>JAMJFZ010000713.1:6760000-7302500 GCA_026225945.1 Cricetomys ansorgei | reverse complement strand
CTGAACTTTCAGGAAGGCCTTAAGGAAATTCATCTGAATTTCAAATATTTTTATTTGTAGAGCTGTTTTATCAGAAAACAAATTCCAATCCTCCACAGTTTTGAACTGTTTTAGCTTCTCATAAATTTGTGAAAAACCCTGGTTAACATTTTCATCCATTTCAAATTAACATGGCAGCTTTCCAGATATTGGAAATTTGCAAAGTGCCCGTTCTCCACACATGGCGTCAACCATCTGCTCTGACCGTCCGGATAAGGTCCAATCATCACCTCCAACGTGTTATTATAAAATCAAAAGTGCTCCTGGCATTTATGTAACGTTTTTCCAGCGTCTCGCATGTGATGAACGGGCTGTAGCTTTTCCAAACAAGAAACCCACTGATCACATGCATGTGGGTGTTTTTCTTTTGCTTTATGTTCGACCGTGTGTGTTTATATTCGTTCGCTCGCCATCCCTTCCTGCTCTCATCTCTCCTCAAGCACACGCATCCCTTTCCTACACATGCATCCCACACACAGATGTGAACTTGCCTCAGGGAGCCTGAATCACAACATGCCCAGGAAGACTAATGGGTTGGTACTATTTCAAACTGATGCTGTAATACGTTCTACAGTAAGTGGAGTTAGGGAAATTTTACTTTCTCTTAAGAACACAGAGTTAATTCACACATTGATTAATTAGCATATTTTACTTGCTTAGACCTTCTTTGTTTTATTATTTTTTAAGCTTTGCATTGTGGGACAGCACTAGCTACAGGCTGCTCACAGGGATAAAGTTGCAAAGTTACAAAACAGACGCCAAAGTTCCTTTCCTCTTTGAATCTCAAACTGAAATATTTCCCACAGGTCCATAGTCTTCCTTTAGGATTTACCAGAACAGGCAAATTCTTAGAAAACAAAGTAACAATTGTCTAGTGGAGGTATTAAAAATAAATCATTCATTGCCAAAGAACAAACCTTTGTAAAATACTACTCGGCATAAGGATTTCGGCTGAGAGTGAGCTGTCAAATTGAGACAGTTTTAAAGGGAGATGGTGGTAAGGCTTGCTATGCCGAACACCCAACAGAGAGAGTTCAACACTGCCAGTGATTTTCAGACCAATATAAAAGTATTCAATAGAATTCAATGGTTCTACAAGGGCGATGATGCAGTTACCTCTCTCCACCCCTTGAGAAAGCTTTACTAAATTTTGTTTTGCAATTGTCTGAGTGATATATATGGAAAACTGAGTTAAAAGGTATTTTGTTTCTCCATTTTGACCAGTAATATTCCAGCACACGTTGCTCCCAGAATTCTCCATGCCCCACCATGGCGCTGCATGTGCATGCGCACATACACACACACACACACACACACACAAATCCATCTGTCAGGCATCAAGAATTGCAATGCTTAGAAGAATAATCCTTCAGTGTAAATGTTTAAATGTTAAATGTCAGATATACACGGAAGGATTTGAAGGAAGAATCTTGCAAACATGACTCTGTCACACATCTGGTTTGGTCTCTAGACGTCTGAATGCAACCATCCTTGCAGATTTACTTTATAATGAGAAAAATCAAGTTGCGACCTGTGTACTCTCTAAGGGCTACTCAGATGTTGATGAAGACCTATGCTACTCCCTGAAGTACAGCTGACTCCCCAACCTTATTAGTAACACACGTTCCTGACATTTTAATAATCTTAAGTCAGTGATTTTTAGCCACTTGGGGAAAAACATGTTACACCATGTAATTCAACTTATTTCAAAAGAGCAAGTAAAAATCTTCAATCATTGTTCTAATGTATTCTATCAATGTTTCTTGGGAGAAGCCATATTGCACAATGGTGTTGGCAACCACAGGACGTGACTTAACAATCAATGACATGTACAGTTTGGGAAACATGTAAGCCTTCCCACAGCTGGCGGCCATGCCTGGAGGCCTGGGCTTGCCCCTGGCACAGTACCTCGCTCTTCTTCATGAGTTCCAGCACTGTTGCATTGCCTTCCAACCTGCTAATGCACTGATCTCATAAACACAGACTCTCTCTGTGCTTTCCAAGAGTCTGGCAACACATTCAGAATACTTTTTTTTTTTTCCTTTTTGCTAAGTCTGCAGGGTTTTTGAGCTCTTTCACATCTAAGCAATCATGGTCATCTTAACACATGATTGTTAGTACTAAAAAAATTCTTAGAAATTTGCTTCATGGGCTGAGTTGATGAGGGGTGAACACAGGGAAGAAAGTCACATGAAAGTCGTTTCAACTGCTCTAGAAGCTGGCCTCCAGACATCATCAGAGAGGACAGACAGAGTTCCTCTGAATAAGAAGTACTTAGCTAGCAAGCAGGAGAGCAGATTTCACAGTGACCAGACCACCTGGCAGGTAAGGATGTTAGCAGAGAAATTGCAGATTCACCTCCCAGGAACTGAACTCTAATCCTATGATTCGCCAGCCTCAGAGGGCCTTAGCAAAGCTTTTCTTAATGATTGAGAACTTGGGATAGTTGGGGAGGTACCTCAGTGGCAGACTGCTTTGCTTTTCAACCGCACGTCCTGGGTTCAAATTCTAAGACCATACACGAGAAAATAGAGAAATTAGGAATGGAAATGGATTGCCATTCATACAGCGTTAGATGGACAGACATACAGATATACAGATGTAAGTGAACAGAAAAACATAACTATAACTAGAAGCTAAAGGACGGCTAATAGCTACAAAGAGAAGGTTGGGTTTGTTTGTTTTTCAAAAAGTTTAGAAATAGAATTTTAGAAATTTCTCTAAAAGAAAAACACAGCGAAGTAAGATTTTATGGTTCCAGAACAGCTGTTATCCAAGAATTGTTTGTAATGTAGAGTTTAAAGTTTATACATTTCCTTAGAGCAAATTATATAAAAACTTTGGTCTGCTAACCAATTAGTTCTCAGAAACACTTCTCAGTGTTTTTCTCACTGAGATTTCAATGCCACCATTCAGAAAATAGAATAGACTCATTGACTAACTGTACTGTTTATCATCCTATAGAACTAGGTTTTAGAAACATGATATTTTTCATGATATTTCACTTACAGTGACCCTGTGCTTAGCTCTGCAATGCCATCAATAAAGCTAACTTGCACCAAATCTACATATCTGAGCAACTGAAAATTGGTTTTGGTTCTGAAGAGATGACTAAATGGTTAAGAGTGTTTGCTACTCTTACAGAGGACCAGAGTTGGGTACCTAGAACCCACGAAGGTAGCTTACAACCACTCGGAAATACTGCAGCCAGGGGACCCAATGTCCTCATCCAGCTTCACTGGGGCCCCAGGCACATTTGCGTGCACACACTGTCACACGTTCTTACAAATAAAATAGATATTTAAAAATCCGTATTACTATTACTTCTTTGAGAATTTTGTACGTTGTTGTGCTTTGATCAAATCCACTCCATCTCTACTCTACCTAGACCGCTTCCCCTTCGGTAACAATTGAATTTCGTGTCATTTTGTTTCGTTTGTTTTCATCCATCAGGTTCGACTTGCGCTGCTCAAGTCTTCTCGGTGTGTGATCTTCTCTGGAGTGTGGTTGGATTGCCAGGGCCACACTCTTAGAGAAAACTGACTCTCCCTCTCCCAGCAGCTATCAATTACTAATACTTCCTCAGCTATGATGGGACTTCAGGCCCGCTTCCTTTCTCCGTACTAGGATTTGGTCTGGCTTGAGCTTACGAGGGGCTTGTGCGTGCTGTCACAATCACTGTGGGTTCATATCTGCGACTTTCCTGCTGTGTCTGGAGGATACTGTTTCCTTGTATTTATCCACTGCCTCAGGCTCGTAACAGTCTTTCTGTCCCCTTTTCCACAGTGACCCCTGAACCTTGGGAAGAGGGGTATGACATCGATGTCCCACTTAGGACAGTCTCTTATTCTATGCACCTTGGCCAGAGAATTGTGGGTCTCTGGGTTAGACAGAAGCTTCTCTGATGAACACTGAGAGAGACATTAACCTATGGGAATAATAAATCAGAAGGAATCAGTTTACTATGATGTCTATGTAGCAGAACAATACTAGGTTCTTGGCGAGGGCCTATGACCTGTCTAGCACAGGTTCTTGGCTCGCTAATGGTGCCAGGTATGGACTTCACCTTGTTGCCACCAGTGACATGTTTTACTAGGCCAGTTGCTATCAATTTGCAGGATTCACAACGGGGTAAGACTGATAGTTGCTAGCACCTTTGAGCACTATGAAAGCTAGCAAGTAGGGATGAAGCTTACAGGTCAGTACCATCCTGTTACTGAAAATGTTCTAAAATCAGATTATTACAATTGTTGCACAAGTACGTTCACGTGCTTTTAAATTTAAGGGAATGTTAGGATACGCAAATTACCTCTCAACGACAATTTAAAAACGTAAAAGTAGAAAGTACTTCTGGAGAAGTTCAACAGCACTGACAAATCTTCACCTAGATGAACTAAGGAAAAAAGAAGAAAGGCATCAAGAAGAAAGGCATTATAAATGAAGCTACAGAAATGAAAAGATCAAGAGACTATTACATATCAAAGAAGCAGACAACCTTACAGAAAAGGATAAATTCAGAGAAGCACGTAATTTACAAAAAAAAAAAAATCTTAAGTAGAAAAAAAAAGGTCAGTGAGATGGTTCAGCAGTTAAAATGCACCTGGCAACAAGAGATCCCTTCCCAGGACCCATGGGTTGGAGAGAACTGACTCCTAAATATTATCCTCTGACCTTTACATTTGCACTGTGGTACATGTATGCACACACACACACACACACACACACACATACACTAAGTTAAAAATGTATTTTTTTAAAAAAGAGAGAAAATCGTAAACAGAAAAAAAAAAAATAATTGAGAAGAGTAAATCAGACATCCAAAGCCTCTTAACAAAGAAAACCCAAGAATTTTTAGTCACCTGTATATACTAAATGAGATTGTCAAATAATGAGGAGATGGAGCCCCAAGTGGACATCTCTTGTCACCGAATGAAACTTTCAGGACTGGGAATGGGTTCCATCTCACTGAATAGTTGGCAAAAGAGGTCTCACAGGAACCTCCAAACAACCAACGCTGTTGCCAAGATAACAGGTTACTCTTCACAAACTGACAGTGAGGCCTCGCTGCTGAAGACAACACCTACACAGCTCATTGAGCATGGGGCAGTCGAGCTGGCGCCTACAGAGCTGGCGCCCCTTTGTGCTACCATCTTTGGTACAGGAAGGCACTTGGTGCGTACCAACAGAGGTACGTAAACACCAACCCAGCTGCAAACCCTTTGATCTACAGCAGTGTACTGCCTGCAAGATATGCTGATGCAACACATGTATGTGAAGTTCATTTCTTTACAAAAAGAAGATTTATTCATTTCCACGTGTGTGACTGCTTCCCTACATCTTTCGCCACATGTATACCTCATTGCCATGGGAAGCTAGTGGAAGGCGTAAGACTCCCTGGAATGGGAGTCACAGATAGTTGTGAGCTGCCATGTGGGTGCTGGGAACTGAAGCACGGTTCTCTGTAAGAGCAGAGCTATCTCTAGCCCTAGGGGTGCATTTCCTGTAATACATACATTGCCCATTTATACATTGCCACTTGATATCTTAGACTACTTGAATTTACTCACTGTTGTGTTTGGCTATAAGTTTGCCATCTTATTCTTTTTTTTTTTTTAATTATCTGTTTTCTTTCATTTTTCAAGTGGGTTAGAAATGTAGAATTCCATGTTGTCTCAAACGTTTTTCTTTGCACAATTTTTAGTGCTTGCTCTGGGTAGCACATATATGTGTGCATCACTTCTACAGTCTTATTACCGGCATTTTACCAACTCTAGGGAAGGACAGAAAGCTTATCTATCTTGGTATTTCTGCATTCCCCATTTAAAACACACTCGACATCTCTTTACATTCCCTTAGACGGACATGATACAGTACTGTCATCATCATTTCCACCGCCAAACACAACGGACAAGACTCAGAAGGAAAGGGGACGTCTACAGCATTTCACCACGTTTTTGGTGACTATTCTTTCTTCCTTCCTGGTTTCCAGAGGTTTTTTTCTTTTATTGTTTACTTCTTCTTTAGAGACAGCTTTCTCAAACTGTGTCTTTAGGCCAGGTCTGCTGTAACTCCTCTTCATGCCTGATGGTTCCTTCACTGGCTTAGCATTAAGAAGTATTGATTCCCTTTTTTATCTTTTAGCATTTGACATATACTATACCTCTCTCCTTAGTCTTATGTCATTTCTGGTGAACAGCATGCTGCCCTCATGTTTATCTGATAGGTAAAATGCTGGCTCTTCTTTTATTCTGTTCAAAAACTCTTCTTGGGGGCTGCTTTTGTCTGCTTAATTATAATTTCTTGGTATAGGGTTCCCTGTGTTTATCCAGTTCAGGTTGACTCCCTATCTCAAATGGAAAGCTTGTGATCCTGAGTGAAGCGAAGTGCTCCAGCATCAAATGCTACAGGCAGTCAGAGATCGCTGGGGCCTGGCCATCAGGTCATCCCTCCAGTGTCCTTAAGGCTTCCTTCTCCTCTTCTCCAGCAATGGTTCCTTGCTAAGTTGTTTGTTGTGTGATGACAAGGGTTTTTAATTGCACTTGGTGAGGAAAATTGGCAGGGCCCATCTACAATAACCCGGAGATATGTGTTTTTAATTTTGATAGTTATTAGCTAATTGAATTTCATAGGTGTACTAATTTGCCTTTATTCCGTTGAACCAATTACATTTCTGCAGAGTGGACATCACTTCACACTAATGGTTTTCATTCTAAAAAGTTGCCTGCTGACATTAATTTTTCCCTTTTTTACCAGATCTGTCCAGGTTATAGAGGCTGCACATCGGCTACTTCACAGCCAATTTAAGATATTCTTACAGGAAATTGAAACATAAATAAGAAGTAATTGAGTATATAAGTGGGCGTCTAGTAGATGCTTCATTCTTTGATTAGTTGCCCCATTTATTTAATTTGAAAGCTGTTAGTGAGCTTTTCTAAGCCACCTTCACTCACAAAATCCGCACTGCCGACTGTCTATTGTAGGAAGGGTAATTTTATTCTGACTCATGGTGTCTTCTTTTCTACATCACACAGTTTTAGAATTATTTAAAAAAATCTTTATGCTTGTGGAATTTTACTGGGATTACTCGCCAGGCTCACCATTTTCCATTCAGCATAGAGGGGAGTATTTGAATTGAAGGGTGGAAGGTATACTGCTAATATTAGTTCGAAGAAGCTGTAAGTGGATGCCCACTTTGGGCATCGTCTGCAGAGGCTTGTCTGTCTAGTAACCCTTCAACAGCACTGGCATAACCAGGATAGCCAAAGCATTAGGAGACCAAGACAGGAACGGCACTAGTAAAAGTAGGATGCCCTCCTATGTTAAGAAGACATACAATGGAAGCACATTCTCCCAGATGAAGCAGCCCACCATTCAGCCTCTCCAGAGCCTTCTGTTTCTGCCTATCAAAAATCTCAAGGTCCAACTTCACAAAACTCACCTGGGCATGGAGGCAAAGGATTACTACCTTGTGAACTTTCACTGTAGAGTATAAAATCTTCTAATATTTGCTCACTGGACAATATTTGCAGAAAAAAAAAAAAACAAGCCCAGAAAATGTTACCTCACATGTCATCAAACTATCAACACTGGTTGTGTGTGGTAGGGGTATTTTGTTCCGGACTCTTCTTTGGTAATTTTTTTTTCTTTTTACAAAATGGGGTTCATATCATAAATATCATTGTGAACCTTCTTTATTCACTTATGATAATGTGTTTTCCCATTTGGTTAAATGGCCTTAAAAAGCATGTCTTTAATGGCTGTAATAATATTGTACCTTAGAAAGGGACCATAATTTATTTAAACATTCCTTTCTATGAGGACATTTAAGTTTCCACATTGTTGCCGGTTTCATTAACATCATAATGCATATCCTTTACACACCTTTTACTTTATTTTCTCTTAGGGTATACTGCTAGGATCCAGATTACTAGATGGCAGCTCCTGGCAGCACAAAGCTGCTTTTCAGAGTGGGAAGCACCACTGTGGGTAAACCTGCCTGCAGAGGCACACTGGCACACCCTCTCCAGCTTCAGAGTACTTCCTTCCTGGGATGGAGGAAGTCGGGTGAGCCTGGAGCCCTTCCCAGCTTAAACAAAGATGTACTTGCCTCCCTGGCACCTTAGAATGGTGCGAGGTCATGTGTGTGTGCTTCCTCTAGTCCGTGAACCACTAGAGTATTAAGGACCAAAATAAGAAGGATGGGAAGGCATTTTGTCCAAAGTCCTACCTGCAAATTATTCAGGGCAACAGAGTCACATCCACACTGTAACCAAGCATTATCTTCAAAATGAAACCATCATACTACTTAATTGTTGTGGTTTTTTCTTTTAAAATTTCCTTTTCCAAAATTTAGGCATCACAACTCCAGAGATCAAACACAGGTCATCCGGCTTATACAGCAAGCTCTTTTACCCGCTGACCCATCTCGCCAACCCCAAGAGCCTATAAATTCCTAGCGGCGTTAATCCCGTGTCTACGTTATTTTCTTACTATTTTCAGTGTCATCTGATTTTATAGGCGGCAGATTTCTTTTCTACTATTCAGAAATATTTAAATTCAGTACACTTACAGTATCTTTTACTCAGGATTTGTTTCTTTATTCTCACAATCAAACCACCCCCTAACACCACCACAGACGTGTTCCTTAGTTTTTTCTTCATCTAGTTTGGTTGTGCCCTTAATATGTTTATGATTTTAATTTAGAGTTTTATGATTCTAAAGTTAAGTAAATATCATTCCTCTGAATTATTTGATTCTTGGGGGCTAGAGAAAAGAGATGGCTCAGGGGTTTAAGAGCACATGCTGCTCTTCCAGAAGACCTGAGTTCAACTCCCAGAACTCTCGTGAGGCAGCTCAGGAAGGCCTGAGCACTCCGGCATCTGCGGGCACCTGCACTCACATGCGCACACACATATGCTTCATCAAGAATAATGAAAATAAGCCATAAGAGGAATTATTCGATTCTTTGTTGGTCTAGATGCAATTTTTCTCACTGAATTGTCTCATATGTTAGGCATTCTCTAACTCTCTGATTATACAACTATGTTTTCTATTGGTTCTTTTACTTTTTAACTTTTAAGAGATTTATTTTTATTTGTGTATGCATGTGTGTGTACGTGTGTGGGAATGCTGTGCAGAGGAGAGGGGTGGGGAGAGTAGGGGTGCATGGGAAGGTCAGAGAGATCATAAGATTTGCTGGGGCTGAAGTAAAGGGTGGCTGTGAGTCACCTGACATGGGCTCTAGAAACTGCTTTTGGGTGCTCTGGAAGAGCAGTAAGTGCTCCCAACAGCCAAGCCATCTCTTCAGCCCCCTCTATTGATGCTTAAGATCATTTACTGTAGCTGTATCTTAAAAAACAAGTATTTTCTCTCATATGATCATTTACTTCCTATTTTCCTCAGAATCTTAAAAAGGGCAACCATTATTCTTCTAAGTAAATTGTAGAACAAATTAGTCAAGGTTTCAGACTGAAATTTCTCTTAGATTTAAGCCTGAGGTTCAAATTCTGAAAATTGTTGTTTAAACATGTAAATATGTAAAAAAAAAAAAAAAAAGCATTTAAATTTACTACTAACCAAAGAATTTCAATTCACTTGCCATCTAATAAGCAAAACTTCTAAGATTGACAAACTCAAATAAAGTATAATATGGATGAATTGGGCATTTTGATAAACCATGTGAGAAAAAAAAAACTGTTTTAATTATTGTAGCAGAAATTTTTCATTTGATCCAATGATTTAAACTTTAAGAATCTATCCCATGTATATTTTAACACATATAAACAAAGGCACAAGGCAGTTTGCTGCTGCATTGTTTATAATAATCTCAAACCAGAATCTATATCCAATCACTTTTAAGAGAATAATTACAATCAAATAGCTAAACAGTAGAATGCTTAACAACATTATTAACATTATTAAATAATTAAGTAAACCTACACATAATATATAAATTTTTCCAAGCTGTATCATGAAATAAAAAGATATGTTTCTGAACAATATTGACAACATGGTATTTATATGTTAAAATGTGTCTGTGTGTGTGTTTAGGTAGTTTATACATGTGTAAGCTGGAGGGACAGGGAGATGGGGTTGATCCAGGAAGAGTTACCATAAAAAGTGGGGGCAAATATGAATAGCCAATATACATTATGGGAAACTATCAAAGACTTAGCACAAACATTTGTACAGAATTGTCTATGGCAGACACCAAAAGGTAAAAGTTTTCTTTCTTTCACGTAAGATGTAAGTGAAAAGGATAACGGGAGATTTTTAACTGAAGTATTTCTGTACTATTTTCTGTATCTACTATGAGCTTGTTTTCACATTCTGTATTTTAAGTTAAATATTTTAAGCTAGCACTTTTAATACTATCTTCTCCCACAATACCATTCTGGGAGTCTGTATTTTATCCTTGACTTGGTGGAGGATTACCCGTGTGTAATTCATGCAAAGAAGTGGCCTGCATGTGCCCTTGCTCGTGTACCTGGGGTCCACAAACTTCGTGGTTAACGGCCACTTGTCTCAGACTAGCTTAAGTGAGGGGTTCCTGAGCCCCCTGTCATTGCCTATGTGTCTACCCCAAACCCCCATCAAAGACAAAACACAAGAAAAGCCGGGATCCAAGGTGAGAAGGCTCTTCCAGCACATGGCTAGACCATGACAGCTGTTGCAGGGAGAGGGCCTTGACCACGTGGGGTTTGTTCTTCCTCCCACCACCACTCACAAACAAGGTCATCAATTTCAGGGAGTCACAGTCTATGGAGACTGTAAAGAGAAAGTTACTGGGCAGAAGACAGACCGTAAATTCCAAACACCCGAAAAAGCACAGGTCGTGGGAGCCGGTTGCCCCAGAGCTCCGGACTGTAGTCAAGAGCCCAGTGTTAGCTGGTGACATCATCGTCGATTCAGTTCTATCAGCCTGGTGATCCAGTAAATTCCTCCAGGAATTCCACGAGAGCTTTTCAATCTTATTCTTCACATGTAATGCTTTGTCTTTTCCGGTATCAGCACTGGCATTTAAGTGGAAAATTAGGAAAGGCTGAGCCAGGGCCTGACAGCCAGAAGACACTATATACACGTTCTTCTGCCGTTAGAAGTAAAGTCCAAGAGACAGTATAACAATGCCGATGGGTCACAAACAGGAGAGGCGTGTCTGTGCACGTGACTCTAGAGCATCTTTCTGCACCATGGTGGGCACACCTGTTGCTTGCCAATCAAGTGTGGAGGCTTTCCAGGGTATTAATTCTCCCATGTGTGGGGCATGTGTGCTGAGGCCAGGAATGGGTTTCTATGGCAGCTGTTTTGAAGGTCAGAAGCAAAGGGAGGAAGGGGAATGGAGGAAAGCATTAAAGGCTGTAGAGTGGAATCTGCATAGAAACTCATGTAAGTGGTTGGGAATAAATGGGGGATTAATGCCTGGGGTGTGGCGCAAAATAATAGGGCCCAAGAAGAGGGACGGGAGGAGAAATGTAAAACTAACCAGTGGGGAGAGGAGGCTCCAGTGGAAAGGACACACAGTTCCGTTTTGTTCAGACTGATTTAGCAGCAGCAGAAAACAGCAAGTAAACATGAAAGCCAGGCAATTTATCACAGTTATCATTTCCCCTGATAAGTATTTCTTTGTTTAAACAAGTGCCCATTATTGGAAACAAGGCCACAATTGTATCAACAAACTCAGCTTCTACTGATACTCCCTGCAAAGAAAGAGGGGGTGGGGAATCAAAAGAACAATCAATGACAGTTTTTGGTCTTTTGTAAAAAATAATGGTGTCAGAATGGTGTTTTCCACTCTTCATTTTAAGTATGGAAATATATGTTCGGGTCTACAATGTCTACGCATGAGAAGTGAGAAATAATGTTTAGAATTTTCAATATAAGTAAAGTATGTTGCATATCAGGATTCTGGGGAATTTTGGCAGCTGCTTATAGCAAGATACAACTGAAAGGGGGGACCAGATTGTCTTTGTCTTGCCGCTGGACTGTGCATACATACGCATACACTTCTGTGCATCTAGACAGTGGTCAGCAGAATTCTCACTCTGATCTCAATCCAAGGGACAGAAACCAAGAGTTCCAGGAGCCATAGCAACCTGAAGAAGTAGTCTCTGGAGTCACCTGGCCGTGGAGGGACAGTGGGACCGATCACAGGACTGGGCGTCAGAACAGCAGCATTGCTTAGGCGCCCAGGGCCTCGGTTTTCCCGTCACAGCACTATGTATGGCTTCTCGGAAAATTCTTAGGGACTATAGATTCTTATTACAGTAATTCAAATCATAAACACTGGTTGGCTGTCCAATACCAAGTGCTTGGGACCAGAATTGCTTCTCATCTGTTTGTTTATTTTCTTCAGATTTGGGGTAACGTGTGTGTGTGTGTGTGTGTGTGTGTGTGTGTGTGTGACACAGAGAGACAGAGAGAACATATAAACATACGTCCATATATAAACATACATCCATATATAAACATACATACACACACACGAGAGAGAGAGAGAGAGAGAGAGAGAAATATCCCAAGTATAAAACTGAAGCCTCAACATAAAATTCACTTATATGTGTCCCTCTCTCTCTCTCTTTCTCTCTCTCTCTCTCTCTCTCTCTCTCTCTCTCTCACACACACACACACACTCCTTGTATTCAAAGCCTGAAAGTAATTTTTTATAATATTTTAATGTACGTGCCCTTGACTGGAACCCATCACATGAGATTAAGTTTGGAGTTCTCTACTTGTGGCATAATGTCGGCTTGAATTGGAGATGTTCAACCTATATTCTCTCTTTTTCTGGAATTAAAATGTAATTATATCATTTCCCCCTTTTGTTTCCTCCCCCTAAGTCTTCCCATGCACACCCCAGCCTTGATCTCTCTCAAATTCATGGCTTCTACTTCTTTAACTACTGTTACAGATATGTAACTGTTTATCCCTAAATAAATAGAATTGCTCAGCCTGCATCAGGTTACTTGTATGTATATTATTTCAGGGCTGACCACTTGGTATTGAATAACTAATCAGGGTACTCATTCCTGGGAAAGTCTATTTCAATAAAAATTATCCTATATTTTGACATTCGAAATTATTTAGCGAATTTCAAGGAAATTAATCACATCCAAAAGAGATGTTCAAAATTCCCAGCTTGCTTTGCAGATGTCCTTTGTGAAACAGACAAACAGGCACAGCGACAGCAAACAAAAACCTTGGGGACAGGTTGCCAATGTAAGTCAAGGAGGAGCTCAGGGAAGGGGAGAGACCCTGGCTGGAGAAAGGCTGAGACACAGCTGTCAATCATTAGGGAAAAAGCTGCTGCTGCAAAACAGAAAGAAAGAGAAAGCACAAGCATGTCATGTGACCAGCAGAAGCAGGACAGGACAGAGAGTGATGACTTGGACCAGGAATTCTGACACCTTCTACTCTGAGACGTTGACCAAGTTGTAACTATTCAAATTTGGGGTCCTTATCTGTAAACCGAGGAGTTGGGATGCAGAGACGGCAGCTGAGACTAAGTGACATCTCATACACTGAACCGAATGGGGGAGAGCCAGCTTCCATGAGGACATAACTGTACGCAGTTAAGAGCCGCCCTTTTGACAGGGCTGTTCAGGGAAGCCCGACGGGAGTGGCCCAGGGCCCCCCCGTTCTCTACAGAATCTGAGCAAACATGGTGCACAGCCTTACAAAGTTTTTCCACAGCCAACTTCCCAAGAGCTCTCAAATCAGCGCTTGTTTTCATCTATCTATGGATTGTATAAACTCTCAATAAAGTCATTTCACCTGTGTTTAGGAATGAACACGGAAGGGTGAGTCTTGCCTATTTCCTCAGACCTGTGGACCAGGGATTACAGGCACGTGGTGATTTCCACAGACAATAACGGAACGACGGATCTTAGCAAGAGGGGAAATGATGTCACATCTAGGTGCCTCTGCTCCCAGGACCCAGAGGAGTGGCCAGCCCCCAAAGTCCTTGTGTTCTCAGATACTACGGAGCAAGTGGGTGAGAGCAGAGCATGGATAGCCTGGGTGTCTCTGACCTTGGCGGGAAGCTGCCAGGACATTGGTACTGGCTCTTTAGTAAATGCTTATTGATTGTTTCCGTGTTATCTGAGATTTTCAGCCCTCTTCCCCCTTCTAACACACACCTTACTCTTGCCGTGAGCTGTCAATCTAACTCACCACCACTCCTCCAAAGCTATGGTATAATAAATCCCTCATGTTTCCCTCACAAATAATCTGAAAATGACAGGCACATTTCATTCACCTTTGTTCTGACAGATTTTGCAAGGTTGAGGACATAGGTTTAGTTTGAAACCCAAACCTACAAAGGCCATCATGGAGACTTGATAAGAGAGAAAATTACACCTACACACACACACACACACACACGCACACACACACGCACACACGCACGCACACACGCACACACATGCATGCACACACACACGCATGCACACTCGCACACATTGTCGTTTTCTGCTGAGTGGTCAGTAAAAGCCAAGGAACGGGAAGGCTAGACAAGAGCAAGTGGCACTTAGAGCCACCACCAACATGGGCTGCCTCGTGATGGCAGAGCCCGCTCTGTTCCACTTGCCCTCCGAGGAGGATACGTGAACCAGAATTTTATAGCTGCGGCTCACTTTACAAACCGGGACTGCATCTCATCCTCCTCCAAGATGGCCGGGGAATAATGATACATCTTGTACAATATGGGTTGGCTACTTCAGAAAGGGGGTAAGAATTAATTTCCAATCTATCACATGGTTTCAAGCTATTTCCCATGAGACTTCCTACCAGGCCACTGCACTGGAAGCCATAATTTCCATATTTATTGAAAAGAGCATCTCAGCCAAAGTGGTACATTGTGTCCACGCAGTGAGGTCTCACGCCGGGAAATGGAATTAGCTCACGCTATCATCGCTAGTGTCTAGGGTCTTTTTAGGAAAACTATAATATTTGACCCCTCAATTCAAAGAGTTGCTTTAAATGCATTGAGCTTTAGCAAAGACTGTAATTTAAGGAACTGGGTTTCTAACATAATAAACTTCCTTGGCAGCGAAACCAAAATGTTGATATCTGGGCAGTGCAGAGTTAGTGAAAACAGAAACAAAGGGCTGTGTGGTTGGTGTCTCCTTCCTCATCCATGTCTCTCCCAGCAACACAACTGCATCTCTATTATTTATGGTTCTGTGCTTTACTCTCCAAGGTTGTTGCACAATCTGTTTGCATACTATATATAACTTGTTCTGGAAGGAGAGGGAGGGAGAGATGTAGAGGTGAAACTATATTTAGACATGATGACTCATGTTTAATAAAGGATGCTTTGCAGGTGAAATACATCTAAATAGCGGGTTTAAAAAAAATCGCTGATGGTGGTGCCATTGTGTAATTAAGTCATGGAGGGTTCAGGCTCAAATTTAAAAGGTCCTAACAATCTGCAGTTTTGTTTATGGCTACTGCACAAAACACTGAGAGACCAAATTTTCTTAACACATTTTACCTTGGTCTTAAACAGTGATACTAGCATCTGATACACATACATTGGGTTAGCTTTATATTTATTAACTGACATCAAAGTCAAGAACGCTGACTGGACAGTCTGAGTGGGGACCATCACCGCATCTTGGGCACTGATGATCGACTCTCCCCGGCAGCCTTCACTATAACCACGATGACGTGAGCATAGCCCAGCACAGTTTCATGGTTTCAAAGTACTCTCCTAGCTTAGGTCTGGTGGCGCCTGACTGTAGTCCCAATACCGGGAAGGCAGAGACAGAGGGAAACTGAGAGTTGGAGGCCGACATGATATATGGATTAGGATCGAGACTGTCTGAAAACCATAACAAAGCAAAACAAATACACTGTAGACCTTCGGGTGATTTATTTAGATTTTTTTCAATATAGTTTTAAGTAGAAAGTGTCATCTGTGATTGAATTTAACATGACTATCCAAAAATACATTCTGACCAAATTGCAAAATTTATCTTAAAGTAGTTGCCTACATTTATTACAATAAAGGAAGATTATAGGCTCTGTAAAAGGAGAACCTGGTTTAATCCATGCAATAAAATTTATAACCTATTAAGGTTATAGTCTACTTAAACTGTTGTCTAAGGAAAATGTAAATTTCATGTCAATCACTATCATGTCTACTTCCATGCAATTCTAGGATGTTGGTTTTTTTTTTTATATTTTAAAAAATTTAGAAACGAAGAACCTCTAGAAACAGTATCTGCATTAAATACAGTTATATTCTTTTCTTCTTCCTAATATAGTTATTGCACCCAGAGAGCCCTAGTGAATTAGACATGAGGAAATATACATTTTCTGCATGCCTACTACTTAACAGATTCTTCTAGAATGCCTGATACACAGGACTCCTTCATCAACAGACTCAGAGCACTGGGCCAATGCCTAGAGAGCCAGCTTTCAGAATGTAAAGTACTGAGTACAAATTGAGTCGACTTTAATCATGTGGGTGCTTTACATAACCTGAGAAATGCAAATACAGCACTCTCCAGTGGAACAACGCCAGCGCCCCGCCCACCTATTCACCGAAAGCCTGCTGATATCCTCTGGTATCTGCAGTACACATCACCACCCGCTGAAACCCCGAGGCCAAATGAGCACAGGTCTGAAGGAAGCGGGTGAGATAGAGCTCATCAGAGATTGGGAGCCCCGAATAAGTCCCTTACTCACTGGTTTAGAGAACAAACACAGACACGCAAACAACCCACAGCAAAGTTGACAGTGTCACTGATCCTGTCTTGGCCAGAGATAGCAAATGAGTTATTAAGTCCGTTAGTGCATATCTTGATTAACGAAAAAGCATTTCTACTATTATGTCTCCATTAGATACTGGTTGACCAAATATTTCAGAAACATAAACTTAGAGAGATTAAAGAAAAAAAATTCTGTTGGTCCACTACGCATCAGCCGAATTTTGACCCTAGTCTTCTCTGACCATAAATGTGGCATTAGGGTTCTCAAAGCTACTCAGATGACCTGAGAAATCTTATAGCAAACAAGAAATGATAAACAAACCCGGGCTTCACAGCTCTGTGCTGCACAGTTCTGTCCCAATTTTGAGTGCCTTCTCTCGCTAGAGCGCTACCCCTACATGACGCTGGAGGAGTAAGACTTGGTCCTGCCCCCATAGCCTGTGAGTCTTCGTTATGACTGTGGAATTTCAGGCAAGTCAGCTGCAATAATTGGAGACATGGAGGAAACACAGAGCAACCAAAAACATTTAAAAAGAAGTCCAATGTGCCTCCCAGGAGACTTCAAATTGAAAGAAGCAGTCGAGTTTGACAAAGTCCTAAAACTCAACTTGCAAAGGCCATGCTGGTCCCGGTGACGGTGGGAACGTCACTGGATGCACCACATGCCAGCTGCTTCCTGAGGTGCATTTCATTAAACCACAATAAGGTCATTGGACACTATCCTAATTTTACAAAGTAAGACTTGAACAGGGCTAGAGTGATAGTATAGCTGTTAAAGAGCACTTGTTGCTCTTGCAGAGGACCGGGCTTCAATGCCCAGCACCCACATGGCAGCTCACAACCATGTATCACTCCAGTTCCAGAGGTTCTATGCTCTCTTCTGATCTCTGTGTGCACTATGCCTATCCACATGGTGCACATACATACAGACAGACAGACAAACATTCATACACGTAAAACAAAGTAAATATATCTAAAGATAAAATTTAGTGACTTGAAACAACTTCTCATGAAGTATACATATATATGTGTGTGTGTGTGTGTATGTGTGTGTGTGTGTGTGTGTGTGTGTGTGCGTTGGGTCTCTAACTTCAAAAGATCATATAAATGGTTCTTTAAAAAATACTACTGATCTCCTATACATAAATGTATATATATATATGTACAGATGTACAGGTACTAGGGTCCAGCACTGTCTCTCTTCTTAGATGCTTGCCTTGAATAACTCCAGACTGAATCACTAGCAATTGATGAGGTTGGGAGAAAGACTTGCCCATTGAGTCAGTCATTTGTTGATAAATAAGTACATCAATAAGGCAAGAAACTGGGAGAGTTTGAACAAAAACATTTCCAACACATTTCACTTTAATTACTTGTACACTGAAGTAAATTATTTGGGGGGAAAGATATTTTTAGAAAGGCAATTAAATTTAGCCAATGGGCATCACTGACACTAAGGTCAGTGAGACACGAAAGATTTTCAAATAGAAGTAGAATTCAGCAGAAGTGTCCCCGAGATGGCCACAACAGAGCAGAGACCAATTTGCCTCCCCGTTCTAGAAGAAAGCATAGACCTCATTTCCCCAAGATTCCAAGGCGAGTGGATTCCTTTACGTAATTAACTACCCATCCAAAATACTATCTAAAACTGCTGACCCCACAGCTGTGTGTGGATGACTTCCCGTGGCACCTACAACTCTATTTATTGGCATATCTATTACCCTGTCTAACGGAGCCCAGAGTTAGAACTTCGTATGTATGTGATAGCTGTGTTTTTCTAAAAGGTATGTGTGTGATCATACAGAGTCTAAGGAGAAAAAAAACACAATATGAATAAAAGAGGAGGAAGAACTCATTCCACGATCTCTCATAGTAAAATAATTAGAATTATGTGGTGTTCCAAAGCAACTTCCCTTGACACTGTGGTGGTTTACCCACTGGGTGACAAGGGTCTTGTGGGCAAAGGCTTGAGCCTCCTCTCTCATGGGTTAGCACAGACTGGGCTGAGTCGGTGGTCTCTGTGTCCCTGCTGCCTCCTCTCTGTCTGTGAGTAAGCTGAGAGCCTTGTTAATGACCATGACCAGCTTAGGTACTGCAGATCAGCACAGCACCCCACCCATGGGAGGTACCTGCCTATTCGACATGAGCTGGACCAGAGAGAAACAAAGCCAAGCAGGATCCAGTGGACAGCATGAACAAGAAGCTTGAAATGACTTTGACAGCTTCCAAACTGTTTTCTTCCTTTGGAATAACTGATATTTTTAATGTTTTGGCACACAACAATATTTAACAAGTAGGAAACATTTAGCCTAATATGTACTAAGCAACATATTTAACATGTTATATAGAGCCTGAAGACATGCTAAAAATATGCACATATACACACTCACACTTGCAAACACAAATCAACTGTATTGCTGTATGCATTTACAAATAAGTGTATCAGTGGGAATGCGCACATACACATATAGTAAGAGTTAGCGTGATGATAATAAAGCAGCAAATGGCGATAACACACGGGGTGGTGGACATTTGGTATGTTTGTTCTCTATCACACTATCTGCTGAAACACGTTAACTTCCATCTCCCTTTCTCCTCACCTCTTCGGTCATGACTGCCTTGATAGTCAGGGTACTGAAGCGGCTTGCTGTAGAGATTACTCTTGTAAGAGACTGACTTCCCCTCGCTGTGCTTGCTCATCTCATTCTCGCTGCAGAGCTTGAAAACCACGTCGGATCTCAAAACCTCTCTCCTACTTTTCACTGGAGAGATTGATTGAATTGATAAAAATAGAATCCCAACCTATCACAGTTCTTTCAGACATCTTAATTAATTGTAATTAGTTTTTAAATATTCAGATCCTGATTTCCCACAAAACCGAGGGCATCACACACACACATGTGAGCTGTCATTATTTCTCAGTGCCAGTGCTTGTGGAGAAAGCTAACCAGCTTTTCTTCCCCGTGTTCTTTCACACTTTCAACTCTGATTAGTATGTGTGTAGTTAGTAAATAATTGAATTAATTTATAGTGAGTGACAAGTTTTAAATTCTGCAAAGCATTTTATTCTGGGAATTCAAACCAGCCCTTGCTTTCCCCCAGATAGCTCTGTACACGGCTCCAATAATAAGTTGGAGCAGATTCTTGACTTTCCATTAGCATCTAACAATTTATGAGCTTTTGATATCCATGGGATGATTTTTAAATGATGATTTTAATTCCCCAGTGCACCTAGATAACTAGAAAAATAATAGACAATAAATGAGTGCTTTAGAAAAGGAATTTAACTAAGAATTTAAAGCTTTGCCCAGGCTGAAAGTAATCAAAAAAAAAAATCTCATAATGGTCCTGAACTGAATTCAATATTCTTTTTACATTATTAAAGGAATACATCAGCCTCAAATAACTTATTTCATGCAGAATGCACAACTACTCCATGATGTAGTAATCATTATCTACAATTTATAGATGAGGAAGCTGAGACTCACATATTTCAGCTGAATTGCTGCATAAGAAGTGGGCGGGCAGTTGTTCAACGCAGACCCAGCTGTATGTGAAGCCATGTCCGCGGTGCCCTACCAAACCCTGATGGAATATGGATCCTTGAACTTTTGGGTGAGTCAGAGCACTGAGTTTCAATGTAAAAAAATATAGTCTAAACTTAACTGTCTTGTGGATTATCCAATTCATTTGGGCCAATTTATCACTGACTACTCACTGAGTAGGCAGTAATAGTCTTTTATCTTTAATGGTGACTATTTTAAAAGGCGATTCATTTTAGGACTTAATTGAAGAATCAAATATAAGGGAATTTGCACAGTAAGTAATAATTTTCCTGTTAAGGATTTGCTTAGATCATTACCATGGGAATCAAAGGAAAGGTTATGCTTTCCAAAACAAAAATCTTTACATATGCACCAATCAGGATCATCCATTGTCACAGCATAGAACGTGTGCTTTCATTTGTTCCCATTTGATGAGAGACAATTCCATGCCCTTCACACATTCCATGTAAGTAACTTCTCATTAAAATGACAGTTAATACCAATTCTTTGGAAGTTCTGAATACTATGGAAACTGGGTATTTTAACAACAAGTTTGACTGAATCCTAATCCCAAGTTATTAAGTTAAATTTTAGATGAAAAGAAGGATTTTTTTCCTTCTTGGTGTTTAGATTTTATCAACTCACTGGTACTGCTCTAGAGTCAAGAAGAATAGTTTGATAATAATCATTAGAAATATAGCTTATTGTGCATTATTCAACTGGGAAGCAAGTCTCATTTTGTAACATTATTTGTCTCAGAGGACCTTTTTAAAGTAAGTTTATAAGGCAAAGAGTCTGTAAGGGTGGGGATCCTATCCCTATCTCCCTTCAGGCAAGGAAACAGTTCTGTTTCTTGGCCAGATGCCTTCCTCTGAGGTAGATGCTGGGCATGTTCCCCAGTACCCCTTATATTACTGGGGACTTCCCGAAGGCTGTTTGTTATCCTCAGCTGTGACACAGATCTACCAGGTCTGGACCACAGTTCCCTGCCCCAACAGAGCTAGGAAACAAGGAAACCAATGAGAGTATAGAAGCTCATGATGATGCCTATTGTCCCAGCAACAGTAACATCCTTTGTGTCTGGTCCAGGAGTTCTGGGACTTATATCAGCACAAGTTGACACTGTGGACTTGTTGACTTACAAACAAGATAAAATCTCGAACTGTCCCTGATAGACATACTTGCTTACTACTTAAATAAATACCTGCAGGTACTCACTAAGTTCAGTGTAAGTTTTTAACCTTATATCTGCCATTTATGCTTAAGCAATTAGATACAGACCCATTAAAGAACAGCATCAGCATTCAATACATGTCTCACTACTGGAACTTGATGATAAGACCCTATTGCTGAAAACACTGAACAGTTTGGTCACATGTCCTGGGGAAATCAAGCAGTGGCTGAGCTGCAAGTTTCCTCCATATTGGCTAGCCTTTGTGATCCCAGAAGGAGCTATGCATGCTACTGGAAACAAGTCATCAACAGTCTTACTGAGCACTGAACCCTGTGAGCTACAATAAATGACCTATCAGACAAGATGTGGCTTCTCGCGTAATAGTGACACAACTGTCTTGGGGGCAACCAACCTGTATCTTATTGGATTTGAGGCCCATTCCACAAGAGAGAATTCATGCTTGGTTCTGTAAAACTGGTCAACAGCCCTTGGCTGGGGAAGTCACAGGCTCTTGGAATAAACCTACTGCTATTGTTTTGCTAAACATCATTTTGTCATGTAAAAACCATGTTTACACCAGTAAATTAGCATTGCCTTCAGGAGAGCAGCATAAAACTGTAGCAGTTGGTGGCTAATCAGAGACCCATAACTGACCAGAGTGCCAAGAATAACCTGGTGGAATGGTGGGTCCCAATGAGGACAGCACTTCCTCCAAAGGTCAGAGAGTAGCTCAGCTTAAGAGGCGGAAAGAACGTGAGATGGCAGAAGACAAGGGTATGTGGAACAAATGGATTTCTTCTGAATGCAACATAGCCATCGTACTCATGAATTCACTGAAGCTGGGGTTATCTGCAGGAGACTTGTACAAGACTGGACCCGTCAGTATTTTATGATGGATAAGGAAGGGGTCCTATGAGGCCACACCTCACCTGGAGGGACTATTGGCAATGCTTGCTAGGGGGAAGAGCATCACTTTCTCCAGTGGTGTTGACACAGATTGCCTTCGCTGTACTGGATAACTTCCCACTCCCACTCATGCAAGTAACTAATTAAACTCAGTAGGACACGCGGAAAAAAAAAAAGACATGAAACCAGGAGGGGGACTCACTGAGAAGAAGCATACCAGTGGTGACCTGAGTAAAATTCATTATATGGATGTATAAAACTGCCAAACAAATTTTAAACTGAGGAGGAAGAAAATCCAAAACAGAAAAATAGTACTGGGATCGCCTGGCCACCATCTGCTACTGAAATAACCACGGTTGGGTTATTAAAGTCCTGGTATATATACACCGAAGACAAGCTATCCTTCCCACGCTCTGACAGATTATGTGCTTTCATGGGCTGACCTGTAAAATTCCTGCAATCAGTCAGTCTCCTTTGGAAGCTGTGCAGAGATGACTTCCTATCTCAATCATGCTGTCCAGTGCAGCTCAGGGTGACCGGAGCCAGACAGCATCAGGGCTCTGGGGTGACGATATTTGCTTTCCTCTTCACCCCATTTACTCGGTGGGTACTTATATCCAACAGGGCAGTCCCTCAGTGTTCTCTTGATCCTTCCTCACGCTCAAGATTTAGACAAGCACTCTTTAGATTCTCTTTAAAGGGGTCAACATACTAAAGTGACTGACCCAGGCCTAGGCCTGGCAAACAAGGTCAGGACTTCCTTTCTACTTCACAAGACACAGGAATCCTTAGCGGGGTCCACAGTATCACCCATGGCATCCCTTCAGAGGGAACAGACCTGGACTGGGCACCTCAGCAACTACTCCCCTCCCTGAACCTCCCAGGTAAATACATCTTCCACAACTCCAGGCTCTAGGGACATGTCTAGGGACATGTGGTTATGTCTGATCATAGTGAGGTCTGTTCTGAGTTCTGAAGATCACCAAAGTGGAAACCATGAAGCCCTAACAACGAGCATGTGCATAAGAAATTGTGTCTCTGTTCTTCAACAACAATGCTGGCCCTCTCACAGGCTCCTTTGGCTGCTCACTAATTTCCCCATGAGAGGTGGAGGAGTCCAGTGGTTAGAGAGAAGGATGGAGAGGCAGGATGCCTAGGGTTTTTAATCTTGGCTCCATCAGTACCTAGGAGCTCACCTGTGTCTTAGTTATCTGTGTCTTCATTATCTATAAAATGAGAATTAAACAGTACTTCCAATTGCAAGGTGACTGTAAAAACTGCCTTAAACAAACTTCTCCAAAGAGACCTAAACACAGTGAACAATATCTCTCATGACCATTTCATCACTACAGTTGCCCTTGAGTCCTCTTTTGACACATTGGCCACTGGTCCCATTTTCTTTAGCAATCTGCTCTCCATGTCCAATCGTATAATCATAACCTATGCCCAATCTGCCATTAGAAATCAAGCTGTCAAGAGGAATTCAACAAGTTTCACAATCAGTTCTCACTGAGTGAATAATAGCTTAGGAAGACTCTTTCTCACAATAAATCCCCTGAAAGAGAAATGAGGCATTGGCTTGAGTATCCTTACACTATTGGGTTTGTTTTGTTTTGTTCTTTGTTTTTGTATTTGTGTGTGTGTGTGTGTGTGTGTGTGTGTTTTCTCATACATCCATGTGGAAGAAGAATAGGGCCACACACATCCATACAAGATGCCCAGAATCTTTTCCCAGAAACCTACACACGGTATCTTACATGGCAAAAAGGACTTTTTGATTAAGGCTAAAGGTTTTGATTTGGTTAAGGTTAGATGTAATTAAGGTTAAAGACCTCGGAGATTATCCAAGTAGACTCAATGTAACCACCTTAGTCCATAAAAGCATAAAAATGTTCGGGGATCCAGAGATGCACTAGAAAGTCTTGACCTGCTACTGCTGGCTTTGAAGATGGATGGGTACTACAGACTAAAGAACATGGGTGGCCGCTACCATTTGGCAAGTAGATTCTTTTCCTCATCTGCTAAAATGAATCGCTGCAGACACTTGTGTTTAGACCTGTGTTAGGCTTTTGACCTCTAAAAGTATTATACACAGAAAATAAGAGTGTGTTGCTTAAGCCTGGAAGGGTTTCCTGATTGTTACAACAGGAGAAGGCAAGTAGAGTCGCTGGTATGGCCCCTATAGACTCCTTTGTTTGATAGCTTGGTCTTCAGCTGGTGGCATGCTTGCGGAAGTTGTAGAAACTTTAGGAGACAGGTCACTGTTGGAGTGAGCCTTAGTTCAACCTTGGTTCAGCAGACCTCTCTGTTTCCTGACCCCTCAAGATGTAAACTAACCGCCTCATACTCCCATTGCAGCAGCCTGGAACTGCTGTGACTGCCATGCCTCCTCTGCTACGATGTAATGTATCCTCCAAACTGTGAGCCAAATCATTCCACCCTTAAGTTGTGTCTAATGAGGTATTTTGTCATAGAGATGAGAATAATGAATGGTCTCTTTTGACTCTCTACTAGAGAAAGACCCCAACGCTAGGTCTAAGGGACTAAGTAACAGGAAAGCATAAATTTGCTCATTCATTCATTCACATTCATTTACTCACTCGGTGGGTTTACTGAACACCTCTCAAAGGCCAGACACTCTTTATATGTTCCACAAAGCCAGAGTAAACCAGAGAGCTGCAGTTGGCTTTCACTCCCACGGAGCTCGAAGTCCAGAGGAAACAATCAGACACTGAACAAACCATCAATGATTTAATTGTCAACACTCATCGGTGCCATGAAGAAAATAAAACAGGATTACAAGGTAGAAAACACCAACACCAGAGCTCAGGAGTCAGAAGTCCCGGACCGGGTGGGTGGAAGGCTTTCCAAGAAGTGACACTTGAGCTAATATCTGAAAGGTATTATATGAAGCCAGGCAGGCAAAGCTGCAGGGCAGCTTGTAAGACACTAGCCCACGGATAGCCTGGCCTTCCACAGAATCTTCAGGAAACAAGATGTACCGTGCTTAAAAACTGATACCACTTCTGGCTGCAAGGATAAGTACACTGTGAATTGCTACTCTCATTTTCCTGTCCTCACTCTTCACAAACATGACTTTTAAGGCTTTATTTTTTAACATATTTTATGAACAGTGTAAAGGCAGCACTGTCCCAGAGCCCCCGGCCATCATTCTCAGCAGAAGTGCTGTTCTCCTTAGCTGAATATGGATGCAGTTAGAGTTCCTGCGCAGGCTGCCTGCCTTTTCCCATGATGAATCTCCCTGTGCCACAGCACTTATCAGTGACATGGGCTACAGGACAATTTCTCCTGCTCCGGTTCAGACCCGGGGCGCTCCTGTCTCTCTGGACCTCAGCTGGCTCTGCTGTGCATTAGATCCTCACAAACAGACCCAGGTTTGGAGGTGGTAAGCAAGGGGATATAATGCTCTCTTCTGTTGTATCACATAGGAATATAGTCTTTGATAAGTGACTCACAAATGCAGAAAACAGGCTACTCAGCTTACTTATTGAGCAGCACTTTGGTCGAGTATGTATGTGAAAACAGCTTCAGTTTGGTATAAGATTATAGTATCAGCCAATACAACTTCTTACAATTTCCCCTTCCATGGGTTCTTTATGCAAGTGAGAGAGCCCTCTGGTTTACTCTCCCAACCCAGTATTCCGAGACATGCAAGGACAACCTGGCTCTGTGCAGACTACCTCTTATATCTGGTGGCTGCTACCTCTATATCCACCTTCCCGCATGAGAAGGTACCCAAGCTGAGATAAACCAGACCATGCCAGCTCTGGAGTCCCCCTACCCATTCCTGTTGTTTCCTATGTTAACACAAGGAACTCTGCAGCATATTGAATCAATACTGAGCAGGAATGCTTCCGTGTTGAGCATGTGGGGCTGACACTTTGAGCAGTGAGAAATCATTGCCTCTGAGGTCTTAGAGCCAAGATATCTGGATTTGATTTCCAGCTCTACCATATAATAACTATATGACCTTGAAGAAGACACTTGCCTGACTAGAGATCAATCCTTTTTTCCTCTATAAATTGAGGTCAACAGTAACACTCATTCTTCCTGCCTCAAAGGGTTCTCACGATTACAAAATGAGAAACACTTTGTAAACTACAAAACACAGTGTGAACTGAAAACCCCCACCTGCTCTGCTTATGGTACTCATCTGTGCTGTGACTTCAGCAGGGATTCTCTGAGCACTATCCACAGACTGGCAGAAGGCCCTGGCCCTCCTCCCCAGCTCACCCACAATTTCTTCTACTTTACAGACTTAAGACAAGTCTGCCACAGACAAGTCACATCGGCACAGCTGCAACAGTCTCTGGCAAATAATGTCCTCCAGGACACCAACCTCAAGGCCCAGCCAGCATGGAATCCAGTTCCAACCTTGGCTCTTGCTATTTAAAACAAGGCTACTAACATAGCTTTTGGGTATTGCTGATCAGTTCTTTTTAGGAATCAGCCTTCATTATCTGTAAAGGGCCCAGATGATAATATTTTTAGCTTTTCAGACCCATATATTTCACTGTAGCATAACAACAGCTTTAAAATATAATTTTTAAATCTCCTAGCCCTGGAGCTGGGCATAGTGGCACACGCCTTTAATTCCAGCATTCAGGAGGCAGAGGCAGGCAGACCTCTGAGTTCGAAGCCAGCCTGGTCTCCAGAGTGAGTTCAAGGACAGCCAGGTTACACAGAGAAACATTGTCTCAAAAAAAAAAAAAAAAATCTCCTTGCTTTCAAGCCTAAAAAGCATGCTTGACATTTCCTAGGGCCACAGTGTGCCCACTCCATATTTCTTGTCTTAAGGAGGAGTATCTATTGTTGGTTGGGGTGAGTGGGTTAATAGGTACTAATTAAGGCAAAAGAGGTATCAGGACCCACTGATCCTTTGGCAGCATCCAGACCCTGTGACTAAGCCAGGCCTCTAGGACATGGCCTCACTCCTGGCATTCCCTCAGGAACCCCAACATGTTCCCCTCAATCAGACATCTTTGGTAATACCAAGCCATCGGAGTGATTAGAATATGTCCAAAAGTAAAGTAGTCAGCTCAAGTTTCTTGGACTCGGGGTGTGAGTCCAAGTCCCTAAACTTTCTATGACAATTAGGAGGGTGCTGTGCTCATGGCACATGGGACACGTGGTTAGAGTGACCTACCATACCGTTAGGCAGGGGAAATGGATCCCTGAGCCAGTCTTGATAGAACTACATTTATTAGCTACTGTTATGCCTAATGTTCTAAAGGAGAAGGGGTGAGGTGAAGGGGGAAAGGGAAGCAGAGAAGTGGGGAGGCAGGAAGAGGGGAACGTAAATGCCAAGGCCATTGCAGAATATTGTGACTAATTGCTCTTATTGCAAAACTGGGTTATTTTCCACTCAGTATTTAACATCAAAATCATTATATATTGCCCTATGATTCAAAAGCAGGGTTCTAGATCATTCGGGGTTTCTAAACGAGTACAGTAGCTCTCCCCCTTTTGAGGTTTTCCCTCATCATCAGCAGGATAGTTAACTTTGATGTGCCTAGATTGTCACATATCCTCTGGGTCGAGGCCTATAGAATACCTAGCTGTAGTGGTTGACTGGTGCTTCCCTGGCCCACAAATGAATGAGAAAAATCAAGCCATCTTGCCCCTTCAGCTCATAGTCTCTGCTCTGTACTCACACGATGAACAGAATCATGAATTCAGGGCTCCTGACATTTTCCACATGCAGGATTACAAGGACCCTCATCTGCATTTTGAGTCATTACCCAGGGCAGGTGGACAATAACTCATTCCATGCAACCACCAGTACCGGAGGAAGCAAAGTTCAGGATCAGACAGTGGTGGTAACGCTGCCCCCTACAGAACTGTTCAGCTGGGAGCATTTGTTCATTTCCATTTAAAGAGCAGTGCTTTTGAGAGGAGGATGGGGTTAACTTAGAGACACAGAAAGTAGAGGGAGTCCTCGGGGCTTATAGTGCAAGTGGAAGGCACCTAAGTCGTGAAAGACATCATGTCAGAGAGAAGAATATTTATAACTTGGTCCTACGTAGGTTGCCGGAGCAGACTGCTGCAGGTGACGGTGAGTGTCTGCACCCTGCAGGCAACCTGTCCTCAGGGTCCATGCTGAAATGACTCCGCTCCTATCCTAGATAGGAAGGTCCCAGAGGCCTTACTGTGAACTGATAGGAGCAGTCCAAGCAGCTAAGCAGCCAGCATCCCGTGATAAGGTTCTAATAGTCCAAAAGGGAAAGAAAAGAACTCGGTGATTGGTTGAAGACATCCAGGGGAGAGAAAACCTGAAGTTGCCATGAAGATGTGTGGCAGATCCTCAAAACAGATTGGAAGGGGGAGGATAAAAGGTCACTGCAGAATCAAGGATGACTGGAGCTCCCTGCCTGGTGAGAGGACTGATGGCTGTGTTTTAGTTGCCAAGACAACAAGGCAGACTGAGAGGCCCAGAAGCCCTCTCTGGGATGCTCTTGCTTTCCATGATGTTGTGAACAGATCTGTTCCTACTTACAAGTATACTATGTCCACTCTTACTCAAAGTATGATCAGCACTGAGGTGACTCACCCCTAGTTGGAGCAGGATGCTATAGATTGCAATCATGCTTCAGGAACACATATTTTTCATCATTGTTAGTGGAAGCAAACCTCTGTAACACCTAATCCAAACCAATTTACAGGAAAGATAAATAAAAGCATTTTAACATTTCCCTTTGTGCATAACTTTTTAAACACGGGGGGATATTACAGCAGAGGTCTGTCTCACTTGTAGAGAACACACAATGTATTTTTCCCCCCTCAGGAAACTAAAGATACTACCAATAAATTTGCAAACATATATTTCTTCAAAGCATTAATTTTTAAAGCGGCTAAAATTGCTAACAACCAGGGAAAGTACCGATTTATAAATTATGTTCTCAGCATATAGTATACATTGTGAATTTGCATGCATATTAAATGCAAATAACCAGAAGAGCATAGCATTAAGGCTTCAAATTTATATGTGCAAAAGACAGTAAATTCTAACATTAAAATTCTTCCCAGAAAATATTAACTCCCCATATCCCATGTGACTATCACAAAGTCAGCTGAATAGTCTCTCTGCAGAACTCTACAAGTCAATAACCTGGCACTGTAAAATTCGCATCACCCAGGCTGGGATTGTATAAGAGCCCAACTGGCAAAGTGCCCGTCAAGTACACACAGATCCCTGGGTTCAATCCCTAGTATTATGTACACTGATTCCCCGGAGGATCAAAAGTTCAAGGTTATTCTTGGCTACATACTGAATTCAAAGGCAGCTTGGGCTACATAAGACCCTGTCACAAAACAAATAAAAACCCAATTTTCACATAATCCATATTTAGATCAATTCACAAGATAAGGCAGATGATGCCATTGGCATTGCAGGGGACAGAGAAAAGATGCTAATATTGTCTAGATTTTTGAAAATATTATTTAAGATTTGGTAGAAAAAAATTGAAACATCAATAAAACTGTCACTAGTGTATTGTAGTAGTTAGGCTGCTGTGGAAGGTTAGCAAGGCAGAGACAGGAGCCTATGCACAGGTGGAAGCCCTGCGGGACCTCTGCAGAGGGAACCACTGTCACTGCAGGTGGTGTTTATTGGTTCAGAACTCCTTACATGTTCAACACTTACCATGTGCAGATCATAAGCAATGAAACAACCCCCACATACAAAACTCCAAGGCATCCCTTTTTCCAACAGTGCACAGAAACAATTATTTTAAATACAACTAAAAAATAAACTTCCACAACACTGCATCAATGAGAGAATCAGAACTCTGCTACAAAGGTGGTCAGACTGACGAACCAGGCAGAATGCGACTAGCTCTGCTCTTTAAGCACAATGAAAGTAAGAGCTGGGTGATGGTAAATGTGCATCAGCTTCACGAGGCTATACAGGTTAGATATTGCTGTGTGCTGTTTTCTGTGAATGAGTATTTTGCCTCCACATAGTGCAGACAGGAGCCAGAAGAGTGTCAGATCCCCAGGAACTGGAGTTACAGGTGGTTATTAGCCACCATGTTGGTGCTGGGAATGGAACTCTAGTCCTCTGCAAAAGCAGCCAGTGCTCTTAACTACTGAGCCATCTCTTTGGCCCCTAAGTGTTTTGCTGATGTTATCAACATCTATAATCAGTTGATATCAGGTAAAGGAACCAAGTCTGACTATGTGAATGCTCCTTGTCAAAGCAACTGAGAGTATTAAGAGCAAAACCAGGGTTTCCTGGAGATGAAGAAATTGTGCCTCTGGACTGGAGCATGGAAAGCTAGGACAGACTCCCAACTTGCCCGTGTCTTCTACAGAGTTCAGATTCCATGCAACACCAACTCCTGCCAGAGTTTCCAGACTATAGTATGGACTAAGGGGTTTAGACTCACATGTTCTCTCAAATTCAATCCTCTGCGTATAGGTATAGAGACACACACACATATGTAATTTATACACACACACACACACACACACACACACACACGGCAGTTGATGGATTAGATAGATGGATGGAAGACGGACAATTAATAGATTCATCTTCAACAGGGAACACTGACTGATACAAAATGCAGAGGACGTTGCAATTTTTGTTGCTGTTTGGTATATGCATAAGCTATAAGAAAATTGACCTTGAGAGCCATTCACCTTGTTTTCTGAAACTTTTTCTGGGACCTGGGGGTTGCCAATGAGGCTAGCTGACTGGCCAGTAAGTCTTCAGGGTCTGTCTGTCTCTACCCCTCCAGAGCTGGGATTACAAGCACATACCCCTACATCTGTTTTGCACATTGGTTTTGGGAATTGAGCTCAAGTACTGAAAATCACTTATAGGTTGAGCCTTCTCCAGGGACCCTTGCTTTTTTTTTTTCCTTCGCTTTTTAATTCTAACACAAGAGAGTGTAATCCAGTTTGATATGTGGGTCAGGGCTGAGTCATTTTAACTGCAATGTAAAAATTAATGCTGTCTTGGTTTAGGTAATTCTTTCACTTTGGATTGAAAGTTTCCTGCCTGGTACTCATTGACAGATATTCAGTCAACTCTGTGATCAGTAGTTGAAAATGTGTGTTGCTCCTCTAGAAGACCTTGAGTGCAGCTCCCAGTGCCCACATTGGGAAGCACACAGAGACCTGTGACTCAGGGTATCTGATACCCTCTCCTGGCCTTTGCAAGCACATGTACACACAGAGAGACATAAAACACACACACACACACACACACACAAAGATCTTTAAAAATAAAATGTCATGGCTTAGAAAGATGGCTCAGCCAGCAGTTAAGTTCATTTTCTGCTCTTCCAGAGGAGTGGGGTTTGGTTCCCAGCACTCACATTGGGTGTCTCACAATCTTCTGGGACTCCAGCTCCAGAGGATTAGAAACCTCTAGGTTTCCATGTGACATCCATATTTGGACACACACACACACACACACCTACAAATAATTTAAAAGAATAATTTTAAAAAAGAACCAGTTATTCCAGAATAAGAATCTCATTTGTAAACAACAGGCTCTTGGAAATTTTTCTGGTGCTCAAACACAGGCTCACGCGAACCAATTTGGGGCTTTATCCTTTTGTGTTTATACTGTGAATTCTCTATGGATGCCACACTTAACAAATGACACTGCCCCTTCATTTAGAGCCTAAAATTACAAACCAGACTACTTACTCTAATACAACAGATATCAACTTATAGCTTAGGGCAAGCAAGCTCCTCTTCTGTCCTTGGGCTCTCCATGGAGCAGCTTGCACATTTGCTTAGGCAGCCCTGCTTCTCTCCTGCAGCCCTGCTTCTCTCCTGCAGCCCTGCTTCTCTCCTGCAGCCCTTCTTCTCTTCTGCAGCCCCTGCTTCTCTCCTGCAGCCCTGCTTCTCTCCTGCAGCCCCTGCTTCTCTCCTGCAGCCCCTGATTCTCTCCTGCAGCCCTTGAGGGAATGCTTATCTACAGATCTGCATCTGATTACCTGTGAACACTTCCCAGACCCTTCCTTCTCTGACCTCTGACCTTATCACACTCCTTTATTTGTTGCTGGGGGGGCGTGGGGGTAGGGAATCTTCTGAGAGCAGGCTAAGAAGATGTAGGATTAGGGAAGTATCCAAAAGAGAACTGATTTAGTCAATTGCTGTCTTTTGCTAATTGTTTGGTTGCCAGGACTCATAAGCTGGAAAGAGAAGTGGTCGACTCCACAAGGCACTTGGATATTTGTTGGATAATCCTTTGGGCATCTTAATTTTCTTTCCACTTTTAAGTTTTATTTATTAGTTAACTTTAGACTGGTAGTGTTTTCTGCAAGGCAGCAATGCGCCCTTAACTGGTCTGTTGTTTCTCTTTATCCCCTGTCCCATCACTCCTGTCGGTGTCAAAGCTGTTTCCTTCTCCCCCCTGCAGCCTGGCTTCTCCTGCATCGGCGTCTTCCTGCTCTAAGCTGTCTTACAGTCCACAGTGTTACCCCTAGATGTCATTCCCATCATGCTGTTTTCTCTCAAATGCTCCAGATGTTTCTCTTTAAATTAGATTTCCACCTGAGACATGCCAGTTCCACCCCTTCTTTCCAACCATGCCCCCCTCGGCCCTGTTCTACTTGCCACATGATGGGGGAACCCAGCCCCTGTTCTGTAGCTATTTGCTATGCTCTCCTTTGAGTCTCCACCCAGAACAGATCTCCTGTAGATTACAAATGACGCCCCTTCATTTGTCACTGGGAAAGTTCAAGGGTTGATGACTGCCCTTGATCCCACCTTTGAATAACCAGCTTACCATGGTTTTCTGCCTTTCCTCATTGAGATCATGTTAGGCTCACATCCAGCAAATCCAGATGCAAAATGACAGTAACTAGCTGAAAAGTCGCTAGCCTGGCTCTGTCTGAAAGCGCCCCTATTTTAACTTTTCTCATAATGATGTCTCAAATAAGGAAACTCGAATTTTTAAACTTCTTCTTGGCAAATTCTCTTAGAATATAACCCTAAGTAAGCCAGTATTAGGCACACATATCAGAATATACTTCTCATTATGGTGTATGTACATGTTACATATAGTTATGGAGATATTTTTGGTAATGTTTTTAATATTTAATAGCCATTAAATAGGTAAAGTAATGCCCTATTCCATATGGAGCAGTGAGAAGCCATTCTAGAACTTTTTGCAAGCATTTGCAATTGTAATCAGTAATGCAAGTAGGAAGAATATCAATGTTGTTCAATCATCGCTGGTGAAAATGTAAATTTTTTAAAAATTAAGACTTTAAAGTTCACCTGACTTAATCTTCTGCTAATGCAAGCTGGGGCTATTTCACAGGATTTTGAGTGGTTTAATATTATCAAGACATGTCAGAGATTCCTCCAAATTATTCAGTGCATACCATCCATTATTCTGAGCCTCTCTGAAGATGAGACAGGGCGAGGCAAGGCATGCGTTTGAAGAACAAAGGGAAAAATGAAGCACAGAGACCTCAGGCTAAAAGCACAACACCCCTGTGAGGATTCTAAGGACATATTAGAAGCCTGAAAAATGAGAACAAATCAGCAGCCATTAGCTGAGCAGCAAATTAAAGCATCATTGTTTCCAGATCTCTGAGCTGAATATGAAGGGCACCAAACCGGTAGTGCTTGCAGGCGCCTCTGCACACTTTCCCCACATGCAGGCTCAACGGCCTTTCTTCCTTCACAGCTAATACACTGCCAGAGTGACTGTGTTCCCACTACCTCCCCTCAGAGGACCTACAGAGACAGCCAGAAAGCAATAAGTGAAGTTATGAAACGCAAGCTACGGTTCTCTTTCATTTCAACTTCTCATTTGGCTTTTATTAAGAGATGAAGTTTGCTATCTTTAGATTTACTGTTATCTTATTTGTCATAATCCTGGGTCTCAAAGACTTTTTTCCCCACCGAGTGTAATTTACTTTTAATTCATAATTGCCTCATAGGAAAACCCAACTGGGGTTGGGCTTATCAGAGTGTCACATTTGGTTAACAAAGAAAAAAAAGGCAAACCTATCAAATTTTTAACTATAATTTTAACTGTTGAAGATTTGGAACAGCAGTGAATAAGTTAACTTTTTTTTTTTCTAAATTACTGCTTGTATAGTGTTTCGTTAACACTGTCTGTGTTAGTCAGGTTTACCATACTGTAACAAAATGCCTACCATAATCAACTTAAAAAGAAGAATTTACTTTGATTATCATTCTAGAGATTTCAGTAAATAGAGTCCGCCCTGTTGCCTTGGGCCTGTTGCATCATAGTACACCATGGTGGGAACAGGTGGGAAAGAGGGGCTGTTCGCCTCATGGTGGTCAAAGGCAGGACAAGCGGATTAATGTCCAGGGCCCCAAAATCCTTTAAAGGTAAGCCCCCCTTACTGCTCACCAAATAGTCCCTGTGTCTTAAAGGCTCTATCACCCCCAGTGAAGCCACAGGCTTAGGAGGTACCCTTCAATACAAGGACCCTCAGGGAACATTTGCAAGGCAAATCACAGCAGTCACTAACAATTATCTGAAGAGAACCACTGAAGTCCTGAGCAAGAAATTGTGTTTTGCCATTTGAGGCAAAACAGTCTTTGAAAATGTGTTTTTGTGAAAACGAGCTCAGGGCCGGAGATGTACGCCAGAGTGTAAAGGCATTTACCACCAAGTCTGATCCTCGGGACCCACGCACTGGAAAGTTGTCTTCTGTAATCCACATGCAGGCCAGGAGAGGTACGTGCCATGCACACATGTGCATATATGTGCACAAATACAAAATACAGGTTTAAATGTAATCTAAAAAGACAATTTTAAGATATGGGTAGATTAGTTTTGGAAGTGTGATGGATTGCACTGTACTTGCATTACCTACCCATGCTTAAGTCACAGGGCTCTAGAGAGACTGTGGGTGTCAAGCTACACAGTATCCCACGCTCACGTATCCTTTTCTGCCTTACACGGGGTCTTCTGCAGAGCTAGTCACTGTTCTATCTCATCTGAGTAGTCTCCCATGAATTTGTTATGTTTCCCAGGAAGCCTCCCCAGCTCCTCAGAGCTCCTCTAGAAAGTGCCTGCACACGGGGTGCTTTACCAGTTCTGTCATCGTCAAAGTCTCCCTGGAACCTCTCTCTCTCCCTCTCTCTCCCCACTATAATTTAGACCGGTTGATCCCCCAGACCCGCCGCTTGGCTGGCGCCTTCAGATGTCTTCTGTCTTCTCCTTGGGTTGTTTTTTTTTTTTTCCATTTAGCTTTCATCTGGTGCCATTTCTGAGACCCTGGGTCTTGCTTATCAGCTGATTCTGCCGTTTACTGGAACATAATTTAGAACCAAAAAGTTTGACATCTTGTGATTTTTCTCTTTTGACTCCAAAATTCTTACCTTTGGTTATGAGAAGTGTTGGATTCCTCTCAGAGAGGGTTCGGTGCTTTGTCCCACATTCTCTTCCACTGATGTTGCTATTTTTGGAGACTGGGCCTCAGGAACAGTTCCTATTGGTTAACGTTTTTGTGTGTATCTTCTTCTATATTTAACTCACTTTTGAGGAAATTCTCTTAGCATTATCTTCTTTAAGCTTTAGAAATTCTGTCTTCCATGGTTGTGAAATCTTGTTTTATCTCTCTGGAGATTTTTTTTTTTCTTAAGATGACTATTTCCTACGAAGTTCTGTTTTCTCTAAGTTTTCTTGTTCTAAGTGCAGGCTTTAGTTTTTGTCTCCAGGACAGAAATATTCTTTAAGGTTCGATGACCCCTGGTCAGCTGCTGGTATTTGAGGGTAGAGGATCAGAAGCCAAACAGGAGAGCTGTGACTTGGGAGGGCTCCTGACATGGGATTTAGGACTGTCCTGGCGAGGCTTTTCCTTTGGGAAGCCCTGGCTTCAGAATCCTGGCGTTCATTTTCAAGGGACGTCCTCAGCTACCGAGGACTCCATTCTCACTGCCCACGGGCCAAGAAGCAGAACTAGGAAGTTGCTGTGGTTTTAGAAAGTTGGGAAGTCAATATTATTCCCTGGGTTTTATGGCTGCATTAAATACTATCTTTAGCTTTCCTTGATATCTTATGGTCAAGAATCTTCTTTATCATCTCTACAAAGGCATAGAAATATTCCATTCCCCTCCTACAGCATCAGAGAGACAGCTGTCTGCTTATGTAGAGTTAATGTCCAAACAATACTCCCTATACCCCTCTCTCCACCTTCATGTCCAGGGATTTTTTATTTTCCCGGTCTGAGGTTTTGCAGAGGTTGTCACTCCAAAACAGTGATTCTGTCCTGCGTTCTCTGCCAGATTAAAAACTGCGGTTTCTCAGCCCTTCGGTCACCACCCATCCATCTCCAGTCCAACTTCCAAAATGCTGTCACTGTTGACTTGTTTGTTTTCACAGGTAGCGTTCCTTTAAGAAAAATCCCTCAAAAGCCATTTCAATGATGTTTTAGAAGGGTCACGAATTACAGATACATTCATCTTTTTTTTGGGGTGGGTGCATTTTAAATTTTTTCCTTTCATTGAAAATTTTTTTACCACATAACATATCTTGGTTATGATTTCTCCCACCTCTATTCCCCCCAGTTCCTCCCCTCCTCCCTTCCTGTCTGGATCCACCCCCTTCCTGTCTCTCATTAGAAAACAAACGGGCTTCTAAGGAACAACAAAATAAAATTAGACAAAACAAAAACCAACACATGAGAATAGGACAAAACAAACCAACTGAAGGGAAGAGCCCAATGAAGGCACAAAAACCAGAGACCCACTCGGTCACACAGTATCCCCATTACCTGTTCTCGGAGGACGCTACAGAGACCGCGGGAATGCGTGACATGAAGTCATAACATGCAAGCTACAATTCTCTTTCATCTCAGTTTCTTAGTTGGTTTTTGTTAAAAGATGAAGTTTGTTAGCTATAGATTTACTGTTATTGTATTTGTTGTAATCCTGGGTCGTCTCTGTGTTTATCTTTAACCTTAAATCTCTCTATCAGTGTTTAGCCGTTGGCAGTGAGAATTCTTTAACACTGAGATTTCTCAATTTTGTTTTCAACATTAAGACAAGACCCATTGTTTTAGGAGGAACAGATTGGGGCATTTAGGTGAAACTCAATTTGGTAACTGCATGTTCTTACATAATAGTACATCTCATTGCCTTAACGATGTGCTGTGCATTGTGGGAAATAAGAACATTTCCGCAAAGGGTAAAAGAACTCTTTGCATTGATAAACGGCCTAAAAGGGCATCAGAGGAAAATCCATCAGACAAGACAATGGACTGGTAAAAGCCAATGCAAAGGAGAAAAGAAGGGTTTCAATTCAGTTGAAAACGCAGACATTAGACATTTCTCTACAGAGGCTGTGCTATGTATAGCAGAGTATGATCAACTGGTTGTGGAATACACATATACATATATATCTATATATGTATACTTGTGTGAATATATATATTTCATATGTATATGTGTGTATATATTTCATATATACAATATATACATACATATATCTATACATATATATACTTGTATATGAAAGAAAAACCCTTCTGCATAAAACATAGTTGCTTTGAGTAAGAGTCTCCATTTCTCACCAAAGTGGATCATCAAGATGTTGAGATGATTTTTTTTTTTTTTGTAAATACTTTAGTTCACTACAGTCTTATGAAGGGAGACAGAAAACTTCATACTTTGAGTAATGTTCAGGTTTTTGAGTTCTACCTTTACGGAGATTGAAACCACCATTGTTATTGAAATTATTACAGGTAAAACAACTTTTGTACTGTGTACCTCAAGGACCCAGTGCCACTCGTTCCACTAAAATAATTTTCTTTCTAACAGTGTTGATTTAAAAAAAAAACAACTACTATCTGAAGAAGAACTGGCTTTAATTGTGTGTATGTGGACACACACACACACACACACATATATATACATATACATATATGTGTGTATGTACGTGTATGTATATATATCCATTCATGCAGAAGGCTTTTAAGTGGAACAACAGGCATATCCAAACTGCAATGACACAATGAAAAGACAAGTCTATTACGCCTGCAGAGGTAGGAACTGTGGAGGTTAAGTGTAAGAAGTGGCAGACGTCTTAATGACCTGTAACAGGGAATGCATTCTAAAGTACAACAAGCCCAGAGCCTCGTAGACAAAGAGAAAGCACTGATGTTCCCTAAATAGGGAGATTTGTCATTAAAATATTTTGAAATGTAAAATCTGTCAGCGCAATGTGGTTATGACAGTCTGGATTTTCAGAAAGCCTCTTAAGACACTGAATGACCCAGAGATGCAAGGTCACCAAAGCTGGCCTGGCCTGCTGACAGGAGAAATGTGAGAGAACTCATTTCAGAGCAAGAATCAATGAAACTGAGTAATCTACATTTACAGTGCTACAGATACAGGCTGTCAAGTCAAAGGAGCGTGGGGGAATTAGTACTAACAAAGAGACTTGCACCAATTCATTTTTAAACTAAATCCTGTTACCCTTCCATCAACTCAAGAAATGTCTACTGAGATCTGCTGTATTTGAGGCATAAGACCTTGTCTCATCATTTGTTTCATTATACTATAAACTAATGAAAAAAAAACCAGCTAATTGATTTCACAGACTGATTGATGTTCTTCCTTAAGAAAAGCAGATTGATTTTTTTTTTAATAGACAACTACGTTCATTCTTCCATCACTTCTTCTTCTTCGATGCACGCAGTCCAATCGACTTTAGAACCAACTCAATGCAGAAGCAGAAGAAAAGCACTAGGCGAACAAGGTCCATTAGCCCCAATATTGCCTCAATTACTTTAATTCCGTTATTCCTGTTCATATTACTTCTTTAATCAATATCTCTTTGCAGTTATTCATGTTTACCCTTTTCAAAATCTCAAGTAATAGGATTATGGTCTTTTGAGCTCAGTGGCAACACAGTTTCATAAATACATTTTTGAATTTGTGATTGTCTCCAGATCTGTAACTGAGAAGTCTTAAATTGAATCAAGTTTTCCAGAGGTCATTTCATATAATAATCTTAATGTAATATAGGTGCTTTTACCTGTTGGGCCATTTGTTACTCAGTGTCAGAGACAATTACATGTGGCTTAATGGCCGACTGTCCTCTTTCCACGTCGAGACCTAAGGGTGGTTCATCTGATTTCCACTTAAACCCGAAATCCTCTCTTCATGTATGCCTGCCTTTTGTTCAAAGCAATCCTTCCGCCTCCACTGACAGTTATTCTTCCATGCAAGACTTGCATATGGATAGCACATTAGCCACTGCATCTTCCCCGTGACAACTAATCAATCACGGTAACAGCCTCACAAATTACAGAAACTCCGCTTTCCTCCGTTCTCTGAACACGCATCCGTGCCATGTCTGTTCCATGCAAGAAGCTGCTCTTTCGAAACAGACAGGCTACATAAAAGGTATGATGCCCTTCCCCTCAACCTGTGGGCTGAGCACTTAGGAAAAGTGCTCAAAGAAGCACGTGAAAATTTTGATTGAGAAGTCATTGAAAGTTCTCCTCGAGTTCAGAAGGGGTAAAGAATCACTCGGGTGTAAAGTTTCCATAAAAAATACAAATCACAGGAAGCCTTGAAGGATGGGGGTGGGGGGGTTGAAAACGGAAGCAGGAAATTGTGTCTGAAGAACAAAATGGCCAAGTCTCGCTGAGTACATGAGTTAATGGAGTAACCAACAGTGAGGGGGAGGCCTGGCTTCCCTTTGGAAGCAGTGGCTTGAGAGTAATAAGAAAAGAAGATACTCCCTTACGACGTGTCCGTCTCCTTGCAACATGTGGGGTGCAGAGAAGGCGACTGCTGTGCGCATCCTGAGATAGAAAGGCAGACTCAGCTGTGTGTAAAATAAACCTGTGAGATCTGATCTCCACTTTCCTATAGAGAGCCTCGTCCAGTCTCGCTCCTGCTCCCACTGTATGCTCCAGGGAAATCCCAAAAGCGTACAGGGCCCAGTTCCCCGCACATCCATTCCCTCTCCTCTGGAATGTATTTTATTCCACAATGCTCATCCACATGGCAGCGTCTTTTCTATTCTTCCAATCTCCACCCCTTTACGGTCGTCTCCATAAAAACACTCTTAATGCCCTCGAGCCAATTTGACTGTCCTACTTCCGTATGGAAGACAGGTGCAGTGTAGTACAATGGCTGCATTGCACCAGTGGCTTCTGCATGAGTGTCCATCATCGTCTAAATGATAATATGTTTAACATTTTCACCCAGAGCCATTTTTGGTACATGACAGGAAGGCGATTGCATGAATGAATGAATGAACTAATAAGCAAGTAAAAGGGGAAAGTGAGAAAAGTCAGAATCATAGGAGAGGAGGAGGGGGAGGAGGGGGGGGGAGGAGGGAGAGGAGGGGGAGGAGGGAGAGAAAGAGGAGGAGGAATGAGACCTTAAAAACATGAATTCCAGGAATCGGACAAAGCCTAGTGTTAACTACATGCAAGAAATGGCAACAGGTGGAGGAGAATGCCAAGCTTCTGAGCTCCCTGCCAGAAGCCCTTTGCCCTTTCCTCTTCGCCATTTTTAACTTTCCAGCTCAGGCTCACTTAACTCATAGATTTTAAAGGAAACAAAGAGGGAGCCATGGGAGAAAGAAGGTTTAACTTATTCATGTGCAAAAATGTCTTAAGAAGGTTTTGAGAAAAACTTGATTCAAAATATGTGCCTTTAATCTCAGAAGCGGGGAAGCCGAAGGGCGTAGATCTCTGAGTTCGAGGCCAGCCTGCCCTACACATCAAGTGCAAGACCAGCCAGGGCTACACAGTAAGAGCCTACCTCAAAAACAAAAGGTTTGTTTAAATTAGGGTAGTTTCTATAATACTATAAATAATCCTTAAGAGGTTTTTTTAGAACTCTATCACATTAATCCATTAACTAAGTCATATTAACTAAGTCATTTCATTAATAAGTCTTATAAAAATGACTTCTCAGTTTTTGAAATCAGAGCTAACAACAAACATTAGGACGCCATGACAGTCCTATGTCCAAGTTCTCAAACCTTAGATCAGTGAAACTGAAAAATGCAGAACGGTAGTCGAGAAAATTAGGCAACAAAGATAACTGGGTTTAAATGCGACAGGGCCTGGGAGCTTTGTTTCTGGGTTATATCCATAGAAGAGGAGTGCAAGGTCCACACAAATGACTTGGTTATTAAAATGTTAAAATGAGAATTCTTAGAGCATTACCACTATAGTAGCGCACACTGCCGTTGTTCACCACCCAGTTCAGCGGAGTTAAATAACCAGCATGCAGCCGCTCGCTGAGGCCTACCTGCAGCCACGGAGGACAATCCCACCATCATTCTGATGCGTTGTGTGACTAAAGCAAATTCAACTGTTTTCATTTAAAGGAATCTCTACAGACATCCTCAACAAAGCAAACAAGGAAAGGGCCCATGGAAAGACATAGAAGCCCTTATATCAACCGCAAGAAAGTCTTGTCTAAAACAAAGGAAACAGTTGTGCAGGCATCAAGATGAGGCTTACATTCCTCCGTGTCATTTGGTGGGACCATGCCTGCACACATCACAAGTGCCATAAATAACTGCTGTATGGTTCATCAATGTTCTAAGGACAAACATCAATGGGAAAAATGCTAGAAGGAATGTTTATTTCCATTTCACATTGCATGATCTGCCATCAGCTTATAAATCTCATGCTGTTGAAGTAACGTTACCCACTTGGCCATGGTGCAGAATCAGCCTCATCCCCAGGAAACACCTGTGGGCTGGGATTGTCTGCATGTAAGGGATTCCAATGGATATGCAGGGTAGACTTTCTGGAAGCCAGGGTCTGACTCCGACCCTCCATATCTAGGCATTGGCCTCCCACGTTAAAACAGCTCCATGAAGCACTCATACTGGGCATGAGAGATTCACAGGTCTCCTAACCTGTCCACTCATTCCAGGGAGAAGGTCTCTGTCCCCATCCATTTGCTCTTCTCAGCAAGAGGCTTCCTTTTACTTCTCTGAACTAATTTTTTTTTTTCCCTACATAGGCAGACTTGGACAGAAAGCACTGAACTAAGAGGAAGTAAAGATTTCACAAATAAACATCTCTAAGAATAAACAGAGCCAATAAATTCTACCTGAGGATCAGTGTCTTAATTCAGTATCTTACCAATACTCAAATCTGAATGCTAAAAAGGTAACTTCTAATAATTTGAGCAAAAGAAACGTAGAAATGGGAGAAGATGCTGTGAGGGCAGATCCATTTCAGGATAGCATTTGTGAATTAAAGCTAGGAAACAGAACGTTAAACTTAATAAGTGCAAAATGATGCAGCTGGAAAGGGAGAAGAGCTCACCCATGATTTAAACGGTGCTGAATTGGCTGCAAAGATATCTCAAGGTACTGATGGAGACAGTATGCAAATTGATGGTTCAGTCTGGACGCCAGCCGAGAAGCAAGGACCACTCTCATCGGGAGCTGCATACGTATTTTCTAAACTCACTTGCTATATAGCTTTTAAAAAGGCATCTTGTCTATTTTTAGTGCTATTTAACTTGGACTATGCTGAATGGACGCGTTCTCTGTGGATAAGAGTGGGTATGAAGCCCGCACACCCCTGGCAAGTGTGCTTTGCTTTTCCTGATTCGATTTGGCCGCCGTCAATGTGGTCTTTCTCTCATGCAGTAAATATGAAGCAGCAAGCATGATGTTACAATTTTGGGGGGTATACCAAGAGGAGTACCCCTTGGATAAGACTGCGGTTGAATGATGTCCCTCTTCCTCGCTTCCTGCACACATGAACGTAACTTGCTTTAGGAACGAGGCCTCTAGCAACAATGAAGATTAGGTCATTAGAATCACCCCGATGCCCTAAGACACAAAGTGGATGGGCGCAGAGGGAACACGATGTAACAAGTGGAGGAAAGTGCCATCTCTAAGCCAAGGCAGCCCGAGACAACGGTAAGTTCCAGCTGGAACTTACTCTTCCTCACAGCCACACCTTGACTGCAGACACACAGCTTTAAGGACTATGAGACGATACGATTAAGTATATATATTTATATCTCTCTCCAGTAACAAAACTGCGTGGTTGATAGAACTCCTGGTGGGAGTCATTTCTACTGGTATCTCGGTGGAGTTAACCAGATTGCTACATCTATCCAGATTTATAAAGGCCATACGAGGAGATGATTTCTATCCAATGGGGATGTTTAATCTTCTGAAAAGATGATTAGAAAGACAACAGAGCAGCAAAAGTTAATGGAAAACTAATCTTAGTGACCTGTTTAAGCAAATCAAAGTTAGGAGACATGCATGAGAGAGAGAGAGAGAGAGAGAGAGAGAAAGAGAAAGAGAGAGAGAGAGAGAAAGAGAGAAAGAGAGAGAAGAGGAGAGAATTCAAAGGAAATTTAGAAGTACAATCTCAGATAAGGAGACAAAGATAAGATGCTAATCTGAAGCCTTCAGTATTTCCATATTTACACTAATGTTGAAAAGATAGATTTCTGATAAAGTAAAAAAGGAGGAAGAAGAGCAGTAATTGTATATTCACTCTGTAGACATTGGTGCATGATGTCCTATGATTATTTGTGTTTCACCCTGTTGATTTCCAAAGGCTCCTGCAGATGTGTCCCATGAGCAAGTTGGTTCACTGAGGTTTCCTACCACGGACGCCCCCATGAAACACAGGTGTCACTATGCAACGTACGCCTAAGAGAATGACGTCAAGGCATGAGGTGAAGATGAAGTCAAATCAGTTCCCATCCAGTGGCACCCTGATGTTAACTAGTCCTGCTTGTCATTTGTGCTCCACACACCATTCCTTTACCTGAGCACAGTGAGCTCTCTCTCCTCCGCATATTATCAACACGCCATCATGCTGGCTGCCAGGGACCTGTAAAAACAAAGGCCATCTTGTTAGAAAGAACTGATTGAACTGTTTGAACTGATTGAACATGTGTAAGCAGATGCAAGGTTTCACACTTGAGGACATTGAGCTGAACATCGCCCTTTCTATCCCCAGCCCATTCCACTGTGCCCTTGCAGAAGGGCTCTGCACTGTGCTAACCTGGGAACAATCAATAACTGTGAAGGGCACACCATAAATGGAGCCTTTAAGCTGTCAATCTTCCACAGAATAATTCTGCTTTAAAGAAGCCCTTGTTGTTAATGTTTGCTACAATGAGTCTGGTGTTAGGGCCAGGGCCTCACTAGAATCTAAAGAGGAGAATGCACATTTTTCTTATAAATTTCCAACTGGAAATGAATTAGGTGTTTATAAGTTTTTCTAAGAAAATCTATTATCCTGCAAAGTGTAAAAATATACCTGTATATTTTCAGAGAATACAGCTCAATTTCCTAGAAGGGATTTCAAAGCTCTCTTTTTCCAAGCATGACCTATCTATATGCAAGCTTCAGGCTGGACTGAGAGCTCTCTGGGAGACATACAGCACCTTGGTCTGTTTCACAAGGCCTTTAGATGGTTCCTATGCACGCTGAAGTCTGAGAAGCCTGGTTATAAAGTCCCTCATGCTTCGAGCCTGTGGTTCCTAGAACCGCTGCATGGAGCACCCCATATTCGAAGCCCACAATCTCATTACAGGTGTGTAAATCTGAGGACAAATGGCCTCCTAATGCCTCCAGAACCCTTCCTTTCCCAGGACAGAGACTAGCTGTGACGAAACATCAAAAAGCCGTTCAATTGTAACCATTGTCATCCAAGGCGTCAAAAGGTGGAAAACAGAAATTATAAAAGGTCACGGTTGCTCTAACAAGAAGGTATGCACTTAGGTACGAATGCCTGCTTGGAAAGTGCCTTGCCCGGTACCGGCTGTCTGGAGGGCATGCTGCAGCGAATCCTATGACAAAAATCAGATCTTTCGGAAGGTACAGTGTGTGGCAACGTCAGGGCATCTAACCAAACCAGAAATGAAAGAGTCAACTACCTTACTTCGAGAAAATACTGGACTGTGATTTTTCTGTTTTTCTTTCGGCTTCTTTGAATATCTGTGGGCATGAGCCAACCCTGTGGCAGCCCTGAGGTGTGCTTTTCCCCCTCTTAACTCTCCTACCTGTAGACAAGGAGGAATGGCAAACATCAAGTGCAGAAAGCACCGACTCAGAAGTCTGCGACACCCAGCAAGGGATAACAGAACTGTGCCTCTGTGCTTGCATTTGATCACACGGAGTGTCAATGAAACCTCAGCCGGTTATACAGGAACCATAAAGGGAATCGCATTAAAGTTAATATAAAAGTCAGGAAAATGTCCTCCGTAAGGGACACTGGCTATTTGGTAGATGCACCACTGGGAGCAATTGAGGGCTCTCAGTATGACCGAAGCTTACTCTCCCCTCTCTGTGCTCATCTCTTTTTCCTGCATTTAAATCATTCTTATCCCCCCCCACACACACATATTCTTATGGTTTCTCTGGTTCCCTTACCACCTCCAGCTGCTCTCCTCTCCCTTCCTGGGTCTCTCCTTCCCCCCTTCAGTTGACCTGCTTTGTTACCCGGTCTTTCCTGTGAACAGGGAAGGGAGGGAGGAAGAAGGAACATCCAATATCCTTTGTGCCTCCTTTCCACTTTCTCCCCCACGCTTTACCCTTGTCCTCTATGCCTCTTGCTTTCCACAGAGCTCAGTCGCTGTTATTAGCACACACCCAGCCCAGCCAAACACAGAGCTTAGCAATGACAGGGAAAATGCTGGACTCCTCTATTGTGTCAGTGTAGTACTCGGACTTCTAGGATCCTCCTACCTGCGCCAGGGCAACAGGTGGGGCAAGGAGACTTTAAGAAAATGCAATAGCCTAGCATATTATTGGCATTTAAAAATGTAGGACAAACCTGGAATATTTAGCTGTTGTGCTTAAAAGCAACAAGGAGGTAACATTACTAAGTGAACAGTTTCACTTGCTCCCTAGTTTTGCCTAAGTATGCTATGAAAGCAACCCAGTCTTTAGTCTCATCCCTCTTTGTGCAGAGAGACGCCACGCCCTTCTGGGATGAGGGAAGCACACCTCACCCCTGTACAAGGCAGCTCAGTGACACCGGCAGGAGCTTCCAAAGTGCTTCTTGGCAAGAAGCCTCCTTTACTGTCCCATCAGGAGGGCTTACAAGGTACAGCTTAATAAGTACATGAAGAGTGTATGGTACCACTTCTCATATCAAATGCACTTAGGGAGAACTCTGCAGTGGAGGCTGTGGTACGGCAATGTCATACACAGTCTTCAAATTGCTGAAAAGCGATTTTGGTTTTCTTTAAGTTGGATCTTTTATATCCAACCTGTTAACTATCAGTAAAACTCAAACAAAATCCAGTTTGCTGACCTTTATTTTTGTACCATTCCCTGGGCACAGTACACACCCCTGGCACACAGTTTAATTAATATATATATTTTATATGCCCTAAACATCTGATGTTTAATCATAATCAAGCAATCAACAGACTGGTCAGTGTAAATTTTAAGATAGCCTAGTTGAGGAAAATACTAATTCCTAATGATGGTCTTGGAAAAATTCTCTTAGATTTTCGGCACTGTCACCTAATTATAAACACGACATAGGATGTAGGGTACAACCTGCCCTGGAGTGAGAAGAAGTATTGCTTTGGGCAGGGACACAAAGCAGTCAGATGTGACGGCTAACATTCAAACAACAAATTCGAAAATAGGAAAAAAATACAAAAAGCAGGCAAACATTATCAGATAACACCGTGTTCTGTGGTACATTATAAATCCTGCTGTTTGCTTCTGAGATGTTTTGTTCAGGTCTCCTATCATGCAAGTTCTCATCACACAATCACTTTTCTTCAAAGGTGGGGAGTAAGACCTGAACACCACACACAGGCATCTTCCAGGCAACTAGGAAAACTCTTCAGAATGCACTTGCTCTACAGATCGCATCAAGTACTGGAAGCCTACTTTGGCTAAAGCAAGAAGGAGATGGAGATAGTCGAGCCACGCCAGATAGAACTGTGGGAAGCCACCCTCCGAATGCAGGAGCCAGGTGAGCAGTTTCCCAGTGTCTGCAAGACACTACTTGTCAATCAACCAAAAGTGAAAGAACCAGCCTGGAAGTTTATTACATGTTACTCTAAATTGCTTTATAATTAAAAGCATGTATTTCATTATGGAGTATCAGTGTTCCACGGAAATTAGTAGAGGTTCTTTTTAATGCTAACATCCACGTCGCCATTGGGCTGAAAGCACCGCACCTCTGGCAAAGCAATTCAGAAACCTACAGAGCCAACCGTCTTCCAGGATCATCTGTGATAACTCAGGGCATCTCTGGCTCTCACACTGGAGACAGTTCACATATGCCCTGTACTCCCTGGAGGAGTTGTTCATTCTTTAAAGGAAAATGCTTTGCCAGCTCTGCGGACATACCTATTTCAACGTAAGTTTGATCTGGGTAGGGGTAAATGTTTAAAACGCATCAGTTTTACTAGCAATCTATAGTACTGAGGGCAGATTCCCCTCAAATACAAGGATGCCGCATTTGAGAGAACAGCTGGGGAAGGAAGGTCTCTGTCATCTCCCCGGCCCTTCTTGACTGGATTGGGTCACTAGGACTTGGGGAGGATTTTTCTGACCTCTTGAAGCAGATCACAAGATCCTCACGTGAGAGGCAGACCTTCTTTCTACATGTAAAAAGTAAGGAGCCTGAGATGCGGACATACGAAGACACGAAGAAGGCTCTGAAGTCCTTGCTAGTCCCCCTCCCACTCATTACCAGTGGATTACCCTCCTTTGCCCACACCTGTATTTCCACAAATACTTGTTTCTTCAACAGGTAACATCAAAACCCACCAGCTTAACAAGTGTTTGAAGTTATTACTGTCTGAAGCCGCCACTATCGCATAAAAACTTAAGTTTTGTACATGTTTCTTTTCGTGATCACCTTTCGTTTGAGGAGCATCAGCCATGAACCTAGGCTGAGAGAGACTTCTCTCCCCCTGTGCTATTTTAGGTCATTCCCTAGAAACTACTCTTCCCACCAGGTAGAGCAATTTACATCGGGTTGCACTAGTTGCACGAGGGGCTAACCATGAGACCCACATTCGTTACTATCCACCAAGCGAGACCAAGGCCTTCTAATAACATGGATTTAGAGAAAAGGTAAGGTGTTGTAGCAGCTTCTCCTTAAATTTTCATTGTGGGTTTTCCTGTAATATGGTTTCCTACTTGCAGGAAGAGCATCGTTCTACAGTTTCAGTCTTACCTATGTATCATTATAAAACAATTTCCAGAAGTAAGATCTGCGTTGTGCTTGACATCTGCATTGACTACCTAGAGTCCTAAGGCTGTCTTTATGCTGTGATGAGGAGGGGCAGCCAAGAGTCAGGGAGGACTGTCGTCCAGAAAGTCAGCAGAGCAACTGTTTGGCTTCGCCAGCGTTGCAGCGTCTTTAGGTGTTTCTACTCTCACTCCAATCAAGCGGGTTCCAGAGGAAGCAAACAGACGGAGGAGGAGGCGCTCCCATCACCAGTCCCCCCACACTCACCCCGCCTTCAGAAGACAGTACAGAAGATCAACTTCTCCGTGCCCAGAAGTAACCAAGGCCTGTTTAAGCAAAACATTTGGTGACAGAGGGCCGCCGGGAACCCTCTGTAAGAGATCACCACATAGTTTCATAGTTTACAAGGATAAAGCAAGCACAGCTCCAGTCGTTCATGAATAAGGCCTTTTTAACATTTTAATGAGAACATTAACTCAGCTTCACTTGGTTTGGCCTTCCCAGAAAGTCTGTTAGCCTTAAGAAAGTTACTTACAAAACCAATAATGAAATTGCAGGCCTTCTGTGCCCCCGGGGCACCACAGAACCACAGAAAGGGGCTGTATTATTTCTCTTCGAAACTAGCCTATATTTTGATCAGACTACAGTTTGGTAAATGAGTCAAACGTCTACAGAAATGCCTTCATCCCCATAGCGCTGTGTGCTGTGTGTGCTCACTCATTTCGTACCACGTTTGTCCCCTAATTCACATTTTATGTTACACAAAGCTTTGAATACAATGTATGACTCAATAAATGTTAGAATATACCTTTCTGCTATTCTCCCTTAATCATTTCCTATTACCTGCATTCTCTCTTGCCATGTGGCCGATTCCCACAGAAGCTTCAAACTGCCTTTCACCTGGGGCCCATTAAATTCAGAAGACAACCCACAGAGCTTCCGAAGCCAAAGGTGAACAAGAAATAATTCCCAGACTCGGTGACTTAACATGAATTTCTGCATCATCCTCTGAACAAAATCTGGAAATCTGGAGCAAAGTAAATGAAAGAGTTTGTCACCTTTGAAACCAAGCAGGAGTGAAGACTAGAGCCAAGGAGAATTAATGCTCAGGTCACACTGCATGCCAGTCTTACAACATTGGCTGAGCACCTACTATGCAGACGTACTGTTCTGGGTGCTGCGAGCATACCGGGGCCCAAGACAGATCTGAACTCCATTCCCAATTAAGTCAGAGTTCTAGCAAAAGAGAAACACAGATAACGAACGAAACGAAAACACTGAACGTGATATGAAGAGAATATGACACAGTGGTGTGATCAGAGATGTTTGTTGAACACAGTACGGCACAAACAAACACAGCAGAGTTCTTACTTTGAATTCATACACATAAGCAAAAGAAGCTAATGACAAAAGGCTAGGTAAGCTATGGAGACAGTAATGGCTGCAGGAGTTGTGGAGAAGGAAGGATGAGCAGGCGCAGCACAGAGGACCTTCGAGCAGAAACCATTTTGTATGACACCACAGTGGTAGATGTGTGTCATTGCTGTGTTCAAATTTCCTGAATATGCAACACCGGGTGGAGGTCCTCGCATAAGCCATTGACCAATGACAGTGACGTCAGGGCGCCCTGTGAGTGTGACTGCTGACTGTGGAAAGGAAATGGATCTAAGAACTCAGGTTCTGTTTGTCTGATCTCTTGTTCTGGTTTGCTCTCTGTCGCTGTGATAAATGCCAAGACCGAAACAAACTCAGAGAGGAAAGGGTTTATTTGGCTTACTTGTTCCCCATCACAGTCCACCATTGATGAAAGTCTGGTCAGGAGCTCAGGAAGGGGCATGGAGGCAGAAACTGAAGCAGAAATCATGGAGGAGCACTGCTTTTTGCTTCACTTTCTCCATGGTTTTGCTCAGCCTCTTTCTCATACAACCTAGGACCACACGTTGTGGGGGGGGGGGTAAGAGGGGCAGGGACTGTCCACAGTGGGATGGGCACTCCCACACTGATCATCAATTAACAAAATATCCCAGAGGCTTACCTACAGACCAGTGTGATGAAGCCAGGCTTCTGGATCGAAGTTCCCTCTTTCCAGATGGCCCTAGCTTGTGACATCAAGATGACAAAAAACTTACCAGTATGCTTCCTTGATGGGTGTGCATAACAAACATAATGTGTCTGGGACTATATATGCATATTGATGTGTGACTGTTCGTAAATGTATATAATTTCAACATAGCGATTTTGTAATTCAAAGTAAATGTTAACTGATTTCTAGTTTTCCAAGGACTAGAGAGAAAAGACTGCTGTCATATCATCATCGTCTCCGCCAGCTCCAGGAAGCTGAGGGTAAATGAGAAGAGTCTTACTAAGATCACCCAGCCGGTCAGTCCTCAGCAGCGTCGAAAACAGAGGCCGAACTTCCTCACCCCCAGCCACCCCGTGCTCCACACTCTTCTGCACTTCCTTCAGGACTACTAGGTGCCCTGCGGGTGCTGCTCTTGTGAGGTGAGGGATAGGAGGGACAGTGCCGTGGCCTTCTTCTGTCACCTCCCTTGGTCTCACCTCCTGTCGTACATGCTAGTTAAATAATCCATACAATGTGGCTCAGAGAAAAAAAATCACTAATACCAAAGCCAGCCTCACAGAGAGAAAATCAAGTATTAAGGTGCGGTGTGGTGCAGATCTTTAAATAGACATTTTAATTATCAACAACAGGCCTCTACTGCACATGCTCATGCAAAGCCCTCCTTAGAACTGCAGGGATGGAAAATCCACACAGGGAAGGACACACACCACCACCCACTGGACCTGGGGATCTGTGTACACACGCTCACTTGGAACTCTCACCAGTTATTTTCTCAGAGAACCCTTAAGGAACTGAACAAGCCTGCGCTATGAGCAACTTCCTTTTATATAAGCACTGTGGAGGCAGAGGCAGGGGGATCACCCCAAGTTCCAAGCAAGCTTGATCCACTTTGAAAGTTCTAGTCCAGCTGGGTCTACATGGCAAGACCCTGTCTCGGAAAGAGAAATAAGAATAGAGTTGAGGAGATGGTGCAGACAGTAAGATGCCGGCTGTGCCGAGTGAGCTCCCCAGAGCCCCAGTCAAAAGCCTGGCACGGTGGTATGCACTTGTCATCCCAGAATTCGGCAAAGTCCAAAGGGATGCTTGTGGTTCAACCAATGGCCAACTTGATGAGTTCCAGGCCACTGAGAGACTTTGTCTCAGAAGAAAAGGTAGATCCATGAAGAACAACTGAGATTGTCTCTCAGCTTCCACACATGTACAAGTGTAATCACACACACACACACACACAGAGGGGGGCGGGGACAAAACACTGAGCACAGCTGGGCTTGGTGGCATGTGCCTTTAATCCCAGCACTTGGGAGACAGAGGAAAGCTGATCTCTGTGAGCTCCTGGACAGCCTGTTCTATGTTGTGAGTTCCAGGACAGGAGGGCTATGTTATAGAGACTCTGTCTCAAACAAATAAACAAAACACTGAACACGTTTTAGAAAAAGAACAATATTAGAGCCAACAAGTTCACAGATCTGGTTGTTGTAACCCTTAAAGGAGTAAAATGCAATTAGAGGAAACAGACCAACTTGAAAGAACTCAGATCCAGTTTGAAAAAGGAAAACACAGGCCTGGGGAGTCTGGGGGTATGTCTTGTCTGCATACAACCTGGGCAAGTTCTGAACAAAGGCTTCCATTTTTCACTGCCAGGCTCCCTGGAAACTCAGTGGGTGCCCCCTTATGGCACTGTGAGGGGGTGTCTACCTCTGCTTGTGAGTCATCCATTTTGTACCTCTGAACGGGGGTTGTTTGTTTTCCTGTTGATCTGCACAAACCTCTTCAGCTCTTCTCCAGTATTTTCCATAGACTCCTCGTTATATAACCACAGCCCTACAGAGGGATAACAGTCACTGGTTCCTGCAAGAACTGGACTGGGAGGGCCCAGGGGACAGGAGTTTGAGGAGCCTGGCCTGCTACACCCTGACTTCTAGTCTAGATTAGAAAACCACTCTCAGGGGCTAAATACATGGCACTCGAGTATATCAAGAGAGTCATTCACTCTCTTTCACCACTGATTGTCTTAATCAAATGTTTGTATAAGAACTGGTATGTAGTAGTTAGCTGGTGTGGCGTCTCACCAAGGATGACAAGGAAGCATAATCATATGTACAAACACTGCCAGACCTCAGCAGAGGGAACCACCATTATGGCCAACACCATACTCAACAGTGGAACCCTGAGCTTGTGAGCTCAGCTGTTTTTATTGACACAGAACTCTTCAGGTGTTCTACTGACAGCATATGCAGATCATTAGCAATCAAACATCACCCACATAAATCCAACACCTGCAGACAATACAAAATGCCAAAGCCTAGTTAGCCCTTCCCCTAACAGTGCACAAAACAATATTTTAGACATAACTAAAAATTAACTTCTATAACATTAGTATTTGCCCTAATGAGAGAAACGTGTCAGGTGATCACCCTCTGAAACTGCTCTTAGAACTTCAGGCCAAGATCCTCTATCCAGGTCATGTTTCCCTGCATATCCTGCCGTGTAGAAACTGTTCCACTGCTTGGGCACAAAACGTTTCCAACTCCACCTTCTTCCAGAATTAAAGTGGTCTTTCCTCTTTGGACAGAGTGGTAATGGATTCGCCAAACGAGTGCAAGAATGGCCACTGATGAGAGTGAAGGTTAACTGGAACTAATCTAGACCTACAGTGGATCCGACCTAAGGATCCGGATCCCTGGAAAGTGTTAAGGCAGTGTGGGAGATGGGCTGTGTTTGGGAGGCCTGGAGAGCAAACAAGCAGAGCAGCAGGAATGGTGGAGAGAATCAGAGCAGATATGAAGGAGGATCCAAGATGGGAGCCAGGACATCTCCATGAGACATCTCAAAGTGACTTCAAATGTTGGGAACAGAAGGCTTCAGAGTACAGTGGCACTTACCACTGGCAATGGAAAGAGCTGTGTGTGTGGTCAAGAATAAGGGAAATGTTGACTCCGATTCACCCTTTACAATGAATAACACCTCCCTCTAGCACTCCACTTCTCTCTTCCCTTCACTGTTTGAACACACATTAAATGTCCCGTTATCATTGTGTGACACTTGACACTGCAAAGACACCAGTGTCTGTGAAGCACCTGTAAAATCACACACACTAACTCTGGTTTACCTCTTTTCTCCCTTCATTCTCACAACATTCTCAGATATTAGATATCTATTAGATAAATATAGCCCCAAAGAGATATACAATTTTACAATGCCCTGTGGTGAAAGAAATTCCATTCAAACCCACAATCTTTTCAGCAGGGTCTGTGCTTCATAGAGTATACCGATCTGTTTTGTTCATGAGCCCAAACAAACTCTTCCTCTTTAAGCTGCTTTCACTGCTTTTACTGAACATCATAGCTTAGAGATGGAAGCCATGATGTTGTACTAATGCCTGGCATTACAAGAAAACATTGGCCCACACATTGCATCAGAACTGAAAAGTCCAGATGCCTTGAACTTATGATGGTGTCAAAATTATATGCACGGTGGCATCTGGACTTTCAGTTCTGATGCAATGTGTGGGGCAATGCTTCCTTGTAATGCCAGGCATTAGTACAAAATCATGGCTTCCAGCCAACCAAGAGACCACTAGGGTGAACAGCCCATCCACTAGCGAAGACCATCACTAAGTTATGACGTTCAGTGGGTAGGTATGTGAAATGTTTTTTGACTTCAGATATTTTTCCATTCACTATAGATATTGCGTGGTATAGCCCCATCATAATTTGAGAATTCCTCCTGTGACCTTCACTAATCTGGACTTCTCTAATTCAGAACTGACAAGGTAATAAAACAGGGTTTCTGCCAACATGAATACTTGTACCCTCAAACAACGAGTCCAAACATACTCTTCCTCTTTAAGATGCTTTCGCTGCTATTTTGTCAATCCAATGAGAAAGGTAGTGAATGCATACACTTGGTGTCAACTGGAAGATGAAAGGCCCCTGCCATCAGGTGCGTACTACAGATCCATCCTGCACTGAAAAATCTCAGATGCAGATTTAGGCCTAGCTGCTTGCCAACTATGTCATCAGGATTAAATGACCTCATGTCCTGATTCCAGGTCTCCCCATAAGCAATGAGGATAATATCAAATAGTACACCAGATAAAAATGAAGTTGCAGACTTGGCACACCATCTAGATGAGATGAGCGAATTTCATGTAGGTTATTTGTCTTCCCCCATTTTCTCACATTTCCCATGACCTCTTACAAAACAACAACCTTGATAATGGTGTTTCTGTATACAAAATCCTGCTGTAAAACTAATGGCCAAACATCAAGTTTATCTGCACTGACAGTTTCCCCCTGCACTAACATCAAACTTGTCTGTGTCTGGAGATCAGCTGTCATGCACAGCAGATATCCAGTGAATGACAAGACTGTGAAGTAAATACAACGGAGCACTGAAGCTCACTCTTTCAGGCACCAATATTCTTGATATTTGAAAGCATTCAAAGACGTTCTTTTTTTCCCCTTCCTGACCACTATGTTAAAACAGTAGGTGGAAAGAAGATTCTTTTCTGATTTATGGCAATCGACATGAACTTAGATCTGATGCTGGAATAAAAGTAGGCATTCCTTGAATTTTTTAAAAACAACACTAGATTTGTTCACACTGAATGCTCTCAGACATCTGTGCTATGATGTTCTTCCACCTCGTTTCTTTCCACAGCCAACAGCCTTTTCCTCTGGAAAGCAGGAGATCCAGTCAGGAACAAGTTCACATTACTGCCATCTTCAAAGAATTACCTAAGAACAATCCCCAGGTCCTTCTCAGCTGTGGCCTCATGGTACACAGACATTTCATAAGAACACCGATGAGCACCTCCAGGCCAGTGAAGACAGCTCTCTCCTTAAAGTCTCACATAAAAAAGTTATCTCAAAAACAGTCACAAAGTGCATGGACAGAGTAAACAGTCTATAAATTGTGTAATTGCTATTTCCTATTTGTAGAGTTTTTCTAATCCTGGGTTAGGTCCCTTATTCTCTTGAGGCTATATTTCTTCATCTGCTAACCGAGTAAGGCAACTGGGCTCAATTATCTCTGAAAGCCTTTCCAACAGTAAGCGTGTGTGAGTGTGTGTGTGTGTGTGTGTGTGTGTGTGTATGTGTGTGTGTGTGTTTCAGATGGTGGGATTCTGGAAATATTATCAGATAGGTGAGGCATAGGAGAGAATAATGAATAAAAAATACATTTTATGCACTTGATAGATACCCCATCAAGGAAGATATAAACTTTGTCCCATGGCAACAAAGATAAAAAGAATTAGCTCTCTTGTTTCTTTCTCTCACCACCAATAAGGTAGAAATATTGAGCTAGTACAAACATATTGATCTTTCTTTCCTCTGTCATATGTTCTTAATAATTGAAAATCCTTCCGCATCCCAGAATAAGCCAGCAGTGCTCGGGTGAACAGAACCTTACAGGCTTCTTTTTTCTAATATCTAAGTACAGTTCTCACTGACCTTCTATGCCTGGCTATTCCTTCAATCTCCACGTGGTTCGTAGATTAGCTTATCAGTGCTTCCATTTAAATAATACGGTAGTTTCAGTCTTTGCACCAAAATTCAATGTGACTTCTTTAAACTCCAATCTTATTTTAGTAAAATAGAAACCTCCAGATTAAGTTAATCCATGAAGTTCACACGCAAAAGCTAGCAGACACCTGCAGACGATACATGCATCACTTCTCAACATGCACACTTGATGGTGCCATGAGTACTGTTTCTCCCCAGAAACCTGGGTCCAGGGAAGCCTGTTGCGGAAGCCATGAGCATGGTGCCCAGATAGGGTAGTATTTCTTTAATTCAATTCTACTCAAAGTATGCTTTCCTTGAGCACTATACCAATTCCAAAGGGTATAAGAAAATGAATAAAATACATCACATCTGCCTTGGAGAAACACAGTAAGACCAAGTGCCTGAGAGCAGTGACTTAGAGAATGGTCACCAAGGACCACATTTTAGCTTTTCTACACTTACATACGTGAGTGTGACCATCATGATTATCATCATCATAAACAAACAAACAAACCAGAAGCTAAAATAAGTCATTTTCATGGTTAGTAAAATTGAAACCATAACAAAAGCAAATCCTAGGAAATAGGATAAAAATAACCCAGAAGATTACATTCCAGGTTTCATCAGTAATTCCTGCATCAGCCTGAAAAATCTCTACTATGCCTATTCCTCAGAGACACGGAAGCATGGTGGGAGGTGGAAGTGGGAGGGAGTGGTAAAGAAACACTCCAGAGAAGGGAGAGAGCAGCAGGGGTGGAAGAGTAGCACACTTCAGTTTCTCAGCATGTGAGAAAGGGAGGGGCTGACCGGCAGGGAGAGGAATCCACATCCTTCTCCTCAAGCCTGGGTTCCCATGCTCACCTTTTCCTACTCTGTGTTCTGCTGCTGCCTACATGATTTGTTTTAAAAGACAATTAGGTGTAGAGAGGACCTGAGAACTCGCCTGATCAAATCCTCTTATTTTATCCATGAGAAAAACCAGGAGCTAGTAAGACAAAGACTTGCCCTGACCAGTTCTCTAATGATACAAACGAAACTGCATCTGGACTCATCCGCTTGTCTCCCTCGGGACAAAGAGGACAGTGCATCAGTCTGCCTGGCCCTTATCCCATTTGGCAGATATGTAAATTTTTCTCTTGGGAAGAAAATGTTGGGAAATAATTTTAAATGAATTAGGAAGAATCTTGCTGTTTTAAATTCAATAAACATGTTTTATTATTAACTTCATTGCTTGCTAAGCCTGAAATTGAGTTTTTCTATGCTTGGACAAGTCCTGCCCAGCCAATAACAGGATACCAGATTGCAACTAAAGAGACCTTCTCACTTGGACTATAATGCATGTGCACACAAAACACACACACACACACACACACAATCAGGAACCCTTAGCCAAAAGGAAGCTTTGGAACTCACTTCTACTCTTGGAGCCTATGCTTAGGACAGGGGATATTTAATATTTTAAGATACAGCTCTCTTAACACAGACTTCAAAGCACTGATTTTCCAAAGAAGGAATGAGCTTTTCTGGTGCTCCTGTTTCTACCCTCATCAGTCAATGGCAGTCCAACAGGTTGGTCAGCAAGTCATCATATCTGATTCCTGAAGGTCCCTCCTCAGTATGCTTTGTACAGACCGGTGCACGCCACCCGGGTAGCTATGCTTCCTTATGCAGGGCCCTCCATACCACAGTGGGAGAATAAAGCTCCGAAGCCAGAGCCCTACGATCATATATGAAAAACAGACTCTGCATGTCTGCTTTTCTGTGGTTATATTACAGAACCTTAAAGATAAGAATCTAAAACATTCATTTAGAAACAGAAAGTAGTCAGAAGAGATCTGCTTGCTCCTACCCCTATCCCTTCCCACTCCCAGAGACCAGGATGCATATTTGGTTCACTTGTGTGAGGCTTAGAATGTATAAACTGAACCTAATGAAGGGAGAGGTTCTGGCCAAGTTCCTACAGTAGCTTACACGGCAGGAAATTCTAAGTCTGGGCCATTAAAAATACCCTAGTTCCATGGTCTACATAGGTGTTTGCTTTGCACAATCTGGACATACATGAAGCTGGTGTATTGGAGCCACACTTGGTGTGTGCTATGTATGCAGCTTTAGCCTTTACTGCTATGTGTCTGTCCATCTTTCCTGCATAGGTGACACAGGCCAGCAGCCTGAAGGGAGTTCCAACTATAGAGTGCCCTAGTTTCATGGAAGAAATACAAGCAAAAACAACTCAGGGGAGGAAAGGATAGGCTTACATTTCCATGCTATAGTCCATTGCTGAGTAAGCCAGGAAAGGAACTCAAGCAGGAACTTGAAGTAGAAATCCGGGAGGAACATAACTTGCTAGATTTCCCCAGATTCATGTTCGGTTAGCTTTCCTATAATAATAACCCAGGTTCACTTGCCCAGGGATGGTGCTGCTCACAGTGGGCTGTACCCTCTTAACACTCAAGATAAAAAAATCCCACAGACAAGCCTATAAGGCAATCCCTCAGTTAAAACTGCCTTCTCAGACTACAGGCTGTGTCAAATTGATAGTTAAAGCTAGATAGGACGTAGATATTGCTCTTAGTTGAAATTCAACAGTAGGAAAAACAAACCATTTTCCCCTCAAAAAAAGCAAAAAGCAAACATTGAAGGTTTGAAGAGCCGAACAACAACTGAGAGTTCCTAAGAAAGGATTAATAATGATAAATAATAATAATAATAATAAAAGTTGCATGTCTCATCCTCTCCTGCATGCCAGCCAGAAGCAGTAACTCATTCTTTCCAGATGCCTCTAGGAAAAAGAAAAAGAAAGAAGAAAGAAGAAAGAAAGAATGCTCCACAAGTGTAACCAGAGTTGAGATCTGGGGGGAACAAAAATTAGATTTAAGCTACTTTCAAAATTCTGTAAAAGAAAACAAGAAACATTAGAAAAGAGTTTGGTACTTGAAATGGAATTTTACATGCTCTGCTTTGGGTCTGTGGAGAAGTTTTCATGTAATGGCTAGTCGCCATGCTTATAAAATAAATCCTGGGTCTTTAATAGAATAGGATTACTAGCTAGTAAAACAAACTTAATTTAAGAGGGAGAATGTGAGGCATCAAATCTAATAGGTACCTCGGCCTTTACCTTTGGAATTATCAGGGAAAAGAAAATAATAAAATAAAATAATATATGATCAACACCAGTGGCAGACACTTTGGAGAGCTTCCTCTGATAACTGGCTGCTGTGTGGACTCTGAAAGTTCTTCCAGTTGTCTAGCCAGCCTTTTGGGGATGCGGTGCTACAAGACCAGAAGGCCTTTGAGAGCCACCCAAGCTTTACAATGATCCTGGGATATTTATAGCAGAGGAATGTGGGGTAGGAGGAAGGTGAGAATCCGGAAGGGACTACCCTACTGTGCTTTCCTGGTGACAGAAGCAGGTCTGGGTTTTAGCAGGTGGTAGGAAGACAGCCTTTGGTATCTCCTGACTTCTAGATCTCACCTGAGCTTACTACACTGATAGTGGTGGCTCTTTTTTAGTTCAGTTTGGCATTTCATAATCAGATGCAAAACTGATATGCCAAAGATGACAGAACCAGGCAAAGGTCATTGAGGTTTCAAAATTGACCAACTTCAGTCATGGTTTCTCTTCACCCCAGGATGAGGAAGCCAACAGTACCTTCTCCAGAGATAATCAGAGGCTCCATGAACCTCAACCTACAAATCTCCCTCCCTCCCTTGCCTCCTCTTTTGTATGGCAACCAAGAAGTTTGGGTCTAGAAAGCCAAAAAGGAAAAAAGGAAAAATGCTCTATTACAGAATTGTAACAGGGCTACTGGACAAAGACAACCTTTTGTTTTTTCCACTGAGTTGAACATTTTGGCAGAACCATCTCACTTTCCATTAGAAAGAACGGTTAATGCCTGGCTTCTGGCAGGAAACCAAATCGATGAAGATATGTCAGATTCCCACTCTGTGTCAATCACTGAACCGTGTCACAAAACACTAAGGGCAAAGAACTCCGATTCTGCCTCCCCAGAGATGGCCCTCACACTCGAGATGAAGATGCATTTCCAGGCAGGAAACACCCTCACTTGCAAAACCTTGGATGATGGTGGGGGTGGGCACTTTAAATGACACCTAGTCCAGGAAGTCCTCACCAGGAGCAGAAATTCTCGCCTCAACATGTCTGTCCTTGGGCATCTTAAATTTTAGTTATCGATACAGTTGTCTTTTTGTCCCTTAAATTCTTTGAGAAATGATGTTTTAATGACTGATGAAAGCGGTTAGGAAATGTAGAGTTCCTGACTCTTGTGTGGTCCATTGAGGAATCAAAGTGACCAGAAAGAAAGGACTTTACCAGTTCTACCTGATAGGACACTAAAACTAAAGAATCAACCTGAAAAAAGAAGACTAGTGAAAAAAATAAAATAAAAAAATAAAACTAATAACCCCGAAGCCTCTCTCACAGATGTTTAATACGCAACACATCTTGATGACCTTCTGAGGAGTCCTGAATGGCAAGCAGAACGGCTTTTAAACCAGCGCCCTCAATCCCAACAGCAGCGCTAATCCACTCCAGTGGCAGCAATCACTGGGGGATAATAATTGTATCTGTGATTGAGGCCCTGGAACTCCTCTGAGGACTGCTGCCCTACAGAGAACAGGTAATCTTCAGAAGCAACCGAATCCCCATGTTTGCATCTAGCACACCGAATGCTATGACCTCCTCTGAGAGAAGGGATTAAGAGCTAAATCAAGTCAACGCTCCTCCACGCACTGCAGCTCCACTCAGTCACAGACACTGGCTAAGTCTTTCTTTGGGTTGGGGAAACAATATTTTTTGTCCAATTACAAAACTGTAGGGCATACATTGTACTCAGGACAACCAAAAAATATTCATGATCACATTTAAATAACAAATATGTAAGCATCTGAGCTTTGAAATAGTTTTCAAAGAAACGGCATCCAGGATGTCTCTTTATAGCGTTTTAGAAAGGACTGTTCCTTAAGCATTCCCTTCTTTTCGGGCTCATTGTGTAAATCATGTTGTTCTTCTTCAATTTCCCAGATCCCCAAGGTCATTTTCTTTGGTGTTTGCTTTAGACAGGACTTGGGGCCAAGGAGTCTGTCTCAAATTTCGAGTTCACTCAGATGACATTTCTCACACTGTCTCTGCATATTTCCCTACATCCATTTCTAGTCGATCTGCATTTTTTTTTTTTGCAAGAAGTTTGACTTCCTGGTAATTGCAAATCACCTCCTCTTGCTCTTTCCCTTGTCCCTTGGGCAGGTGACTGCCGGGAAGGCAGAGGAGAGGAGTGGCTTTGTGATGATAATGAGGTCTCTGTGCAGGACTCAGAACTGACACTGCAGAGCTGAGTGTCGGTTCTCTGGGGAAGCCAGGTTAGCCAGTGTCAGGGCACAGCTGAGAGTCATTTGGGCACCTTGCTGTTAGCCTAGAGCAAAGTATTCTAGGTCCTGAGCAGTAATCCTCTAATGGCTTACGTAATGGAGAAATGAGTCAGTCTACTTGGCAGTTTGGACTCTGAACTATGTAAGGCTTTAATTCAAAAGGAAATTCTGGAAGAAAGACATGAGGTGAAGGCAGTTCTGTATTTACTGAGGTGCTGGCGGATGGGTACATGTTAAGGACATCTGTAATCCTTGCTGTTTCCATCTGACTTGAAGATTGTGAGCTCACTCTGAGCCTCCAGGACATTCTGAAGTGGAAGAGATCCTGGCCTGATCCATCATTTATCAGACAGGCCCTGCTCAAGAATCAAAACAGTTGTCCCAAGATCTTCTTTTAGAAAATCCAGAAAGCAAAATATACACACACACAAACACAAACACACACACACACACACACACACACACACACACACACACACACACAGTAGTATAAATACTTTGAAATTTCCAATTTTAAAATGAGCACGGTGGTTCACCCTTGTAGTCCCAGGATTATATGAGTTCAAGGTTAATCTGGACTACACAGTGAATTTCAAGACAGGCTGGCCACAGAGCAAAACCCTGTCTTAATCACACACACACACATAACAACAGAAATCCTCAATTATAAATGAAGTATCAGCCAATATAAACTAAGAAATAAACCAACCAAGCATCTAAGAAAAGTAATGTCACCCTGTGAGTCTCTAGTATACTCTTGAGTTTTGTTCTGTGTGCTTGGAATGAACAAAGGAAAAATTATCTTCTAATCAAGAAAGAAACCAAAGAAAGGCTTAGTTATTAAGATTTTGTAACAAAAGATAACCCTAGAAGTTCTTGAAATATTCCAGAACATTATTTGTAGTATCTCAATCCTCAAAATAGTCTTTGGTGAGCCATGGTTTGAATGATAAATGTCCCCTGCAGGCTCACGTTTGGAGAACTTGACTTACAGAGTTTTGGGGAGATTGTGGGATCTTTGAGATATGTGCCTAGCTGGCACACTTAGGTCATTGGCAATGTACCCTTGAAAGTTACACCCACCTGTTATTACAATCTAAACCTGTCTGCTTCCTAATCTACCAAGATGTGAATAAACACACTCCAGGACGGAAGCACACCAGTCACCATTCCGTTCATACCATGACTACTTTGTACGGAAATGTGAATTCAGATTGACAGCTCCATTAAGCTGCTGTGTCACCTGGACCAGAAAAGTAACTAATGCAATAGTGGATTAGGATTCTTGTAGGATGAGGAAATCAAAGCTTAGTGAACTGCGGTTAGCCATTCTAGTTTCTCCAGGTAAACCCCAGAGATGGGATGTAAACGCACGCTACCAGTTATTTCTGGTAATGAGTGTTCGAAGAAATTACCAACCAGAATTAGACTATTTCCAAGAAATCTGGAGGGAGGAGGGAAGAGGCAAAAGAGCAAAAAAGGTCGGGGGGGGGCTGGAGAAATGGCTGGGCAGATAAAGCACTTGCAATGGAAGAGTAGGGGCCTGAGTTAAGCCTCTCAGAATCCACTTGAAAGCCAGATGGGTGTGGTGGCTCACCTAGAATCTCAGTGTTCAAAGAGCAGAAACAGGAGAATTATGGTGCAAGCTGGCTCCCTGGACAGCTGAATCTGTAAGCTCGGGGTTCAGTGGGTGACGCTCTGGCCTCCACACGCATGTCCACAGGTACATACCCACTCACCCACAAGTGAACATACATACACAAAGGCATCTGCTCATGCACACATACACAAACACACACACACACACACACATACACAGCTAAACAAAACAAAACAAAACAAAAATAACTGGAACTAAAAAAAAAGAAAAGAAAAGGTGACATAACTCACTGTCAGTTTTCTGTTGTTTTACTAATGGGGCAAAAGGAGGTTCTAATGTTGACCCCATATTAATGTTTGCTCACAGTGAGTAAGGTTGGTCCTCAGTCATGTGACTCTTCTAGTTAACAGAGTTTCCTTACAAACCTGTGCCATGTTCCTGTGGTGTCATGCTATTCAAGTGTGAGTCATCCCCACTTAGCTACTTCAAAGGGTCCATGCCCAGGAGGTGTCCTGGGTGTTTCCTGGGGAGTTTGGGGGGAGGGGTGACGTCATGGGAATGATGTCTGTCTTCTCTCTTATGACTCATCCAAGAAAGTCTAAGAAATCCTGCTGCTTCTGGCCCAGAAGCAATGACTTATTCCATCTGCCAAGCAAATTCATATGGAAAAATAGCACACCATCTACGAGGAATTATTTAGCCAAAATTGAAGCAGAACGGAGGTAAACTTTACCCATATCTTTTGCTCTCTACAAAAACGTACGTGCGTTTCCATTTTCATCTTGCCAGGAGCAGAATTTGCTTCCTCCTGTGTGCTCCCAGTCTACTTTGTACAAATTGCTAATTACGGTGCTTACTATATTGTCCTATAATTAGGTTTTAGGTGTCTGCTTCCCAACTAATATAATACCTCCTCTCCCTCTTCGCATTTCTATTCCAAGCATCTGGATCACACTTAACAAATATTTGTTAAACAAACAAATGAAAGGCTGAGCAGAAGAGAGGGTAAATGGCGGTTTGTCCCAGGGTTCTCTTTACGGCAAAAAATGGTCTTTTTCTCTGTTCTTTATGACTGGAGATGGTTGACAACGTTAGACTGGAGGAGGGCCGCTGTTTGTTTGGAAAGTGAGGTGTCCAGGATGCCCGGGCACTTAATGAATGAGTTTCGTGGATGGTTACGGCTATGCAGAAACATCGACACATTCGTACGTCTAAGAGTTTCCTTTGCTTCTTATTTTATGTATCTCTGGCACCCCATCAAACCAGCTTGATTTATGACTTGTCTTCCTCAGATGTAAGTAATTTAAATAATGGGAAGCATTACTTTAACAAGATTTGGCAAGTGGGGGCAGGAAATGTGACTGGCTGTGCTTCCATGGTGCTGCCCATGACCTGCTAACTGGGAAGAACGGATGCTGGCGTCGCCACAGCATCCTGTGCGGATCTGGAAGTTACTCTCGGTGGGAAGGGGGAGACTAGTAAGGCTAGCAAAGGACAGCGACTGTAGTGACACTGGAAGCTGACAGTGATGAAGGGCACTGAAGACAATCTGAGCAGAGAGAGGGTAGGGCCTCCTAGACAAAATCCCTTTTATGTTTTGACCTGGTTTGTAGGCTTGCCTGGCTAAGAATATGAGAGCGGGGAAGCAGAGACCCAGAGAACACTGTTTATTCTAAACAAAATGGAAAACAGCTCAGAAGAGGGAAGGCTTAAGTGAGGCGTGAGCTCGGTATTCTGATATTTCTAAGGGCGAAGGAAAGGCATTGTTGGGTTTTAATCAAGATGTTGATGTTTTTAATGAGTTTTCAGAGAGACACTTGGTGTGCACATGTGGACTTGTGGGGTTGGGAGTTCTATCATTACAGTAACTGGTCACAAGCAGACATTTTCTGTTGGGCAGGATATTTTTGGCCACCAAATTGAGAACAGATTGCAAAACTGGGACCAGATATGTTGGGGTCACACAAGATGTCATTCCCACACTCCAAATGAGGTGGTAAAGGATACCATTGAAAATGCAAAGAAATCAGTGGGCTCAAAGAATAGCAAGGAGATAGCATCAACAGACTCTGGCAACTGGCTAGATAAAAAGGGTTTGGAAAACACTTTTTAAATAGGAGCAGATAGGAAACATTTAAGCCTTGTCAGAGTATGATTTCCGTAACTATTTCTCAGCTCTTTTGTTGTTAATGAGAAAGTAGATCTTTAAAAAGAAAAAAAAAGGCCAAGAGGCTGAATTTGCTTCAAGGCGGAAACATGCCAACTTCTGGGCTCAGACAAAGCAGCAAGACACAGCCCCCAGTCTGAGGTCTGGGCATCTGGATGGCCACAGCCACTACTGAAGTTCTATCAGTTCAGATACACTTCAGTTCAAGACACTTGAAGAGTGCCACTCAAGACATGAACAGATGTTTCAATCTTGCTCTCAGAGAAAAAGAACCAGGCTGTAGGAAATCTGTGGTAGTCTTAAGGTTTGTTTTCCAGTTTGTCTTCTATTGTTATGATAAAACACCATAACCAAAAGCACACTTAGAGAGAAAGGGTTTATTTGAATTGCAAGTCCATCCTGTCACAAGGGGAAGTCAGAGCAGGAATTCAAGGCAGGAACTGAAGCAGAGGCCATGGAGGAGTGTTTAGTGGCTTGCTCTACATGACTTGCTCAGCCTTCTTCCTTTTGAAGACTAGGACCCCCTGCCTAGGGATGACACTGCCTACAGGGCCTTAACCCCCCAAATCAATCATTAGTCAAGAAATATCCCCAAAGTCTTGTCTTCAGGGCAATTTGATGGAGGCATTTTCTCAATTGAGGTTTCCTCTTTAGAACTGACCCTATTTTGTGTCAAGTTGACAAGAAACTAGCCAGCACAGTAGCCTTAAGTTATATTAGCAAATCACCAAGACTCAATGGCTTTAGTAATACCTTTAAATCTATTTCTACATAGTGATTCAAGGAACTCAGGTAGGGAAAAGGAGGATGATGATTTCAGGAGCATGCATCCATTCGACAAAAAGGAGAAAAGCAAGCCGGAAGCAGTTGCAGGAGATTTTTACAAAGAGCTTCTATATATGTGACCACACCCCACTGTCGGAGAACTTAGGAAACAGCAGCATTAGCTGTGCTTCTGGGATAAAGGGTCTGGGTGGAGAGCTGCTAGTGTTTAGTACCTGAGTCAAAAATACATAGAAAAACCAGGGAGGCGTGGAGATGGATGTGGTGATTTGAACGAGAATGGTTCGGATAGGTGCATGTGTTTGAATATGAGCTGTAGAACTGTTTGGGAAGATCAGGAGGTGTGGCCTTGTAGAGGAGGTGTGTCACCTGAAGCGGGCTTTGAGATTTCAAAAGACTTGAGCCATTCCCAATGTCTCTCTGCATCCTACTTGCTAACTGAGATGTGAGTTCTCAGCTGTTCCTGCTGCCACGCACTTGCTCTGCCATTGTGGACTCCAACCGTCTGAAACTCTGAGCCTGAAGTAAACACTTTCTTCCACACGTTGTCTTGGTCATGGGGTTCTGTCGCAGCAATAGAAAGTAAGCAACTATGACAATGAATTAAAAACAATTCTGATGATAATGAAGAACTCAAGAAACCAAGATGGTAAGACCCAGTTCAGAGCTTGAAAGTTGAGAGATAAACTGAGATTCAAAAGAGGACTCAGAAAATCAGAGTAACAATGAAAATAAAACCAGGAGATTTGTCCTCCGAGAAGCTCAGTGGACAGATACAGGAATGAGGACAAATTTAGTCATTAAGCATTGAGTCCTTCTCTGACAGGCTGACGTGGACTGGGTACTTCCAATATTTAGATGAAAAATGAGCCAAAATTCATTTAAGAGAAAAATAACAAAATCAGCTGCTGCAAAAAGCAGCTTTTCATTCTCATTCAAATGGACTGCTTTGGGGCTATGTATCATTGTGTTCCTTTTTTTCCATTCAGATTTATGTCCATAAATCAATGTATACAGTTAAAATGTGCATACTGCATCAAAGGTCTACATGACCTTACAGACACAAATGTATTACCATGAGGATGAATGTGTGCCTGTCTCTGCATACACACGTGCTTAGGACTTACAGAATTCTTTACCAAAATGCAATTCTCTTTGGCTTCCATTCTTCAGTAGTTCTCCATGCTCTCTTCTTTTCTCAGTCTTTGCTGCTCCCTTTGGACCTAAACATTCACAGTAAAGGCAGTAAAGAAAGGATGCTAGCTCCTGTGACATTGCAAACCCTGCTCTATTTTTACAAACTACATGAGTCTGTAGCTCAGGATGGTCCCTAAGAGCATCTATGCCCTTCTTTGTCTCCTATACGCATGAGGTCTCAGCTAGAAAGACAGGAACCCATGATCACGTTGGCACATCAGATCATCAAACAACAGAGCAGCATCCATCACTCCACCCTCTGCTCTGTCTTGAGAGCATAAGGTTTTTTGAGGTAGAAAGTTCTGTGTCAAGAATATTCATTTTGGCAGAATAATAGTCAGTCTTCCTAATAAATATGATTGAGAGAAAAGACAAGCAAATTTTTGAAAATTGATCTCTCTGAAAAGTACACGAACAGTAAAGAGAATAAAACCGATAAACTATTGTCAGGCTTAAACTATTAATATACTCAAATCTGATCCAGTAAGTATTTATAAACCTGACTTCAAACACCACGATATCCAATAAATATAAATTGAACATAGTGATGAAGCTGCCCACATTTCCTTACTAAATGACACTCAGCTGGAAATTCAGTAGCACAAGCCAAACACACTTTATTTTTCTTTTACTCCTCTCCATGTCGTAACTCAGATCAGGTATGAATTTAACAAGCGGGGATAGCTTCTCAGTTAGCAAAATTAAGTCTTCATTTGATTTGAGAGGCAATACATGCAAGCAAAGAAAACCTGTGGAAAGTTACATTTGTGCCCTGGCTTCTGAAATGAGATTTTTCCATCAGTTCCTTCTAAGAACTCTTTCTTATTATAACTTTTACAGGGTTTTTATTATTCAAAGTCTGCCAGCTTCAAATCTAATTGACAGAATACATCTACAAACCTATTGACGATACCTACAGTATATGGAATAAGAAAACCATAACTTTCCCCCTGTCTATGTTAAATATTTTGAAGGACATTCTGGAATATGTTAGCTAGTGTAAAATAAGAACAAGAAGTGGGCAAGATGTGTACACTGCCTGTGAAAAGCCACAGACAACTGGTCAAAAGAACAAGTGAGTGAGATATTCACTATTTGGACTTTATATGGAATGCCTCGAGATGGTACCTGGGCTGAAAATCCATCAAATTTGTTCAGTCACATCTTTCTTAGCTGTCATTCCTCTAAAGTGCGTGAGTCAAGTTGACCATAGCTTGCACTTCACAAGACACTGCCATCTCCCAGTTTAGGGAACTGAAGACATGAACAGTTTTATTCTCCCATCTGCATTGTTCATAATCCTTTGTAAATCATCACCACCATCTCTCATCTCCCTCCATTCGTTCTCTTTGTTACTCTTTGTTCGGGTCCCTATCGTGTTACTACAGAAATGTGTAATGATTTCCTTGAGTTGGAGGTGATCTTTCTAAAATCTTTCCGATTCATCTTCAGCGACAACAATGACAACAACAGCAACAAATCCTATCTGAGTCACAGATTAGATGGTCTTTCACATCTGCTTAAAACACACAGTGCTATCTCAGACTAGATCTACACTAAATTATATAACTGGGGAAGCTTTCTAAACACTGGAGAAGCAACCTTGGTTATAACCTTTTGTTGTGCCTCATATTATTGCACAACAGACAGACAGACACACACACACACACACACACACACACACACGTGCGCACATGCTCTTATTTCTAAGACTTCCCTCACACTCAAGCGTCTCCACTTCCTCATCACCCGCCCACTCTCTCTTGAGGCACTTAGCTGCACCCTAAGAGTCCATTCATGATCACCTCTTAAGAGTAAGCTTTGTTCTCAGGACTCTCCACCCTTTATGTAACTATAGGAGCCAATGCTAACATTTCTGTTTGATCATCTGTCTTTGTATCTCTGAATAAGCCAGTGGTGATAGAGAACTATGGGATGAAAGAGAAAACAGATTTAGGTCCACGTTCCAAGAACTCATGGAAACCTTGAGTGGGGTATAGGTGGAAAAACTGGATTCTAAAATGATAGCATTGGTATAAGTACATAGGAAAATAATTCGTGATTCTTAACAACTATGTCCCCCCCAAATCAATTCCAAATAGCTTAATAATCACAGAACTGAAAGAAAATGTAAGGAACAATTTCTATTTTCCCAGAAAAGGGAAAGGTTTCCCAAAGCTACAGATTGATACATTTGATTAAGTGTGTGTTCGGTGGAGGCAATGTTCTAAGTCTAAGTGAAAGGACAATGGTTAAGTAGGGAGAAATGCAGAACTGGCACACTGCGTAGCACCTAACTCGCTTTTAGTTAACTGGCAGAGGGCTGGCTTCCCTAATATGTAAAGAGCTCTGGGAAAGCAAAACAAAAAGGGCATCTAAAACCTGTTGCTAGAAAAGTTAAAACAAACGACAAGAAAAAAGCACACAAATGTCTCCAAATTGACCTGAAGGGTTTAAACTTCAAAATTAAATAGATTCACATTTTAAACGATAATTGTATGGGGAAATGAGGATTCAGAAGTACCGAGGAGTTAGTGAAGGTGAGACCAAGGTGAGCACTATTACACCCCTCTGATAGGAAAGCAAACTGATAGAAATCTCTAAAAGAATTTAACAGTACTCAGAATTTTCATAAAAATATACCCTAGTAAACAACTTAAATGTCATCAACAGGGAGCCAATAAATTATAGTATCTCTTTGAACAGTATACCTCATAATGTTTTTTAATAATAATATCATATATCCATATTCAATGATTCATGTAACAAACTTTTCGATTTTGCATTAAGGCAATATATTTCTATTTAAAAATAAGTATGTTTGTATGCTCAGAAGAAAAAGAAAACTAAGACAAAAAAACAGGATATTTAGTAAAATGTATATTATTGTCTCTAAGAGGTAGGAACAGGAATTTTTTCTACAAACCTTTCCTTTATCAGACATTTGAAGTTATATGATTGTTTATACGTTTATATGTTTTTATATGTCTTTACAAAGAGCACGTATATATTGAGAGAGTGCCTCCATTGTAAAACAGGATCCCTATGAGAGCACAGATGATGTTGCTCAGCTCTTTACCCGTTATCCAGTTGTCTAGTTATCGGTCAATACGGAAAGGAACATCTGTTGAGACAGTTTCTCTCCCAAGATACTCTGTTGCACTTTGAGCAAACAATTCCAGGAAGAAAAGATTGAAGGAGGGACTTACAGCCTCCTATGGCTGCAGTAATTTCATCATTCCCAAGCCCCTTACCCCAACCTCATAAAGGGTCACAGCCAACTTTTTCCCCTGGTAGACTCCCCAATTTCCCACAGGACAGAGGCTGCCCATCGCTGTGTGCACAAATGAACACAATCCCATCTACTGAAGGTCAGACTCTGGTCTCTTTCTGCTTTCTGTCTCTTTACACTGACTCAGAACTCTAATGTAATTACAACAAAAATCATTATCAACAGTTGCCACTATAAGAAAGGAAGGAAGGGAGGGAGGGTGGGAGAAAAGAAGGAAAGAAGGAAGGAAGGAAGGAAGGAAGGAAGGAAGGAAGGAAGGAAGGAAGGAAGGAAGACAAAAACCTATCTACATCTGCATAGATCGAAAGGGACCACAAGTCTGAAAGGGTTCTTAATTATAGCAACTGCAAAGAAGGACTGACTCTCCAAGCCCAGCCACAGGACTACCTAATCTCCTGTCTAATACTATCAATTTCCTTATCTGAATCATTTTCATGAACAAGACAGTTTGCTGCAGTTTTGCATGACTCCAGGGATACACTCCACTGGGACAAGGATGGAATGAAGAATAACAGATGCACAGATAGAAAGTCAGGACTGCGTGGTCTGGGCTACTGGAAAAACTTCAGCCTTCCCCAAGCTCAGTGTGTTTATTATATAGAGTTGAACAGAGAGGTGGGGTTGCTGCATGCCACTGAAAAAAAGAAGGCAGGGTTATTATAGACAGATAAACAAGGAGGCAGGGTTTATATAATACAGCTGGATCAAGAAAACAGGTTTAGCTAATCTCAGTCGGAACAGGCTTTGGAGGCAAACAATCTTCAGGCTGTAAATATCTGGGAGGAGGAAGCTATGGCGGACGTTTTCTGCACTCACTGTCAACACATTTGGTCCCTGGAGGACAGCTTTGCCATCCCTCTGAGCTGCAGGCTATAGGAGTCCTGACACAGCCATGCCCACGTCGAGAGCACACATTCACTCAGGGCTTTCTCTGCTTCCCACAGGAGCTGGCTTCCGTTCTGGTTCCACAGAGCATAAAATGACTTGCACTCGATTCTATGATCAGTTTCACAACACAGGAGGTGAGAGGGCCTTCTCCCCCAAACCCTCACTCTTTTATTGGTTTTTAACCATCTTTAAAAACAGGGAAGAAAAGCAAAACACGTGAAGGTCTTTTAGGCTTAAGGAAAGAACAAACGGGTCACCAAGATGTGCTGCAAGCCTATACATGTCTCTCGTTGCTTTATGTTTATGATTCACTAGCAGATCTGACAAAAACCAGATGGGTATCAGAAGAATAGGAAAAACAAAACAACCAAAATGCCAACTAACTAAGCCTTAAACTTCACAGATTTGCTTATGTAATAGCAGCTAAGGTCTACCCTTTTAAAAATGGGATTTTTATCAACCATGGGGAGTAGAAGGAAGCTGGAGTCTGGTCTTGATAACAAAAGAAGTAAAAGTTATTTATAGTGACCTTTTAATGTTTACCTTAGAGCTGCTAATCAGATGTAAATTGTCACCCCATGGATATGCATAATCAACTTCATTCCCTTTGCTAATTGAGAAATAGAGCTGTTAATGTCAAGAAACATTTGAAAAATGCACCAAGCTGGCTCAATGGAGCAAATTCTTTTTAAAAGTCACAGTTTCCATATGGTGAAATCATGGAAATTAGGCTTAGGAGAAAAAGAAAGAAAGAAAGAAAAAAGACTAATTTGTTATGGAGATTAATCTCTGCTGGAAAGAGAAAAAGGAAACAAACAAATAAACAAACCAAAAACCAAACAAACAAACAAAAGCTCCAGTCTTAATAACCTTGGATTTAGGAAATCTGACCACTTCTTATGTTCAAAATTAACCCCCTTATTCCCTTCCTCCCTGCAGAGTTCCTTGTGGCTGAGTCTACACAGCCTCCCCCCAGCCCGCCCCTCCCCCCCACCCCCTACCCAGTAGCGGCTCCAGCTAAATATCACTGGCCCGGCCAGGCAGTCTTTCAGAAACCTTGGGGAGCCCCATGGTGGGTACCATATGTCAACAGGGAAACTGAGGTCCCCTTTTTGGGTTCTTGCTCTCTTTAATGAGATGGTTTAAAAATGGACTCAGAGGGAAGTGCAGACATTTTTATTAGCTGATGTTTAAGAGAAAAACAACAGGGCAGGAAGGGCAGGAAACTGCAAATCTGCTAAGAGGGAGCAGTGCACATTGTAAGCTGTTACACAGTAAAGGGGGGAGGAGTTTAAGAAAGAGCGAGAAAGCCCAAAGTGTTAGGGAAAATGTGCTTAGGAGCGCAACAGAGAGAAGAAAAAGAGAAAGAGAAAGCTATGTTTTTTTTTTTAACTGAGGACTCAGAAAGGTGGAGAGGCTGTCTGCAGAGCCACACATGGAAGCCCTACAGGAGACTCACCAGGGGTGGGGTTCCTCACAAGGAAAGTACATTATCTCATTAAGAGGATAATTATTCTTCCCATCTCTTTAGCAAGGCAGCTTTCCTGAGGGTTGAGCTCTTGGCCAAGTGATTGGCAGGCCCAGATGGATTAAATGTTAAGTGAGGAGACAACAGTATGTAATGTTCTAACCTTCGGAGCAGATTAGAATGTCATGTCTCCGACCCAGGGCAGAAATAGATTCCACCAGGGAGGGGCCTATCATCAGTGATCTTGAAAGATTTTTAAACAGCCTCCTCTCAAGAGAGGGGACCCTAAGATTATGCAGGAGTTGGGCTGAAACCCATTTCCACCATGAAAATCTAGGAGCCCAGTAAAAAAGCCATTCATCAAAAGGGATTAGTGTCTGGTCACACTCTCATATGCAGATTCTAAGCTCATTTGTGAGGTGTAACAAGGAACTGGGAACCCTTGGCGGTGGCCATGCAACTGTGGGGATTAGGAGTGTAACTGGGAAGCCTCACCCGTCAGCAAGGAGATGTTGAGTGTGCCTCAGGAGGCAAGGTCCTGAGGGGAAAGTCCAGGGGAACCTCCTATGAATTCCCCTCAGTGGTGTGGTCACATTGGTAATTCTACTAGAAATCTTTCTCTTATGTGCGGACTTTCCTGGTGGGCTTGTACATATGGCAATAATGAAACTAAGCACAGTAGTAGCATTAAATCATATAAAACGTCCTCTAGGGTATTTAAACCTGTGGGAGAACAATCTGTAAGACAAACCTTACCAGGTTACTCTATCCCTCCTGAAGCAACTGCACCCACACAGAGAACTGCTAAGCAGGAGGTTACTCAATTACAGATGAGTGCCCCAATATTATGGGTGCCAACAATTTCAGAGGGTCCTTGGAATTGCACCAAGAACGTTAATTTAAGGAAATACTTTTACTCAGAGATGGTGGCAGGAGCTAAGAGGAGCATGGCAGTCAGAACAAGATTCAGTGACTCCAGGTACGGAGCCTCCTGTAGAGATGCTTAAGGGTCAAACAAAGGTTGCTGATGATGAGAGTTTATTGACCACAGTTTAAAAAAATATTCCAGGCTATATCGTTCACGGGTTGAACTATAGGTTAGGAAGAGTTTGGTATGTTCCATGGGGCGACAGAGCTATGCCAATATGGGGGATAAATGAGCCCTCTCCCTTAACTGTTACCCTCGCTGCAAAAGTCACCTACTAGATTAAGTTTTAAGATCAACTCTCTGTCACTCTGTAACCGCAAGTGCTGGCAACCAGAAGAGGAAACCTGATCTGTCTAGCTTACAAAACGTGCTGTACGAATCTCATGTATTATGTATAAAACTGTTAAGCGTGTCCAAGGCCATCAGGTCTTTCGTTAGAGGGAAGTGAGATGGGGAACTTGGAACATGTTAAAATAGTAAGATCTTTTTCTTAGAGGAATTACCTCTGGGAAAACAAAACCTGCACTCAGTCTTGTATGAAGTACTGTCATTATGAGCTATATAAATAAAGGACCCCATTTCATATGAGACAGAGAAGTGTGCATCAGAGCCCCCAAGTCTATCTCTTTCTTCCTGTGCTGACTCTACATCTCTCTTCCCACGTTCCTGAACCTGCTGGAGCTGGACTCCAGCAAACCAGACCCATCTTCGGGGGCGAGGATGACCTTGAAGACTATTGCATTCTGGACCCCTACCTAAGCTGTTAGCGAGTTTCTCTCCCTGTCCGCTGATGTACTCTTACTCGGTCTTTTGATTTTTCTTTAAAACTGACCACCAGAGAGGGTCAATGAGCCGTAAAATGGGGATAACAAATTTCCTCAAGTGATATTTCCAGATGGCTGTTGTCTTTATAAAACCAGACACTGGCATGGGCATGATTTTTAATTCACAGTTAATTTTAGAAGACAAGTTGAAACTGAGGCACTGCATGATACTACCCTGCTGCTCTTATCCCAAGACAAGCCCATTTATATGCTTCCTCAGTGACTGCCAGTGTATGAAAGCAGCTATCAACTCAAAAGGAATAAGAGATAGTTTATTCAAATGGAAGTGACCATGCCCGAGCACACACATTTAGCTACGCTGGATTCCATACTCGGATGAATGAACAACTCGTGAAGTTTTTATAATAACAGAAGGAGCGGAATGTCATAAATCCACAAACTTCTCAAATACATTGGTTGGTATACAGGTAGATGAGTCATAGCAAAGACGGTAAATCTCTGCTCTAAAGCTCAGGTGATGGCTCAGTACACTCTTGGCCTCAGGGGTGATGGAAGCTATGGGTGCCTATTAAAATATACAAGATTTCCCTACCAGCCACAAGCAAGGGTGTTAGGCCACATACAGAATGGGACAATAAATGGCCATATAAGCTAGTTAACAATAGCCCCAAATAATTTGTCATTAGTCTTTCAACCTGCAGTGTTTCAACCTCTCCAAAGCCATTGAAGTTCTAATCGGTCAGCTGACCTTCACAGATCTTTTGTTTGATGAAATCCAAAATTTCTCCCTCATCTTTGAGACAGTCATCAATGTTGGTGAAGATCCTTCCTCCTAAAAAGGGCTCATTAAAATCCCCCCAGTTCCTCTGGTGAATCTTTTTGACTTTTAAACGTTGGCAGGTAAAAAGTGGAACCCATCTGTGAGCATAGACATGACCAGCAAGCATTCTGTTTCAAGGTGGTAGAAAACAGAAGTAGCAGAGTGAGAGTAATACAAACACCAGTGAGCACAGACCTACAACACTCTTCGAGGCACAAGAAGGCAGACAATGCTGGGCCTTCCTCCTGAACAAGTCATACTTCAAACTCATACTATCCCAAGTCCTACTATGACAAGTGTCAACACAAAAACCCAGGCCTCATCCTAAAGGGAAGAAGAGATAGCTTATTCTGGAACCAAATATGCGTATTTGACCCAGGAACAAAGACGGATGTTACATCAAATACCATGTTCCAACATGGTAAGTTTCATGACACTTTTACACTTAAAAAAAAAAAAAAGGAAAGCGATACATCAAAGCCCTTTTTAAATAAATTGGCTGCACACTGGGAAGGTGGATCACAGCAGGGTACAGGCCATTCATACCAATGAGATTCATAGCCTTTGGGCTGGTGGAAGCTAGTGGTCTGTTGGTACATTTCAGAAGGATAGCTACAAGTACAGATATTGGGTCACAGAGCTGTTTAATGGAAGGGAAAGAGATGGCCCAGGATAATTTGGTTCTAGACCTACAGCATTCCAAGTCTCATGACATTCTGATAAGTCCATCAGCCTCGTGGACTTTCTAACATAAGTGTGTCTCTCTTTTTCCTTCCTCCTGGAAACTATGGTTCACAGTTCCCCCTTGAAGGGTTTGAATAGAATGTCCCCTGCAGTCTCTGGCCTTTGAGTATTTACTTCCCAGCTGGTGGTGCTATTTGGGTAAGTTCAGGAGGGTATGGCTTTACAGGAGGAGGTGTGCCATGAGAGTCTGGCAAGGACTCCCAGCACTCGGAGCTCTCTGCTTCAGGAGGACTATCTGAAGATGTGCGCCTCCAGCTTCCCACTGCAGCTGTCCCCCTCCACCCTGCCATCGCAGACTCTGAAGACATAGGCCTAAAAACCCTTCTTTCTGTCATTTGCCTTGGTTGTGGTGTTTTAGAACAGCAACGTAAAAGCAACTAATACACCCCTCTTGGCTAAGAATCACGTTTTGAGAGTGTGGAGGCCAAATGTTACTTTATGTCCCATGGTGCTGGGGAGGTTTATCCTTAAGATCTAATAAAGTCCAGGCTTCACTAGGTAAGAAAGCAGTCTTTAGGAGTAGCTGGTGAATCCACTTGAAAATAAATCTGTGGATCTCTTTAAATCTATCAGCCTTCGTGATCCAGGTCTGCCCCCCCAACCCTATATATCTCATATAACAGTCATAATGTAACATACAAATATATTAGTAGCATTAAACCCAAAATTAAAATAATCAAGAACACAGTATGGCCTAAAGAACTAAAGGTAGCAGACTGAAAGAAATAGGCAAAACCAAAAGTCGTATTTTTTAACTAAACTGATTATATGTTTCCTCCTGTGTCTATAGTTACTTGTACTTCATAAAATATCATACTTGATGGTGCAGTGTTGAAGATAATTTATCCTTAAATTCTAGGCTTTCTCTTGGCCAGTTCAGTCGTATAACTGTAACTTCACGAGGAACAGCTAGTTGTAATTGTAGGAAACACTGGACTTTAATATTCAAATTGCTGCATTTCTTCTTTGTAACAACTAATTTCATTTGTTATATTATTATTCAGTATCATTGCTACATATAATAACAGAGTGGCAGCAGTCGGTTCAGGAAAGTGTATGACACGTAATTACCCGTCAGAAATGAAATTAGAAGAAAGGGCTTAGAGACTATGGTCTGGCCTTGACTGAGAGAGCTTAGAAACGAACAGCAACACATTAAGAACAACATAACAGGGCCTTCAAGGGAGAGAGGCTTCCCCTCTGAAAAGCTCAGCGCCCCTAGTGGTGAAGGCACTGACCTCTCCTCGGTTTTATGTCAATTACTCGCTTTCCCAGAAACCTCTCTGTTTAATGGCAAGTACTTGCTTTCTAAGAAATCTTTGTTTCCTTTTAACATTTAACAAGCCAATCCAGTCTGTGTTCTGACCAATCAGAGAGCTCCCTGCTCCCTTTAAAACCCCACATAGGGAGCTCTCTGGGTCATAGGCCATCTTGTGTGGTGCCAGACCCCGGGGCACTGGTTTGCTCTGCAGAGTAAAGGCTCCTTGCTTTTGCATCAGATCCTTGAGGAGGGGGATTTCGAACACTGGGCACAATACCTCCAGACTTGGATAGGGCGAGAGAAAGAGGAACTCCCCATAGAGAGATAGGAGGTGGCAGAGAAGCACCTTCGGAGAAACCCCTTGAACAAAGAGGATACTAAATCACGCTATATGATTCAGTTTGGAATACCATACGCAACAAAAGAACATGGAATATCTAGGTGCTAGTTAGGCCACTGCACAGAGAGCTTCTGTCCCAGGGAAAGAGTTGCTGTGGGTATTGAGATTTCTTCAGGTTGTGGAAACTGGTTTCTTAGAGTTACCACTGTCTTAAAGGGGCAGGCTATATATAGCAACGATATCAGACTTTAGTTTGGGGAATTCAAGAGAAAAGTCACACTACAGAAGAAATGAGATAATGCAGTGTTAGTTTAACTTCCTTTCCAACAAAACTGTCTTTTCCCTTGTACCAGGTATTGTTAGTGACAGAGATGGAAACGAAGGCCAGACTCAGTTCTCATCTGCCTTGTGAAATCTTTCAGACAGGTCTGGTTATCTTTCCATTGGGAGTTTCAGTTCACACCTGCAGAGTGCTATGTTCACACAGACACATCTAACAGAAAGTGTGTGCTCCCTGAAAGACAACACTGTTAGCTGAGCAAGCTTGTCTTTCCAAAAATGCTCCTTGTCCCTACCACACACTGCAGGCACCGGAGTAGAGTCCTAAACTTCTCATGACTGTCCTCACTTGTAAAGGGCTGAAACTGACCCAACCACAGCTAGAAGGCACTTCATAATTTGACAAAATATATCCAAATGCTTTCTGTTTATTTTTAGATGCTCTAACATTTTACTCGCTTGGTTTTTTAATGAAGACTTTGGATAAAATTCATGTGCAATGAATATTCACCCTTTCAAGTATACAGTTCAGAAGTTTGTTTTTGTTTCTGTTATTGTTTGTTTTGTTTGTTTGTTTGTTAACTATATACCAAAGTTTGGAAGGAGTCAGAGTTTGAGAGCACCCACTCCAGCCACCTGAACAAACTAGGCTCAGCCACCTTTTCCAATGTGAAAATTATAAAGACAAGTAATGGTGGGAAATGGGGAGGAAACTGAATCACTGCATTGGGAGGAGAAAGGCCCATGACTTGAAGTTCATATTCAGGGTTAGGGTGAGGGTTAGGCCGCTGCAGGTGCTGCCACTCTGGGCTGGTGGTCCTGGGCACTATAAGAAATCTGGCTGAGCAAGCCACAGGGAGCAAGGAGTAAGCAGCACTCCTCGATGACCTGTGAACCAACTCCTAGACTCCCTGTTTGACTTCCTGCTCCGATTCCACGCAGTGATGGATTGTGATGTGGAACTGTCAGATGAAAAAACCCTTTGCTTCTCAAACTGATTTTAGTCGTAGTCTTTATCGCAGCAATGGAAACCTAAGGAAGACACCATCTACTTCCATAACAGCTTCATCATCTTAAAAGGAAATTCCATCAACAGTCACTTCCCGTTCCAGCTCTACAACTCATAACAGCCACTGCTTTTCAGGGATTTTCACAGTCTAGACATTTCAGATAAACAGAATCATAGAACACAGTTGTGACTGGCTTCTTTCGCTTAGCCCATTGTCTTTAGACTCATTCATAATGCAATACATAAGTACTTCCTTTTTAATGTTCAAATAGAATTCATATATAGATTCAGAGTTTTGTTCATTCCTTCATCAGGTAATGAATATTTGGGTGTTCCCATTTTTATCTATTTATGGAACAGTGAATACTGCTTTTAATATTTGTGTTCAGGTATTTATGTGGACACACGTTTTCAGCTCTGTGTGGGACACACCGGGAAGAGAACTGCTGAGTAAACGTCAAGCTATTTTCTAGAGTGGTGGTCCCACTTTCTTTGCAGCTTGGCCTTGTTTCGTTTCTTCTCCCTCAGCTTTCGAGTTGTGAAGGTTAGCTGAGGGGAGAGTTAGTGCTTATAAAAATACTTCCTAAAGAATGGGAAATGTTGGCATTGTGTGTTGATGTACACACAGGAAAATAGTTTGTATGAGCTAAAAACGCACAGAGGGTGTTGCTGGAATGTTTATATCAAAGTTATCCATGCCAGGCCCCAAGGATGCCAGGCATTCAGGAAATGATTCCGGGCCATCTGAGTGGGATAGCCTATGCCAATAAAGCACAGACCCAGGGTGGGAGGCGCTCTAATACCTGTATCCCCCGTTCTTTCATTATAACAGGACAATTCAACAGACACAAAAATGACTGAAGAGTACACTGTGGGGTTCATTTTGCAGCCAGACACATCGTAGGGAAAATTGTTTGAGGGAGCAGAATACACTTTCATTGGCCTTTGGGGAATAACGAAGTTTTAGAGAGAAAATTGAGGAATTACACCTCACCTAGGGAACCATTTAAACAAAAACAGACTAAATAAGCAAGAATGGAGACTTCTACAGAGCTATCAAAGAGTCTGAGATGAACTAACCCTCTGCTGGATGGCTGACTATGAAAAGTGAAGAAGTTGACGGAATGAAAAATGTCTCTGGATTTTAGGCAGAGAAGACGAGAAAGATGGTTATACCATTAACAATACCAAGGTAAAGTCTAAAGAAGTTGGTAAGAGAGAGCGAGCAATAGGGGTCAATTTTAGACATATATTAAACTGAAGATATCAGGGGATTTGCAATCAAGGCCCACTAGGCAAACAACACCTGAAGCTTAAGAAACGTATTTCCGAATACATGTCAGTGCTGACAGCTTCAGAGTGATGAAGAGGAAGAAGAAAACCACCCTGTTATAATATCTACACCAGCAGAACGCTCTGGCCATGGGGGCTGCAAAGGAAACCAAGTGAGGCAGGGTCAGGGTTTAGGAGAACTGATCCAACATGAGGGTTATGCCTTTCGGTGGCAAGTGACTGTCCAGCTACAACGGTCTATGGGCGTAAGCTACCTACCTTGTACTGATATGTAAATGCTTTAATTTTACCTGTGACGCACGGCAGAGGGAATTTCCAGTGAACAAGGTGAGCCACCTCAGAGCAGAACTCCTGCTACTGACTTGGAAGCTGAAAAGCAGCCACCCCAGGATTGGTCAAGGGCTGAGTTAGTGCAAAAGGATGAGGTTCCAGAAAGGATCTCATTCACATCAAGATGAACAGATTGCTGGGCTCTGCAGAACAGTCAGAGCTGGGTGTGTCTCACCCAACCACCCCTCTCTCTGCGCTCAGCACAGGGAGGCGAGACTGATTTGGGCTTCCATTACTACTGTAGATGAAGCATCCATGGTCCTTGTGCCCTCTCAGGAAAGGCTCAGAGCCAAAAGCAATTGAGCCTGTAGGGTAGAGGGAGGCCAAGATGGATCCCCAAAGAGCACCTACAATTGGAAGTGTAAAGAAAGACAGGGTGGGGGTGGGGAATAAACAAGGAAGAGAAGACAGCCAAACAATGGCACGGGGTGTCGGGAGGCAGGAAGGAAGTAGAGGATGGAAAAGAACAGAAGTCACTAGGCAATCCCTCGGATCTCACTGGTTTTCACTAACTGGTTCACTTAACCTGTGTGTAACAATGGTGCTCAGTCTAAAGAAGGCTTTGTTTGTTAGTCTGTTTCTGAAGTTCCCTTATTTGTATGCAAATATTATGAGTACACATTCTACATAAATATCATCAGAAAGTAACAGCCAGCCTAGATCTAAAACGTTTTATTAAGAACAAAGAAAACACTAATTATATGAAACTGGAAACATAGATTTCCAAAGACTACAATTCTTAAAAGTAATCAGAAAAGTACCAAAATACCATCACAACAAATTAAAAACGCGAGACTTTGTGGTTCTGAAACAGTGTGAGCTCAAATTCAAACAACTTAAACTAAATTATTTAAAGAACTCTTTTTTATGGGCGGGGGTGTGGGGAGTTCTGAGATAGGCGGACTATTTGTAGCCCTGACTGGCCTTGAACTTACAGGATTCTGTAATTACACGTGTGCACAAACCATGTGTGGCTCTCCTCTCTGAAAACACCAAAATGCTAAAATTTAATAGAAATAAAACATAGATACAGATAGTAGCTTTCTCCTTGTATTTTATTGAGGGAAAAGTGATAGCAAAAACCATCTTAACAGCATGATCAAAGATAGATTGTTTCAATCAACACTGTACTTTTCAAAAATCTGTAACACGCTGAAAACTGTGAGCAGCACATGTCTACTCTTTGCACACTTCATGAGAAATAGATTTGTTCCAAACAACATGTCTCCTAACAGTCCTGCTGTGGAAAGAACATGAGTCACAGGGGCTGAGAGGCTCCTCTTGTAGTTCCAACCTTAGGTGAAGCACACAGCTTTCAGATATACACTTGTGAGAAATTTAAAAAAAAACCAACCCTGCAGTTGAAACAAGAATTGCTTTGGTACTCTGGGGCCTGGCAGGCGACATTTCAGATGAAGATGTAAAGGCCTCAGCTGGGCACTGACTGCCGTAGAGTAGAACCGTGGGCAGAAACAGCAAGATGACTCCTCCTGCAACCCGTATAGACGCCGGGACAAAGTCACAAACCCTGTAAGGGCTGGTGAACCCCAGCAGGGACGGGGGCAGAGGGAGATGGTTTGCCCAGTAAAGGCACTCATCAAATCTGACTCTGTGAGTTTGATCTGAGGGACTCTTATGATGAAAGGAGAGAACCAATTCCCACAGGTTGTCCTTTGACCTCGACATGAACACCATGACAAACATGCATGTGTACATATGCACACACGATAAGTAAATAAGTAAATAAATAAATAAATAAATAAATAAACGTAATTTAAAAAATTTCCAGTGAGGAGGCTGGTGAGGTGGCTTAGTGAGTAAAATGCTGTCATGGAAGCACGAGGTCCTGAGTTCGGTCCCCAGAATCCATGTAAAAAGCTAGGCATGGTACCACAGGCTTATAAAGTCAGCACCAGAGAGATGCACACAGGGAGACCTCCAGGGCTCACTGACCAATCCACTCTGGTTTAAAAAATTAAAAAAAGGTGGCTGTCCCCTGAAGAACTGACACCCAGTGGTTACCCTCTGGCCGACTCATGTATGTATACAGTGTGTACAACGACCCCTACCACATACACACAATTCCAGGAAGTAATTATCTACTGGCTCACTCAGGCTTCTGCATAACATGTGGGAAGCTGGGTGGCCCCTAATGGAATACTGGAGTTTCATTATAGAAATGAGTTTAGATAAAAAAATAATGTTCCCCGTAAAATGATCCAAAAGCCACAAAGATCACTTTCTGTGCCCACAGCAACTTCTGATTCAGTTCATATATTCTGATCTAAGGTGTGGGTTATTCGGAGGAGACACATACATACACACGCACACGCACACACACAGCACAGGGCTGTGTAAGGGTAGCAGAGAGCTGATTTTTCATAGGATGGGGAAAATGTCTCCACGCAACAGCAACGGCTGGAGAGAGGCTCCAGAGTATTCTTAAAGATACTCCTTTTCTGAATATTAAGGGAATTTCTTAGGCCTTTTGGATGCACTGAAAACTAGTTTTGAAAGATAAGATATTAAACCATTTCCAAAGGGAATCCCAACACTGGAGATTATTTACTTTGCTGTAATTACTCTGCATACAGGGAGATTAGCCTTCAAATGCTACTGGGTTTGCATATATAGGTTTCAAGAATGAAGAAAACAGTTTATGTCTTAAATATTTAGTGTTTCATGTCCACAGTGCTGCTAAAGAGTGAATACAGACAGGTGAACACCTATACAAAAGAGTAATTACCAACAGCTTCAATTGTTTCTAAGTCTGAACTCCTTCCCCCAATTGGTTTTTCGATGGCATCTTAATTTTTATTAGAGCCACTACTAAATGGGAATGTGTTTATTCAACAGATGAATTTGAGTTTCTTAACTCAGATTTTAAGGGAGACAGCAAGGCAGTTAACAAGCCCATCTAATTAGCAATAGAGGAACTAAAAGGTTTTCGGTTGCATAAACAATCTTCTAGAATAGACCAGTGGACCTTTGGAAACTTATTATTGAGTAGGAAATCTACTGAGTTTCAAGATCATTTGTATCGTGACTTATACAGAGACAAAATGTATTCCTAGAAAGCACCTTTCAACATGTCAGTTTTCTGAGCTTCACTTTGTCCCTGGGCTTTTTAACTTCTACTTGATATTAAGTGACAATGCCTATACGTGTTTTCAAACATTTTGTTTTGAGATAACAATCAATTCAAAGGAAATTTAAAAAAATAGTATAGATGTCTGTGTACATTTTGTCCAGCTTACGTAGTGATAGCATCTTACGTAGTAGTCCCCAATCCTGGGAAATACATTGGTATAATACTCTTACACAGAGTTTAGGTCTTACTCAAATTTTACCAGCATTAGCATAGTGTGTTGGCAAAACTACATGGACCTGTAGTTTTACCCAGTGAATAGGCTCACATTACCACAACTATAATCCACTGAATTCTTCCGTCCTTACCACGGAATCTCCACACACTACTATATCCCAGCCCTGTCGCTGACTACCATTACTCTGTTCTAGAGCTCTGTAATTCTCTAAGTTCAAAAATGAATGGAAAAATCCACTATGGAACTTTCTGAGATAGGGTCTTTTCACTGAGCCTAGCTCTCTTTAGATCTAAGTTGTGAGATATATAGATATAAATATAGGTATAGATAAAGATTAAATATGTAGATATAACTATAGATAGGTAGATGGATGTAGATATTATTCATTCATTCATTTCTCACTGATCTGAAATATTGCTATCATTCTGATCGCCATAATACAAAAAGTATCCTGGAGTCCTAAAGGATTGATAATAATATCCTTTATAAATTACAAACCAATTAAGAAGACAAATAAAGCTAACCACCAGGGAACAGAGTTATGAGTACTTTATTATCCCAGATCCTGAGAGAAGAAAGCCTTTATTCTTCTGCTAAAATAGTTGGCTAATGCTCTTCTTCAGGTTTAAACCTACTCACTGGCATAGGCAGTAAACTACTGCCCATCAGACTTGGAAGTCTAGAATGTGATCTCCTGTGGTGCTTTGGTCTGTATGTGACCCCCACCCCAACAACTTCATATGTTGAAACTTAGTATTAAGAAGTAGGGCCTTTAGAAGATAAAAGGTTGAATAAGCAGGGATTCATCCTTTCTGCCATGAGAACAAAGAGAAGGTACCATCTCTGAGGAACAGGCCCTCACCAGATATTGAAGGTGCTGCTGTCAATCACAGAAGGTCTAGCCTCTGGAATGGTGAGCAGCAAATGTCTGTTAACATAACCTACCCAGGCCTAGTTATTTTGCTGTAACAGCAGAAACTGCCTAGGACAGATGACCTGAGACCCTGAGGAGGGGGAAGACTGTTCTCATTTACCCCATACTTTGTCACTCCCTAAACTGTTCAATTCTGGGTAACTAGGAGTAGAGCCAACCACTGGAGTGGACATTACTTATGAGGCCATAAACATAGGCACCTCCAGAGCTGTGCTGGCCATCTCTTTATGACTGTCTCTATCTTCCTCTCTACTTCCAGAAGTTCCATACTGGGCCTATTCCTGACTTCTACGGAAAAACCTAAATAGTCTTCCCAGATAGATTTTCACTCAGCAGCTGACAAATTTTAAGGCAAAATATATAACAAATGAATGATATATTCAGAGTTAAGAGAACTCATTTTAAATTCCAAACCTTGTAAAAAAAAAAAAAAACAAAACAAAGCAAAAACCACTGTTCATTACTTTTCTATGAGCCTTTCTTTAGGGTGATTTATTAGGTTTATACCTTTCATTTTTAACAACAAGCCTGAGTCTAGTGCAGCATATCTTAAAACAAGCATTATCCAATATTTAACAAAACAGTAAACTAAAATAAGCTCCCTGACTCATGCTCAAGTAAAAAAACAAAAACAAAAACAAAAACTGTCTTTAGTAACAAAGAACTAGAGTTCTAAAGTGCCGAGATGATAGAGATGGTGAGACATCAAAGACTTGGCGATTTTTCTTGACAAAAAAGATTGCAGATAATCACTGAATGAAGTTACTACGAGAACCGTGTGAGAAGATAAGAGTATCTTAAATGAGGGAGGGTCATGTAGCAAATTAAAATGGGATGAATGGATGTTTTCTCGAGCAGAAGTAAATCTTGTGAATTCAAAGAAAATTGGAAAAGAGAGACAAGAACTTAAAAAAGGCAGTAAATAGAAATAGCCCTAAGATAATATCATCCTATGGAAGAACAGAGGAGACAAAGAGAAACCAAATCACAGGGCTGCACACTTAAAGGAAAACTTCATTAACTGTACTTAGAAACACAACTAGAAGACAGAAATTGTTAGACTGTATAATAAAGCAACCAACTACATAGTCTAAAAAATGAGCTTTAGGTGACTCGAGACTGGAAGAAGATTTTATGTCTGTGTGTGTGTGTGTGTGTGTCTATGTGTGTGTGTGTGTGTGTGTGTACGTGTGTGTGTGTGTCTCTGTGTGTGTGTGTATGTGTGTATCTGTGTGTATGTGTCTGTGTGTGTACATGTGTGTGTGTCTCTGTGTGTGTACGTGTATGTGTGTGTATCTGTGTGTATGTGTGTGTGTATGTGTGTGTGTGTCTCTGTGTGTGTGTGTGTATCTGTGTGTACGTGTGTGTGTGTCTCTGTGTGTGTACGTGTGTGTGTGTGTATCTGTGTGTATGTGTGTGTGTGTACGTGTGTATGTGTCTCTGTGTGTGTACGTGTGTGTGTGTGTATCTGTGTGTATGTGTGTGTGTGTGTCTGTGTGTGTGTGTGTGTGTGTGTGTGTGTGTGTGTGTGTGTGTGTGTGTGTGTGTAGGACATGGAACTAGAAAGGCAGTAACAAGGAAGCAGGAAGAAATCTTAAGAGAGGCTGGGATAGAAAGAGTAATGGAATATCTGTAATAGGAAGACAGGAGGAGGTTCACTGTGGAGAAGAAAGGGAAACAGAAGGGGAAGAGCACTGGAGAGAGGAGTGGGGAGTGAGGATAACACATGGCACACGTGAATGAAGACGCCACGATGAAACCCATTACTTGATATGCTAACTTAGAAACTGATGAAAAGATTAAAACAAGCATTAATTCGTTAAAAAAAAATTAATGTGGCTAGGTAAAACTTTTTTAAAAGGTAGAGTACTACAAATGGTTAGTTTCAGAAATAAATAAGTGTTACTTTACAATGATGAGGAGTGATTATGATAGCCAAAAGACCATTTCCTTAACACAGCTTAGCAATCCAAAATATGTGCTCCCGAGAGTTTTAATCTGCATTAAAAATGAGCAAAAATAAGATTTTAAACATTCTGTTCTTGGAAAGTAACAAAACAATATGGACACAGCAGATCTTTATAACGTCAATGTTAGTAGCTTGGAGGTCACTGAGGAGGGACTTCCCCCTCATGGTCAGCTTTGGACCTCACCTCCATTTCCCTAGAATACTAGGAAGGGAACCATCGCAACTTTCCATCCTTAGGATTCAAATGCTATAAGAAAAGGTGGAGCTAGCTGGACTTCATTGAGCCCCATTAAGGGAGAGCTGCTTCCTCCTGGTCAAAGGAATGATATCTGTGTCCTACCTCTGGCTCTGGGTAGAAATACGACATTCTGATCTATTCCAAAATTTACAGCACTCAACACTGTGGTCTCCTCTCAAGAGTAAATTCAACTGGCCTTGCCAATCACTCTGCCTGGCGATTCTGCCACAGGAAGGAAAGCTGATTGGACTGAAGAAATGCTAAGGAGATGGGAAGAATAATTATCCCTCAAAAGACAAAGCACTTACACTTCCCAGAAGGCCCTCCCTCCAGGCGGTTGCTTTCAGAGCTTCCACTGCTCAGCACAGCTCTAAGCCTGCCTATTTTTATGGAGTACTACCTCTAAAAATCACAACTTTTCCTTTTTTTCTGGTTTTTTGTTTGTTTGTTTGTTTGTTCGATAGTGACCCAAGGCCTAAGAGTGTTTTCCTGACACTTTAGGCTTTCTCAATGTTTCTGTAAAGACACATTCACCCATACAAACCCATCCTGCAGCTGCCTGCCGAGCTCCATTAATGAGTGTGCCTGTTTTCTGGAACCCTAACTCAAAGGACTTCTCTCTCTTCCTCCTCTCCTGCCTCCTCAAAGCTGTGAAGATTTACAGCTTAGCTGTTCTGTTGCTTTTCTTTCAAATTCTAATAAAGTAGTCAGGGGAGGGTATGGAAGAAGGGTTTGGGGGTTGCGGGGGAGAGGATAACGGAAGTGGAAGGCTTTGAACAAGGACTATTATATACATGCATGAAATTACACAATCAAATCATTTTAGAAAGGCTTTCCATAAAATACCTTTATGTGTCTGTATGTGTGTGTGTGTGTGTGTGTGTGTGAGAGAGAGAGAGAGAGAGAGAGAGAGAGAGACACCCCTGTGGGTTCCTATGGAGGCCAGCAGATGACATAGGATCTCTTGAGACTGGAGTCACAGGCACTTGTGAGCCATCTGACACGGGTGCTGGGAACCAAACTGGGGTTTTCTGCAAGAGCAGCAAGAGTACTGGAGCACCCAGCTGTCTCCAGTTCCACCACAAAAGACCTTTTAAAATAAAAATGTTATTTTAGGAAGACAGTTTAATAGGAAGACCATGTATTTGAACATAAAACAGCCAATAAGAAATTCAGATAATATAGAACATATTATCTGCTCATAAATCATTTAAATACATCAGTAACTTAGACTAGGAATTTAATCCAATATGCCAAATGTTGGGAAATTGAGCACTATCTTTTTAAATCACCTGTAGTTACAAAAAGAAATCATAAGCCAAAGTTAAAAACAGAACTGAATCTAATAATATATTAAAATCTGTCAAAATACCTAAAGTACTGATTTGAAGAAACTTTTGAGGCTTACATTAAGAAATAAAAAGGGCTTATTGCCAATGATATATGCTGTCAAGCTAAGAAGAAAGGACGCAATAAAGTAAAGCAGAAAAAAAATAACATAGAAAAAAGACAAACAATATAAATGTCAGCAAACTCCATCTTGATTCCCAGAAATAAATCAAAAAGATGAAAAAGCATAATCCAGCAAATCTATTACCCTAATGCCCAAACATGGCAGCAGCATTACGAGAAAGGAAGACTGCAAACCAATGTAACTCACAAGGATACAAGAATCCCTAGCAAAACATAGACCAAGACTAGTAAAAACAATTAAAACAGCAAAAAACAGCATCCCATGGGTATGTAGCATTTAACCCAAAATGCAAAGCTATTTCAACATTCCAAACTGAAAAGATTAAGTCAACAAATATTAACAAAATTATGAATGGAAAAAAAAAACTACAAAGAACACAGAATGTGTGGGAAGGATATGGAACCCAAATGAACACATGATCATGGGAAAAAAAACCAAACCCAACAACAATAACAGAAATCTCCTAGAATTGGAAAAAAAAAGTCTAAAAAAAGTCATCTACAGATATCCTCCTCTACATCACCATGAATGCTGACATACTACACACACCTCCTACAGTCAGGAAGGATCCTCTCCTCCTGCTGCTCATTGGTGACACAGTCATCGAAGACAGGGTAAGAGAACAAGTGAAGAAGTAAAACTATTTGTGGTTGTTCCTTTTCTCTTCCTACAAAACCACCAAGGTTGCTTAGAGAGGAATTTTTAAGGAACACACACACACACACACACACAACTTGTTTGGTAAAGCAAGGTGACATAAAAGTCACCACAGACAGTTCACCTTATAATTTCCCAACTCTAAATGGCAGCAGTGAGCACTCAGGACAAAGAGTACCTTGGATTGGACTCTTTTTTCCAAGTTCCTTATGAGGCTGGGCAATGGTAGCAGGCCCAGGCTCCAATCACCCATGTGATCAAAAGGACCACAAACCAATGCCCCATAGTACACCATTGCTAGGCTATGATATCCAAGGAGGTTTAACTGCATGCTCAAATATTTGCCACTTACAATGTTTATGAAGACACAATTCTCATAAGTCAGCAAGCATCTGTACAGAAAAGCCACTTCTTTGTCTGTTTACCACCAACTTCCCGTTATACAAAAATATGAATAATCCAGTTATCAAAACAATCTTTAAGGAGAGCAAAGTTGAAGGATATTTTATAGGACTCTGTTCAAAATTTAGTAAAAAGCTGTAGTAATAAAGAAACGTGGAATTCGTGTGCTCGAAGGGTAATAGCCAATACAGCAGTGGTGGGAAGTGAGGCCATGAAGGGCTTGCAGGTTCATCTTCTCACACATGGTCTTCCACCATCTGCCATGTAAGCCTTCACCACATGTTGGACTCATGACCTTGGTCTTCCCAGCCTCTCCACTTGTGAGAAACGCCTCCTCTTTATAAAGTACTCAGAGCTAAATATTTTGTCATCACAGCACAACTGGATTAAGACCAAACCAGTTCCATAGAAGTGGGGCGTAGCTGTAACAACGAAAAAATGTGGAAGCAGCTTTGGAAGTTGGTAATAGGCAGAGGCTGGAATAGTTTTGAAGTGAATACCGAGGAAGTCCAGGATCGCTGTGAGTCAGACATCTGGGTGACACGCTGGAGACAAGGGTCAGAAGACAAGGGATTTCCACTGGGAATCCTTAGTCATCCTAGGATCTCCCAAGTGACTGTGGGAATACGGACAGAAGCATGAACAGATCACTCGCCTGGAACTGGAGGAAGAGTCATCCTTGTTGCAGTGCAGCAAAGAACGTGGCTGAGTAATGTCTGTGTCCTAGGTCTTCATGGATGGTGGAATTTAAAGCAGTGAACTGGGGGAGTTGGCGGAAGAAGCCTCAAATCAGCAAAGCATTCAGGGTAGGTAGGGTGCTATTTCTCTCAATTGCTTATAATGAAATATTAGAAGAAAGAAATGATTTAAAGATGATATTTACAAAAATGGAAAGAGAAGATAAAGGTTTGGAAGTTTTTAGCTAGGCCATGTAAACAGAAAGGCCTAGTGTTAGGGAAGAAAAGCAATCATCTGACAAATGGGTTAACACAGATAAATGGAACTGTAGACGATTCAAGCAGGACAATGGGAGAAGAGCCAGCAAACATTTTAGACTTCACTATGAGGGCCGCCTTGCCCATCTTAAGTCTGTGGAGCCAGAGCCTTGGGAGCAGAACAGCTTCAAAGGAGGGATGCAGTGAATTTATGGGGTTTTAGGGCTCTCTGCTCAAGATGGCCACATTCCAACATTATACTTCTTGGATGTCCCCACTGTGGCTCAAGTGGGTCATGTGGAATCTTGGCAGCTGCTCCAAAGGGTGTAATGTGAGCCTTGGCAAAATTCCTAAGGTGCTAGTTTGCAGGCATGTATCATGCAAGAGCTACCCCAAAACCCCCAAAACGGAGCTATCAGTGTGCAGTGCCAGCCTTGAAAAGCTGAAGATGAGAAATTTAGGTGTGAAAACTCAATTTGAGGTGCACATCACCCGTCCTGGAGCCTCAGGGGATGGATGAGTCTTCACCCTAGCATACCTGGAAGACTGGAAACAGGCTCCAAGATTATTTCCAAGGTTTAAGAAAGAGACTGGGGCCAATGGGATGGAATGGGAGGAGGAGATGAATTTGGGCCTTTGGGCTCAAAAAGTTACGGTTTGAATTTGTTTCCCCCAAATTTACGTGTTATGTATTTCAGTTCTAGTATCACAAACTTTGGGGGTCGGGGACTCTGGGGTGGTGTTTAGGTGGTAAGGGCTCTGTCCTCAGGACAAGATCAATGCCAGATAAAGGTTTCCACAAAGGTTTCCTAGGCCTTTTAGAAGGAAGAGACCATTTAGTTGTAAAACTATTCTTATACTTTCCACTGAGTTGTGGCACTACACACACACGCGCGCGCACACACACACACACACACACACACACACACACACACACACACACAGCACCCACTCTCATGAGCTTCATTTTCTGAGACTCAAACCTTGCTGTCTACCTTAGAGCTAAATGGCTAATGGGTGCCTGACTTCTCCTGTCCACAGATCACAGTAGTGGCTACAGGGCTGAGAGATAAGGAGCTGACGGGTGAAAAGAGGGGATATCATAAATGTACCAAGTCACAGGGTGCTCACAGACAAGCCTAGCGACTGAGCCCCAACACTGACACAGAAATTCAAAGAAGCAACGATCAGAGCCTAATGCAGCTTACTGAGTACGGATACTCAACATGCCGTGTAAACAAAGCAAGAAGTACCCTCTGAGACCACCCAAAATTTGTAGCCTGTCCAGATGAAGGAGCTAACTGTGGCCTCCTCTCTCAGGCTGACAGAGAACATGTCAGAACCCACACCCTGCTTCTGAGACCTGAGGGCAACATTCCCAAGTTCACGTACAAAGAAATGAACATGCGGCTTCTATGTCTAATCTCTTCCTTGAGGCAATGTGCTTGAGAAGAGAAATCAAGATTTATCTCTCTAACTGTAATCATTCTAAAAGCTAGACAGAGAATTAATAGCGTTTCATTTTGGGGGGAAATTGTCTAAAGTTAATATAAATTACTTAGGTTATTATTGAAAAATCACATATATAAATCTGATGTTTCTCTCAGGACCGTGTTTGTAGATTTATAGACCCTTGGCAATATAAATGAGAATGAGGAAACAACCATCTTATTCAATATTCTCATGCTGCACACAGTAAATGATCTATATCCATACCACATTCTCTTTGCTCTGGCCGCCCTGGACGGCAGCTGCTCTCTGAACCTAGCAGGTTCTGTCCTGCCGTCCTTCAGGGGTGTGACACAGGTTTTTCTCTCACATGGAAGCCCTCAACGATCTCCCTTATTGGCTACTCAAACATCACCTTCACCTCGAAACCTTCCCAGGTGTTCAAGTCCTTCGGTATAGCTCAGATCCATCTGCCTGGGACAGCTTGGTACCACTACTAAAATGTTTCAGAGGAGCACTTTGGATTCTGCGTTCGTTCAGATGTTGGAACATTTCATTCCCATAATGAGACATCTTGGGATGAAAACCAAGCCTAAACATGAAATTCATTTATGTATCACATACACATACCTGAAATGTTATATAGTATTTTTAGTGTGTATATATTTTAAGTACATCCTGCCACATAAAGTCAGGTATAGAATCTTTCCACTTGTGGTCTCGTGTTAGCACTGAGCACATTTTCTATTTCGGGACGTTTCGAATTTCTGATTTTTAAGTTAGGGATGCTCAATCTGGAAATAGCCTTTGATGGTTATCCACCAGGCAGGGCTGTCGGATAGATGGGACTCATTTAGCAGCACGGAGCCCCACCCTCCAAAGGCCCAGGCTTGGTTATGCTCTGCCATCATCCTCTTGAATGTGTGCTGTATGAGCTCTGTCAGGACACAGGACCTGTGGTGAGCAGAGGAGTCTGAACCTCACGTGTCCACTGCTCCTTTCTACCTCATTTGTATGTGGCTTTCTCGGAGTCCCATGGAAATAGAACTCCAAAACATGTGGGAGATGAGTGAGACTCAAAGCCAAGAGCATTTGTGAGTCATCCGTGAGCAAGCACAGAGACAGCCCCGGGAGGACGCCTTCTGTGTGATCTAGAACTTGATCTTCACACAGAAAAGAGACAACTATATTCTAAATAGTAGCTGCCCACTTATCCCAGATAGCACAACATGGAAAGGAAGGCGGGCCCCTCACAGTTCACTTTTCCCTTTTACCAGTGTAGACAGTAGCAGGTAGCATGGGGACATCCCAAGAAGTGAAATAAAGACGACTGGTGATTTGGTGTAGAATTTTCCTTGCAGTTTTAGGGATTCCATATACACATTCGGAGCCCCCATGTGTACGTTTTAAACAAGCATGGTATACGATAAAGGTGAGAGTAAATTTCAAAGTCATTACTTAATGCTTAATTTATTCTCTACTTTGAATTATACTAAATAACAAATTAAAAAACAAAAACTACCATAAATGAAGAGTCTGCAGAAATAATGGCAAATGTTTCCTGCGTTTTGAATGAAGGGCTCCATACTTTCACTCTGCACTGGATCCAGCAAATGAGGTAGTGAGCCTGCCACTAAGACAGGCACGATCAGAACGGGGGCCCTGCCTCAAGAACAGATCTATGACTGAAGAACATGGTTCCATTTTGGGCTCGTTCAATTTTTTTTTTTTTTCAGCCAGCGTTTGCTAGTTATGAGGAAGAGACAATAAATACCAAAAGATCTTAGAAGCCAAGAAAACGGATGTCTTCGTTTCTGCTCTGTAGTGGATGTACCAGAGCTACGGGGCTGCATTTAGGCAGGGACATAAACAAGGACCATCAGAGGGCACTGGGTTCAGACTGGTTCAGCAGCTTGTTAGCTATGTAATCAAACAGAAGGGATTTAACCCTGGCGAGTCTCGATCTTCACTTCTGGGAAATAGGGATAATAAAATATTTTAAAAGATGATGGAAGCAGAAAGCACTTTGGAAATATGCCTGCTCTGTGTAAGTGTTTAGTGTTTAAAATGCTGAGCAGGTATCTACGGAAGATTAGCCGGATGGTGGGTGGCCTCGAAGCAAGACCTGGGGAAGCTAAGGAGACCTGGGATGAACACAGACAACAAGGTCTAGTGGTTCAGTGTCTGTCACAGACAGGACAGAAATAAGAATGAGCATAGTGTAGGATGGGCAGACTCAGCAGTGCTCTGTGAGAGCACAGTAGGGATCTGGGCGTGGTAATGCATTGTAATCCCAACACTCCAGAGGCAGAGAACACAACTATGATTTCCAGGCCATCCAGGGCTACACAGCGAGACCCTAACTCAAATTAAAAAACAAAACAAAACAAAACTTAGGGACTGCCTAATAGGAGAAAGTAATAATAAGGAAGAAAAAAAACCCAATATGAATAAAAAATTCTCAAAAGAAGCGAATATGGACCTGTCTAGGAATATAGAAAATTGTCTGTCCCTGGAGATGAGGAAAATATACTAAGAATACATTTTGAAGGAGCAGGTGACATAAGATGAAGATCGGACACGAAGTAGCCATAGTAACAAGGGTGGTAGGTAGTATTTCTTGGTGCATCTTAAATTCTAGACCCTATGAGAGGCACTTAATATACACTGTCTTTTAAAATCATAACATCACTCGTTACTCTAGCTATTGAGGGTATTGAAGAATATTCATTTGTCCAGGATCTCAAAAGCATCCACCTTCTACTGAATTCAGTTCATATTCCAAGATTCAGAGAAATTGGGCGCATTTACCCAAATGCTAAAAAGAAATGAGAGTGATTACAAATCCCCGTCTGAATGTGAAACACTCCCCAAATAGCATCCTCCTTTCCACACAAACACGGCAGCATCCATCTGGACCATGAGGAAACCTAAAAGACACACTGTGTCTGTCCAGGAGGATGACATCACTATAAAACAGATCCTTAAAAAAAAGCGAGGAGACAAAGGTGTTTGGGTGTTCCCCCCGACTGGAGCCCGAGGACTGAGCTGCCAGCCTCCCCCATCTGCTCCTCCACAGAAAAGAATCCAGGCTGAGCTCTGTGTCTCCAGCAAGGATCACTGAATCTGGACCTCAGCCTCTATCTTGGCAGGCTATGGTGGAGACAGGTCTGTCAGACAGCATCTTTGTCCTGTAGGAAGGCATGCTTTGCAGCTTTTTATACCTAGACATCTTGATGCTCCATCTAGGAAAGCCACATTTGGGTGCTGTCGAGCATAGCAGGTGTATGAGTAAGTCTTGGTGGGCTCCTGTTCACTTCCCCAGCACGGAAGCCTGGAACACAACTCAAACCCAGACATGTGGAAGCGAAGCTGTGATGCTCATTTAAATGTTTTCAGTCTCCAAACTTACTCGGGAGCTGCAGAGGTGTCCTGTGCGCTACCTGTTGGGATTGCTTTGTGATGACACTGTTACAAAATCCAACATGAAAATGAAGAACTGGAAGACAGATGATGTTGTTCCTAAAAACATTTTAAACTAACTCCCCCCCTCTTTCTCTCTCTCTCTCTCTCTCAGTTTTTCGTGACAGGATTTTTCTGTTGTAACTCTGGCTGTCCTGGAACTCACTCTGTAGACCAGGGTGGCCTTGAACTCACAGAGATCCGCCTGCCCCTGTCTCCTGAGTGCTGGGATTATAATCTTTAAACTTTAAACTCTTAATCTTCTCACACTCAAGTAGGTAACAAAGTACTCTATGAGGAGAGATGCAATGGAAGTACTTTTTCAAATAATGGAAAGCCAGGGCAAAGACGTGAGTGTCATTGAAGATATTTAAAATTAGAAGAGAAATGACATCATAGCTACAGAAGGAGCCCAGACTGTCTGGCTGTTGGGTGTTTCCCTCCTTCACATTGGTAATGGTATTAAAGTACCTATACCAATGCCTTAAACACACACACGAGAGAGAGGCGGTGGGGGAGAAAGAGAAAGAGAATAAACATAAGCTAGTGGGACGAAATCCTCAAGCTACAAGTAGGAAGAAAATGAGAATCCTGAATATTTCATTGGGATAAAAATGTCCTAATATAAGCTTTACCACTGAAGACAGTTATTCTGGGCTATCTGATCAGCAGAACAACACCCTATCTCTCCCCATCACCAGAGCAGTTTTGATACTTGAAGCAACATAATATATTATACTCTAATACCTATCTGCTTCAAACGTAGTCAGAAAACACCCACGCCACATAAATCATACACGACATCACATTAGATCTTTTAAATAATGTTGTGAACTCCGGGGAAAGATTCCGGGAATACATTTTTCATGTTTCTTTCATGTTACTGCCCAAATGGAAGTGTCTACTTTGCTTCTCCATCGGTTCCTTTCAATTAAATACATCAAATGTGTGCAAAAGGCTTTCACGCATGAAAGGAAGCATATGCAGCTGACAAACAGGAATGGCCCCGTCCGTGCCCACGCCCCGGAGTGCTTGTCCCAGCAGGCCTGGCCTCCTGCACTGCTCTACCTCTTAGTAGTCTGCTGCCTTGCCTCCTCTTTGGCATTTGTTTCATTGGTGCCTCCAACTGACAGAAATGGAGGAGGTCCTGAACCCCTGGGCATTCCTCTGTCCTTGACAGCACGATCATACCGCAACGAGGAAATCCTCTATATATGCGCACCTCGCTCAAGGACCTCTTTATCTGTTTCTGCGTTGCCTTGACAAACACAACAGTGGGAACTCAAGAGACATAAATAAAGAAATATAGATCAGATGAAAAGTAGTAAAGAATGCCTTTGTAATGGATTTCAACAGTAGATTTTGGAGAAAATTCAACTACCAACTAAAATGAACCTAAAGAAGCTGGAATTCTTTCAGTTCATGGTGAATGGCCTCAGCCTTCCTTCCTGTCCTTCCCCAGCTCACTTCTGTTCACTTTCAAGACAGCCCTCTTACAAGCCTCACACACATTTAGCTTCTCTTTAAAACCATGCAAGAACTATCTCTATATTGTTTAGTAAGCACAAGTGCTTCTGCTTGCTGTAGATAGAACAACAAATATCCATACCTGCAGAAAACTGACATTTTCGTTCTCTTAATTTTTTTAAGCAGATAAATTAATGGGTTTCATTGGGATGTTTTCACACATCTTGTTATACTTCGTTCTGACTCATCCCAACTACTCTGGCTGATTCCCCTGTTCCCTGTCTTGTTGGTACTTTTCCTTTCTCAAAATGCAAAAGCAGTCCTTCCGGCTCTCATGTCATATATGCGTTCTGACCCTCGTTTTTCCAAGTCCTCTTTTCAACTTTTGTATCACACACACACACACACACACACACACACACACACACACACACACTCTGTGATGCAAAAAATGAGGGGGAAAAATGTACTATTTCTTTCCCTGAGTCTAGGTTACTTAACTTGATATACTGACTTCCAATTCCATTCAAAGGTATTGTTTGTGCTAATGTCTCAAAGTAAACTAGTTGAAGATATGAGCAGAGGCAAAAAAATGTTCTACAAAGGATTCAAACAGCATGGAAAATAATTCTCAGAACTGACAAATGGGATGGCACTGAATTAAAAGGCTCCTTGCAGCAAAGGAAGCCATTAGCAGAGCGAAGAGGCAGCATCAGGAATGGGAGAAAATCTTTACCACCTTTAGATCCAATGAGAGATAAATATCTAGAATCTATTTGAAATTCTAATCACTACATACGAAAAGCCCCAAACCAAACCATTAGTCCATAAATGGACTAACGAACTGAATGGACAGCTCTAAAAAGAAGTAAAGAGGCTGAAGAGATGGCTCAGTAGTTAAGAAAACATATTGCTCCTCCAGGGGACCAGAGTTCAGTTCCCAGCACCCATGTCAGGCAGCTCACAGTGTTCTTTTAACTCCAGCTCCCGGGGATCTAATGTCTTCTGCGGGTGACTATAATCACATACCCACATGTGGCCCATGCACAGATATACACATAATTAAAAAAATAATGAACGTGAATCTTTTAAAAACATATACATATAAATGGCTAGTAAGTGTTTGAGAAAGAATTCAACATCCTTAGTCATCAGGAAAGTGCAAATTACAACTGGTTTGAGATTCTTTCTCACCCTTGTCAGAATGGCCAGTATCAGGGAGATAAGCAGCAAACTCTAGTGGGGGAGGGGGAGACACCCTCATACACTGGGATGGAGACGTGAACAGGTGCAGCCACTATCGAGACAAATATGGAGTTTCTTCAGCAAACTCGGAGGAGGACTGCTCTATGACCTCGTGTCCCGCTCCTGGTTTCACACCTGAAGAATTTTAAGGCAACACACCAGAGCGACTGTTGCACATCCATGTTTACTGCTACGCCGTTTACAGCAGCTAAGAAATGGAACCAGAAAAGATTCCTGATAAATGTCTAAAGAAAGTATAGATGGTGTTAGAATTTGACTCAGGTGTGGAGAAGAATGAGATCATGACATTTGTAGGAAAACAGATGGAAGTGGACCTATCGTTCTCTTCACGGGAACACGGGTGGATTGGAAGAAGGAGACAAATCAGATATGTTTGGCTTGGCAAAGCTGAGATAAATGACAATGCTTATGGAAAATTCGAACATTATCTCAGGGATGTACTGCTCACCTCCCTTAGCTATTACATAGAACATCTAGACTAATTTGACTTTTGAACAAAAGAATAAACTATTATTTTATGATTGGCATGGATTTAATATTTAGTGTTTTTTTAGAGATTGACTTTTTTTTTATCTTATATGTAAGTGTGAATGTCTACACATATGTATGTGTACACAATGTATACATTATGCACACACAGGTCAGAAGAAGATGTCAGATCCTCTGTAACTGGAATTATAGGATTCTGATGTGGATGCTGGACTGAGTCTAGAACCTCTACAAAAATGCATATTGCTCTGAACCACTGAGTTGTCCCCCTGCCCTCCCCTTTTAAACAACATTTTTATTTTTTATTTGTGAATGAGTACGTGTGTTTTGTCTGTGTAAGTGTAGTCATGTGTGTGCAGTTGCCCTCAGAAGCCAGAAGAGCAGAGCCATTTCTCCAGCATATTTTTAATTACACATGTATGTACAAATCTGTGTGTGGGTATGTACCCATGTAAACTCAGGTGGCTAGGGAGTCCAGAAGAAGACATCAATTCCTTGGAGCTGGAGTTACATGCAGCTATCAGCTAGCTACCAGACATGAATTCCACAAGACAGGTCCTCTAGAGAGCTTCAGTATAGAAGTATGTTTATTTAAGTATCGTGTATAGATATGTGTTCGTGCACTCGGTATTACATGAGCACATCCATATGGAGCTCAGAAGTTAACTTTGGGTATCATCACTCAGGAGCCATCCACCTAGTTTTTGAGGTAGGGTCTCTCTCTGGCACATGGAGTTTTCTGGTTAAGCTAGGTTGGCTGGCCAATGAGCTCGGAGATCCAATTAACTCCCTACCCTAGCACTGAGACTGTAAGTACAGGCCAGGGTGCCCAGCTTTTTATGTGGGTGCTATGGACCAAACTCAAGTCCTCACAATTACACAGGAAGAGCTTTACCAAATGAACCATCCCCTCAGGCCAGAAGTATCCCGAGGTGTGTGTGTGTGTGTATATGTGCGTGTGCGCATGCGTGCGTGCGTGCATGTGTGTGTGTGTGTGTGTGTGTGTGTGTGTGTGTGTCTATTTCACCTTACCGACCTTACTGTTTGAGAAAGGGTCTCTCACTTTACTTGAACTTAGCATTTCAGCTGAGCTAGCCTGCTGGTGAACTTCCGCTATCCACCTGTCCCTACTTCCCCAGTGCTGGAGTAAGGGACCCATGAAGACAACTATTTTCTACATGGTTGTTGGGATTTGAACCCAGGTCCTCCTGTTTACAGAGCAAGCACTTTACTCACGGAGCCATCTCCCCAGCTGTAGAATTCTATCCTTCAAATCTGCTTTTTCAAGGAAGTGGAATAAGGTATCCATTCCCACTGATGGAGAACTTCAAGGCAATCGATAAGAGCCTGACACGGACATGTTAAAGGACCTTGGTTCCCTGAAGTGTACGACCTGTAGGGCTGGGCTACGGGTAATTCGTCTTTTCTAATAACCGTCACCCATCTAAACAGCACAGATTCCAGAGCTCACGGGAAGTAGTGCTAATCCCCCTGCCAGAGGGTGGCCCAAACAGAAGGCTCCAAGAGCTCACCTCTGGTCAGCGGACACCAGGCTCCTCCCCAAGACAAGGGCAGGATCTAGGCAGCAAGAATCGTATAAATGAGACGAAACACCTTTTGTCTCCTGTGACAAATTCATCTTTCACAAGAGCTTTCCACAGGGCACATGGCCCCCCTCTCTGCTGTGCTCCTGCAGCTCCTTGGTGGGCACCCCCAGTTATCAGCCACACAGAGCTCCATGCTCTAACCTTCCCAGGTGTCCAGTACAATTACAGGAGTGTACTACAATGATATTTTTTTTCAAGTGAACCATATATGGTCACAAAAAGGGACAAAGTGTGGACTGAGGTCCAGAGAAAAACAAAACAAACCCAAAAGCACACAAAGAAAAGACAAAGGACATTAAGGTTTTAAACTCTGTTTTGAAAGCTTTGAATTGTATCCGTTCTGTGTCATTTCTATCACACGCAATGAGCTTTAACTAACAAACTGCTAACCCTACCCTGCACCTTACTCAACAAATGTACAGGCACAAGAAGAACTGGCCTCAATGGGAGAAGTAGGAAGTCTATTGGGGTCAGATCTAATACGTGTATTCCTTAAATCCAATGACTTTTACGTTTTATTTTTTGTGCCAGTATGCTTGCACCTGTGTGTGCTTGTGTGCGTGAGAGAGTGCAAATGCTACAGCTGACAGAAAGAGGTCGAGGGCAACTTACAGGAGTTGGTCCTTTCCTTCTACCATTCGGGATCGGCCATAAGCCTCAGTGGTTGGCACCTTCTCCACCTTGTCACCTCGTCAACAGGAAACATCTTTCTTGGGGTAAAAAGAGGTTGACATTTGCCTGTAGGTCAAAGTCTTACACCAACGAACTCCCTGGTCTCCTGAGCTGTCTCCTTCCTGCGGCACATGTCAGCATGCTATGTGCCTTCAAGCTCCTTCTTGACACTTCCCACTGCAGAGCATTGGCGGATGCCCCTAAATCGTACTAATGGATTCAAACTACAGAGTGTTTATGACCATTCTGGAGCTAATTCCTCATCACACCTGCTAAACTGGATGGGACTGAGAGAACCACACCTTCCTCTGAATCCAGCAATAAACGGTAATTCTCCCTTACCCATTTGAAGCTGCTTTAGACTAGTCCTCATCCTGCCACACAAAGCAGACCTAAAAAAAAATGGATAGAATTCATGTTTTCTATTGGCAAGCAGACAACACTGTCAAGTTGACAGTCATTACAAAGTTGTTCTAATGAGTTTGTTTAGATGTGGACTTCCCTGAGATCAAGAGAGTCAAGGCTAGCAGAGGAAGCACAGGAAAAGGCAGCCCTGCATTTCACACGTGCCTACAGGAGCAGGGGACAGAGAAGAAACACTGGCAAGAGTTTGGAGAAAGATATTTCTCAATTAAATCATGACCGTATAGGTAGCTCCTCTGTACTTTCCTTCTCCCACCCCTCCTTAATGTCATCTTCCTTAATTAAATACCAGAAACCACGTAAAGTATCATCAACCTTTGAAAGTTTTAAGTATGAATTTATCTGCCGATGTTATAAGGATTTATAGTGTATATTTGCCTGTTGAGTCCCTGATGGTAAAGAAATCAATTTTTTAAAGGTTATATGGATATCCAAAGTAGCCAATTCCTAACAAGAAATAATTTTAAATTTAAAACCAAAGCTCCCTATGTGGCATTTTCCACTATAGGAAATATATGGTTTTCTAACACACTAACGGCTAGGTGCCAGATGCTGGAATGTAACACCCTCTGGGCTTTAATAAACTTAGTTTCTCCCCATGTCACTCTCCTTTGCTGTTTCTTTATCTTTTTGTCCCTGGAGAAAGGTAAAGAATGGGAGAGGGGTGTGATGAGACAAGGGACTTTATGAATCAAACCAGACATTCATAGGTCACAGAATTTTCTCTTTCTGGGCTTGATCTCGGAATAAAACTAATGAAAAGTGAACTCATGGGGCTTTACACCTATTATATCTACTTAGAGTGCGTGTACATGCACACATGCATGTGTGTGTTGTGTGTGTGTATATGTGCATGTACATGTGTGTACCTTACAGCACACATGAGAAAGTTGGTTCTCTCCTTCCACCACGGGGATCCTGGGAATTGGTCTCAAGTTGTCATTTTAATAGCAAGTACTTTGACCAGCCTGAGACATCTGCTGGACCCAGACTCATAACTGTAGGTGAATTTTCTGACTTAAGGTGATATTAAGGACGATCTCAACCACATACACCAGGTAAAAGACTTTGCAGAGGTATGGAAGCATACGTGTGTTTTTTTGTTTGTTTGTTTGTTTGTTTTCCTTTCTATTTGTTTTCCAGGCCCTGTTAGATCAAGGGCATCTGTTGGGTGTAATGTATACCCAAGTCACTGCTTAGAATTCCTCATGGTATTTAAACCCTCGCCCGTCAGAGACCATCCGAACAGCTCAAACTATGGCATCAGTGTTTTCTGACATGTGAACTATGAGCTCGTTGGGTCAATAATATTCTGGAAATATAAGAAATCTGTGAATTTATTCGTAAACTATTAAAAAAATCCACAAATTTGCTTACAACCAAGGTTTTTTGGAGCTTGTTCACACATTAGAGAATGTCTAAGAAAACAGAATGTGAAATAGGCCTTCTCAAGACTTATCTGACTGTTAATTCCTCTGGGGTAATGTGTCACTAACATCTATTCTACAAAACAAGCTAGAGAAAAAAATGAATCACATTTATAATTCAATCCTGCATATTTGTGAAAAAAATTCATTTTATACTTGATATTAGCCAAAAAGCAGAAAAGCAATACTCTGCTGTTTCAAATGGGAAATGAAAGGTATGTAGTGTCCTTAAGAAATTCAGTGAGGAGCTGGAGAGATGGTGAGGCAGTTAAGAATACCAGTTGCTCTTCCAGAAGACCAAGATTTGATTCCCAGGACCCACAGGGCCGCTCACCACTGTCTGTAACTCCAGTTCCTGGGGATGCAATGCCCCCTTCTGGCCTCTGAGAGCACCAGGTGCTCTGGAAAATGTGATAATGACACCAACAGTCAGCTCCTTCCTGGATTTGCAGGGAGGTAGAGACAGGTGAGGGGGGTCCCTTGACTTATTGGCCCCCAGCCAGCCTAGCCTGATGACCAAGGCCCAGGTTCCAGTGAGAAACTCTGCCTCAAAAAACAAGGTAGACAGCTCCCGAGGATCGACTTCTAAAGAGGGAAGATTTTACCCTTTCATTAGCCAGCTAAACCTCTGACTGTTCCCTCTCAGGTTCACCCATTTGATCATAACACACCGAAGGTTTTTTTCTGTTTGTTTTTTAATTTTTGAGACAGGGTTTCTCTGTTGTAACTCTGGCTGACCTTGAACTCACTTTGTAGATCAGGCTGGCCTTGAACTCACAGAGATCTGCCTGCCTCTGCCTCCCAAGTGCTAGGATTAAAGACATGCACCACCACCACCACCATCTCAGGGCACCAAAGGTTATTCTAGTGAACAGTTTCCCTACTGTGCTACAGAACCAGAACTAGATTCTCCCCTCTGTGTTTTGATGTCCCTTTTTTTAACCCTTCCTGTCCCACCTGCCCCCACCAGGGTCTAACTTCTTAGTTTCTGCATATTTACTATTTATCTTTCTATGATTTGTCATGCCCCTGCTTTGCTGAGGTGGTCCCGCAGAATAGGCGAGGCTTAGAATTCCTTCTTCTCCAGCAGGGCAGGATTTGTGCTGCCCTCAGGGAGGAATGCTGTTTTTATGGCTGAAGTCAGGGAGAGTCTTAGAAAAGCCCAAAAGGCAAAGGCAGCAAGAGCAGAACTGGTTCCAAAACTGGTATTTCATCTCCCCTTTACTAACAACTCTCCTACCTTCTCTGCTTGCTCCCCAATCCTCGCTCCCTCCCCTAGGGTTTTTTGTTGCAGAACCCCGCAGGTCCCGGACAGATTCTCCCCTCTGTGTTTTGATGTCCCTTTTTTTAACCCTTCCTGTCCCACCTGCCCCCACCAGGGTCTAACTTCTTAGTTTCTGCATATTTACTATTTATCTTTCTATGATTTGTCATGCCCCTGCTTTGCTGAGGTGGTCCCGCAGAATAGGCGAGGCTTAGAATTCCTTCTTCTCCAGCAGGGCAGGATTTGTGCTGCCCTCAGGGAGGAATGCTGTTTTTATGGCTGAAGTCAGGGAGAGTCTTAGAAAAGCCCAAAAGGCAAAGGCAGCAAGAGCAGAACTGGTTCCAAAACTGGTATTTCATCTCCCCTTTACTAACAACTCTCCTACCTTCTCTGCTTGCTCCCCAATCCTCGCTCCCTCCCCTAGGGTTTTTTGTTGCAGAACCCCGCAGGTCCCGGACAGATTCTCCCCTCTGTGTTTTGATGTCCCTTTTTTTAACCCTTCCTGTCCCACCTGCCTCCACCAGGGTCTAACTTCTTAGTTTCTGCATATTTACTATTTATCTTTCTATGATTTGTCATGCTGAAAATAACTGATCATCCGATCTATACACATTGCTGCAGACGGCAGACTTCCATTCTTTTCGGCTGACTAGAATTCTGTGCATAGCTAACCCTTTTCTGTACCCATGCATCCATGCACAGACATGTAAGGTGATACTCTAGTGATCATGGTTAATGGCTCAATAAACATGAGAGCATGTGTGTATCTCCTTGGTATAGACACTTGGCTTCTTTGACTATATTCCCAGTAGTGCGAATTCTTGGTCATGTGGTGGCCTGCTCTTCAGTTGTTTGGGGCATCTCTGTACTGCTTTCAGACTGATTTACATCCATAACAATGCTGCAGAGGAGCGTCTATGTATCCTGGCTGGCATTTGTTACTTTGATTTTTTTCATACTTTTCTAACTAAGGTGAAGTGATAACTCATTTTAAACAGGCTAGAAGGTGAAATTCACAAGACATGGAAATAATCAATGCTGAAAGAGCTGGAGGATTGTTTACCCTGACTTGACCTTACACCTTGTCTACATGTACTGAATCACCACAGTGTGCTTCCATTAAGACATCCAAGTGCTATACCTCAATTTAAAAACAGAGTAATAACCACAGAGATCTGTGACTTAGCCCGATTCCTTTTTTATTTACGTGAGAAAACTAAGGCCCAAAAACTCACTTGCTTCGCCTAAGGCTTTTCAGTAAGAACTGGTCAAACTAAGAACAAAAATTCCACTATTCTGTTTTCTATATTCACATAACACAAATCATATTCACTCGATATGTACTCCATATGTGATTACGTATGCTAAGATAACCTAGGAATTTGAGCAAGTATCTATTTAACATAGATGAAAATACCAATCTTCTGATTAAATTATGGAAAACCTATTTATTTCTTCTCTGAAAATTTGGCATTCTGGGGGTAATTTAACTAGTTCTAGGCTAACGTTTCCCTTGTGCTATTTATGAAGAAGTGTGCCTAATGTAAACACAGTCAGCGCTTGAACTCTTTACTCAGATATGATGTGCAAAACTAGATGCTCAAACACATTAATGTTAACCAACCAAAAACCTCATACTTTTCATCTATTTTTCAAACATTTATTGAAACATTTCTGTGGCAACAGGTGCGGTAAGTATATCCTAAAAGTAAATTTGCATTAAAAATACCCTTAATCAAAGAATCTCGGTGCTAGGGGGTCTAACTTAGAGGCAGAGCAAATGCTTAGTGGGCAAGAGGTCCTAGCTTCAACTCCAGCGTCAACAAGAGACGAAGGAGACAAGCCTTGAGAAGCACTGTGTGCTTTCTGTCACAGGTCTTCCCGTCGCTTCGACAAAGCCAACGTTTCATTCAAACTGGAATCAAGTTTTCAAACGGAACGTGAAGAACGACAATGTCACAAGTGTTGTCCCAAATTGAGAATCTAACTTTAAAAACAAAAAGACATAAAAGTCAAACCACATCAACTTCTTTTGGGTTGTTTTTTCTGTGTCTTTGAAGAGTGACCTTGAAATTTTATTCAGATCGCGACTCGTCTGCAGATTGCTTTCGGTAGAACCATTTTCACATGGTTAATTCCTCCAATCCATGAGGATTCTAGTGTATTCTCCAGTTTCTTCAGTCACTGAGTGATTTTGCCCTTGTTCTCCCTTCATCGTGTAGAACTCAGCTCCACAATACCTGCTTTGGGAGCTTTTCCTGTCTCCTGGGCACGTCTAGTCACCCCTCCTTAGCGGGCGCTCGGTTGCCACACTGGACCTGCTGTTGCTATTGCTCTTCAGTGTAGCTTCCTGTCCCGGTTTCTGGTGTGTCGCATCCTCAAGGGCATGACTCACCTCTGTTTTCCCAGTTCTTAGCATGGTGCATCATCACATATGTGATGGACACACAATATGCTTCCTGAACGAATAGAAGGAGTCATCGGAGATGACAAGCCCATTCTCTCTGGGTTCCTCTCCACGCCATGGAACTCCGCCAAGTTCTAGGTAATGGCCCTGGATAATCACATCAAATTACTATACACTCCAAATTACTCTAGTTTCAACTTCATTAATTTGGCTTGCCTTTCCAAGTCTGTCTTAAATAAAGAGGTTTTCTCTGCTGAAATATTTCAAATTCAGTGGTTTTTTTTTTTGGACTGAATTATCTTAATATGTGCCTTACTTCTAGGTCATGTTCCATGTATTGAGCTTTCTATACTAAATGACTGAGATTTTAATTTTCTTAAAAGCTTCTGTTGAAGATATTTCTAAGAAGAATATTATAACCATCTGTGTTCCCTCAATCATGACTCCTTTCCTTAGCCAAACCATTTTAAGTTGGATGCCAGTCCTGTTTTTTCCCCCCCTTTCTTTAGGAATAATGTAAGGGGGGGCACTTAATCATTCTGGAGTGAGAGGAGATTGGAAATGATTAAAACAGCCTTTATGTGGAAGGAGGAACTGCTTTTGGCTCAGAATAACCAACATACTTCAAAATTCAATCAAACTCCACTTCAGTTTAGTATCTAGGTTTGTGTTTCTTATGAAGTCACTGTCTAACCAACCTAAAGCAAACTAAAATATCTTTAAGATTTGATATATACATATACATATGTCTGTGTGTATACATACATGTATACATATACCGTTCACTTCTGAGTAAACACCATTCAGCACGCTAACCTAACAGAGCATCACGACGGTTACAATACACAAGAACGTAAGCATTCCTGCCTTTGGGGTCCTTAGCACTGCAAAGGAAAAGAAAAGAAGCTTGCCCCATGGGTTTGTAATCTAAATTAAACAAGCAACATGAGTCACACGGGTTTCACAGGTGTGAGTTAATTAACATTTCATCCCAAGCAGAGAAAGAAAGGGGAGAGAAAATTAAAATCAATATTAACAGCATCAGAATTCACTTCAAACATTACAGGAGTCATTTGTAATGCGAAGATAATTTAAAAAGCTTGTAAGTCTGCCAGGCCCACTCAATGCCCCTTGCATTTGTATCTACAGGGCTGACTCCAAAATGCACACTTTCAGGTCGCCTTGTGCAGCCTCATGCAGCCGGAGGACAGACCTGGGTCAAGTCAGGGGATGGACAAGGTGAACTCTGGGATTCTGTTTTATGACTCAAGGACTCTGAGACTTGTCTTCCCACACTCCCTGTGATTGAGGACACAATGACACCGAATCTATGGTTAGCTCACACTCAGTTTATTCATAAGTAGGCAACCTCAAATCCTTATTACCAAAGACTAGCATTTGAAATTGACATTTAAACAATTTAAGCCTCTATAATTGAGTTCTCATGCAATTAGCTTATTTTTTATAACAAGTCATTAAAACATATGTTTTGAAAAACTGACTACTCCATCAGCTACCTACGACTTTTTTTTTTTTAATGTAAAACTAAATTCATTTTCAACACTGAAGAGCCAATGAGCTATCCTTAAGGAGAAAACAATATACTTACTATTGAAGTGAAAGGATACTGAAATATATCCCCCATTAAATGTCGCTGCAAGGGGCTGCAGAGATTGGTTAAGAGCACCAGCTGTTCTTCCAGAGGACCCGGATTCAATTCCCAGCACCCATATGGTAGCTCACAACTGTCTGTAGCTCCTGTTCCAGGGGATCTGACACTCTCACACAGATACACATGCAGGCAAAACACCAATGTACATAAAACTTTAAAAAAAAAAATCTTACTTCAAAATTTGCTCAAACAAGAATCCCAAGAAAGGGCAGGATAGACCTGGAAAGTTCCAAGTGTGAAGCATACCAGCAGAGATGCCTGCTGATGAGGTTTCTGATCTTTGGCTCTTAGCAACCACTGAAGATTCTCTGCCCTTGCTCTGTCTCAGGAAAGCAGAACTAAATAGGTTCCCCACCTGTCCATCAGACTGCTACAAATGTGGCAGGGTCAGTTCCAAGCTGCAGACACCCACATCGCTGACACAAATTATACCTAACTGCACAGTCACACAGGGGGAAAAAAGTTCTGCTGGGCTAGTTCTAAGCTAGACTTGCTATTAACTAGTTCCTCCCTGAGATCCTCAACCCGTGACTGAAAGATACATGTTCATATCTTCACATGCACATGCCCACCAAAGTCTGAGTATTACAAGGTTGCAGAACAAAAATATATAAAGAGTTCATACACTTCAGATAATTGTGTACCGACCACATGGTAAAATAACAATAACAGAAAGTACAACAAATGGCACCTAAAATGCTTTCTGCAGCAAAAGCAGTGCAGAGACCTAATAGCATCTGCTTTATGGAAGGTACAGTGACTGTGCTATTGGCAGGCTACAGCAGCTCAGTTATTTTCCACACAAAGAACCAAAAGATAATAACCTCTATGCACAAACGAACCTTGGGCTTTACAAACATGTCAGGAGCATCAAAAGGCATTAGAGTAAGCCCTACCCTATGTGGCAATTTAGCCTTGACTTTGTCTGGATGCTCCAAAGAAAGGTGGACACCCAGTTTTTCAATGTACCAAAAGCACTCTCTTAAAAAGCTTTCTTGTTTTCTCTTGTACAGACAAATCGCTTTCCAAATATACTGCTGGGATCAGGATTGCTGACCCTCCAGCTGACCCCCCTCACCCGAAGGCTTTCTACATCTTCAACATGGAAAAAACAAAGTCGGAAACTTTTATCAGTTGAATTGTGTTCCCCAGAAAATATGGTGACGTCCTGAAGCCCAGTACCATTGGGTCTGGCTCTGTTTGGAAATAGGCTTTTAAGAAATAGTTACGATGAGGTCAGTAGGCGGGTCCTGATGTAATATGGCTGGTGTTGTTCTGAGGAAAGAGAGTAGACAGAATGGCTGACAGTAAGAGAGGCAGGGACTTCAGGGCTGGAGCACATCCAGGGATGGTCAATGGTGTTCAGCAAACCAGCAGAAGTTAAAGGGAGCAAGGATTCTCTCCTGCAAGTGACAAGAGAAACATGGCCCTGCAAACGCCTGGTTTCAGACCCGGAGCCTCCAAAACTATATAGGGCACTTCTTCGTTGCTTTAAGCTGCCTCATCTAATAGGAGCCCTTTGAAGGCCAGTCCAGGTGTCGGCACTTCCATGGTTTTGTTGTTGATGTTGTTGCTGCTTGTTTTGTTTTGTTTTTTTACTTTCAAGTAGACAAGCATGAAGACGACTCCTGATGAGTCACTATCCCAATGGCTAAGACCTTCCATACCAGATATTCTTACCCATCACCAAATGAGAAACAAAAAGTTCTAAAGCAATTCACCTCTTTCAAACATGAAGGTGTCATGGGGTTCAGAAAGTCACCCTGCCTTCTCTCCTAAAAGAACCGTCATCCAGGAAGCAATGCGGCTAATCCAAAAGTACCAGCGGTCAACCTCCGACCTTTACTATTTCTGTTTTAGAACACTGAGACCCAAAGAACCCACAGGAACCTTTTTTTTATCTCTGCAGGTAAGAGCACATAGATGGTAACTGTCGTTTAAGGAAATCACCAGCAAGTGGGAAAGTGGAGCAAAAATTCAATTTAAAAAAGGGGGGACATGAAAGGGATTCTCATTTGCTTGGAACAGATAAATGGGATATACTCACAAGAATGGAGGAAAGCTCTAGAAGATGGAATTTGAGAATTTGCTGTTAATTATATTTCTGGAGATCTCTGGAGCTTAATTTTACAGATGAGAAAATTGTGCTGAAGGCACATCTGTGAGACACCATTGCCAACCTTGGCCTGGGCAGGCTTTCCATCACACTATAATTCACATGCTGCTCAGTCTGTAAGCAGAGCATGGTGGTACTTAGTTATAATGTGCTTCAGACAGCCCAGATAAAGTCAGTTTTGTTTTAGAAGAAAGAGAGAAAAAAAGAGAGAGGAAGGAAGACAAAGGGAGAGAAGGAATTTATTGTTTAAATATAAAATGGGGGAACATTTTCCCACACTGTAAGTCAAAATACTTAACATGGGCCAAGAAGATGGTTCAGTGGGTAACAGTGCTTGAGACCAAGCCTGACCCGAGCCCAGTCCTCGGTATCCAGATGGTGGAAGGAGAGAACCGACAGAGCTGACTCTGAGAGGTCTTGCTTTGACCTCAATATGCCTGTCATGGCACATGTGTGCATGTACAAACATGAGCACATAAAATACATGTAAAAAGTTATCAAGATATCCAACATTTTAATGCATCAGAAAGCATGACATTTAAGGTAAACTCTAGTAACAGAGTTTTTAAAAGCCATGATTACAGCACAGGATCTTGTAGACAGACACAGAGACACAGATATAGACACATGCAGACACACACACACACTCACCACACACCACACCCACACATCACACACACATACCACAACACACAGCACACACAATCACACAGAAGGTCAATGAAGGTTGAGGCTTAAAACAGCCCTTCCATTTCGCTCTGACCACAGCACGGTGCTGGGAAGGACCATTGCTTTCCCCGGCTTCCCGTAAAAGAGCAGCATTATGAAAGGTAAAGTGAACAGTACAGAATGATGATCAAAACCCATTTTCAGGACTAACTCCTTCCATTTCCCTCCTTTTATTGATTAAAAAAAAAATCCACTCTGCATGCTCTCAGTTAGCTTGGTTGCAGGGAACATCATTTAATGTATTTTATTGATTCAACTGTATGCATATATACTTGTGTAAAAACTTTTGCTGTAGCACATTTATTGATCTTTTAATTATTAATGTAGGCCACAAAGCATGAAGAGCTTTATTGTAAAAATTTTTTTTTATATTTCCCCACATTAGGTCAAAGAAAATTATCAAAAATTGTCAGCACATGAAGCATGGTACCTTGCATAGTCCCTCTAAAAAGGCTAGGTAACAGGGAACTGTGTTTATAGCATTCTGGAACTAAGAATTCTTTTTCTAAAGTTAGAATGATATACCCTAAACAATTTACTATATATATTAAATATAATAAATTAATATGTATAAATTTATATAAATATAAATAAATATAGAAATACTATCCAGAAATACTATGATAAACATGCCCTAACCTGACCTCAGGAAAACGAAGCATTCCATCCCAGCGTGGCTGCATACCACCCCAGACAGGCAGACTCCTGGAAAAATCGTCATAAAATAAGTTCCTGTTTACCAGTTGTAGACAAATTGTAGTGTCATATATTACCGGGAGAAATACTTTACCCCACCTAAATTAATACTCTTAAAATGTTTTTTTTATTTATTGTCTGACAATTTCATACACATATACAACACATTTTGATCATAGACACCCCTCCCACTCTGCCTCTCCAACTTCAATGACAGTGAACAGTGTAATATCCAGTCTTAATTAAAAACATGGAGACAATAAAGACACCAGGTTGAAGATGGAAAGAGATGGAACTGGTTGTTAACCTCCCACCCAAAGTCCCCCTCCACCTAACACCTGAAGTACCACTTTGGCTAGCCATAAATACAGCCGGCTTGAACTGGGATGAATCAAGTGAACCAGAAGGTACGTTCCTAAACCCAGGTCTAATGCACTCTGCAAACTTCTAGTGGAAGTCGGTTTTACACTTAAAGAAAAAAAAAAAAAAGCACTGACCAGCAAATGCATTCCCTATTGCATCTTGTGCTTTCCAATATCAAGGCAACGATGTGTGTAATAAAGTCAAGACACCTCCAGAATCAGGGATCAACTTTAGAATAATAACTTAAATTGGTATTTCTGCTTCCCAGGGCCCTTCACATTTGCTCTTTCCTGGATGATAATGGGAATATCTGCCACTTCTGGACCCAGTGGTCCTGAACGTCAATGGAGGCTCACACATCTCAAGCATTAAGGGCAAGGACCTGAGACCACCGGTGCAGGCTTTTGCAAGTAGACAGGAAGACTTCCTCAGAACCGATCTCCCTGGCCAAGGACACCACTCACTGGCACAAGTCGTATGCTTTACCTAGAACGCACACTTGTCATGATTATACGTAATAACACATTCAACAAGGAAGTAGATGAGGCTGGACCTTCAGGAGGAACCGTCTGAGTAAATATACATGTCCGCAAAAGTCGTAATTGGTAGATATGTTAAATCTGTTTGACTTTTATTATTTAAAATTCACGTATATCTAATTTTCCAATCCCCGTGAATGTACAACGGGCTCTTAACACATCAAACATGGGTAGACGTGAGGCCTGATTCTTATTCTTTCCCACATGGCAACACGGACCAGGGACTCAGCTTCGCTTAATTCAGTTCAGAAAGAAAACGGGGCTACACTTTTAAACCAGTGTGCTGTTCCTTCTGAAGAACTTCAGCTTCAATTTAGACCTACATTCATCATACTAATTAGTGTCTTTACAAATTCTATGTATTCTAAGTGAAATGGCAGGGGAAAATGCTATCTTAAAGATGCCATTTCCAAATGTAAGCATAAAGTATTAAAAACGTCTATTTCTTGTGAAAAGCCCTTTTACCCAGGCCTCAAGAGTTCACAGTATATGACACCTCCTAGAAGAGAGCAATTTTATAAATTCAGCTTTGATATTTTACATGTAAAATTCTTTAATCACTTTTTTTCAACATGACAACAGGCAGTTATGTAGCCAACTATTTAGTTAATATAATAATTTATAGAAACCTTCTTTAACATTAAGTGAAGAAATATATCTTATTCTAAAAGTATCTAAGGTAAACTGCCTTTCTCTCATACTGTATAGACCAACGAAGGAGCTGCTTCTTGATCAATTTTAAAGGCTAATAGGTAAAGCTCACGTCTCTATTATATACCTCATGTCTCATACTCATTTGAACAGAAACATTTCTATTAACTACTTCTCAGGCAGAAATGTTTTACAGCCAATAGCTTTTTAACTGTTTATTAGAGATGTTTTAGTAAAAAAAAAAAAAAAATGAAGGAAGTTGATGCTGAAGAGAAATAGCTAGACGGCAGCTCATTCTTCCTGGGTTCTGCACACACAATTCCCTTTTGTGGTATCTCATTATAGAAAGCGTAGGTGGGTGATACTTTATCTCAAAGGTTCTGAAACTGTCTCATATACTCACAGTAGTTATGCTGATTGGCAACTAAGATTAGCACTTGCTTCTATCGAGACTGAAGACTCATTGTCTTAAATCCCGCCCGCCTCTGCTTAAGTCTCCTTTTACTCCACTTCCCTCTGAACCTGGTTTTTTTGTTTTTTTTTTTGACTACCACCCAGGATCCCCACTTTCCATCTTCATGGCTAAATAGGACTGCCCCTTTATGGACTGTGCTCACCAATCTACAAAGGCACGTTCCAAAAATTCTCTATTATCTACCACTTCTGTCACCGTTTCCCCAGTTCCAACTAAGTAGATTAATTGACACCAGCTGTTCACTGCCATCTTGCATGATCCATTCATGCAATAAATATTCTCTGTGTGTCTGCTCTGTGCCAGAATTCTTCAGTGTACTGGGGATATGTTAATGATCAACAACGGACAAGAATTCTTTCCTTCATAGGAGGATAATACCGTAACATCCTAGTCAAGCCGGTCACCACGAACTGCTGATGATGCAGACAAACCCAAAGGCCTCGGAACAAAAGGAACTAACTGTGTACGAAGTGTCAGTGGTCCAGGGTAGGAGATGAAAAATACCGGGCAGAAAGAAGTCTTACTGGCTAATATCTTGGTAGTTAATCGGGCATCCACGGCCTAGCCAAGTCAGCACCGACAATTAACCATCACTCGCTAGATGGTGGTGGCTCTTCAGGAGGATATGGGAGGGATGAGAAAATTCGAGGTGTTTCACAAGTTGAACTGATGAGTTCTGCAGAGAGAGTGGATGTGGATGTGAGGGGTTGTTTGAATGAGAATGCCCCACATGGTGGCGGGCATTCCCCAGCCGGTGGCGCTGTTTAGGAAGCTTTAGGTGGTGCAGACTTGCTGAAAGAATTTGAGAATAAAAAGCCTCCCTACTTCTAGCTTGCCCTCTCTGCTTTGTGTTTGCGTGTAAAGATGTGTGCTCCCCACGTCCCCTCCTGCCACCACGGCTACCACATGCTGTCATGGTAGACTTTTACCTCTCTGGAACTATAACCCCAAGTAAACTCCTCCTTCTAAGAAATGCTTTGGTCATGGTGTTTTGTCACAACGACAGAAAAGTAACTGATACAGTGTGTCAGAAAGAATCTCAAGCGGATGCTCGGGGCTTTGAGGTGGGACACACTGCAGTTTCAGTCTGGGGAAGTCTGTAACATGATCTCTTCAGCTGCTGTCGCTGGGGAGAAAGGGAGACCTGAAAAAAGTAACCAAGCGGCTACTTTGATAACCTCACTTGAGGAACGTACTTGAAATGTTATTAGCTCTCCTTAGAAACAAAATGACTCACAGCAAACAAGTTACTGAAGAAACAATTAGTTTCACCAGAGGTGAAGGAGATCCTAGAGGGCAGATGGGATGCAGGCACCCCTCCGATCACGCTCTGCTGGGACGTTTTCAACAGAAGCTGGAGACCCGCGTTTTCTATTAACTCAGAAACTCTCGAAGCATCCTTTGTGCTACATTTTCTGATAGGTCCAGCCCAGGGGGCTCTCAAGCATAAATCCTCAAGCTCTATTAAAACCCTTGAGAAGATGGTCAAGGCACAACCCAAGGAGCTCATTCTGTGACACTGGCAAAACCTCCAGCAGCTCTAGTGTCCCTTGAAGAGATTTAATCCCCTCACTTGCTGGGTATTGGTGGTGACAGTGCTAGACAGGAGCTGCCCTGCATATGGAGGAACTAAGTCCTGGAACTGCGGCTCCCTTGTCTGCATAAGGTTCTTTTTCTATTTCTTCAGAATAAAACACTCTCCACTCCTTTCTACCCCCGAGAATGTTTCCATCTCAGTGACAATCTCAGTCCACGGGGCATGAGTAAGGTCACGAGCTAATGTTCCTTTCCAGTAAAAGCCTGAGACTTCGGGGCTTCTCGGAAAGCAGGTTCTGGGCACCGTTGTCATGGTTCTAAGAATCTGTTATAGAAACAGACAGAAAGAGTTTAGCTCACCCTAATAAGTCCCTGAAGTCACTTTTTCCCCAGTGAACCAATAGCTAACGAGGAAGCTGTGCCTTCCAGCGCTGGGATGTACAGAGGAAAGGAGGCCAGGATACCACACTGAGGATTTCCAAGGCACACAAAGGAAACTGTAAATCTATCCCCCGGACTGGAAGACAGACACAAAGCAGGCAGGACCCTGGAATGGACTGCTAAGCAGCTGTGTGTAGAGGGATGGGTGACGTGCGATGAAGCACTCCATGAGCTTGTATTAAAACAACCCGAATGGTAAATATGAACACTATTTACTTCAATTAGGTCTAAGCTACAGGAGTGTGAACTTTAATATTTCCTCAGTGTACAGCTCTGCGAGTGCTTTCACCAGTATTAAAGCATGTTTATACAGGGTTTGGCTTTTCATCTATTATGGAAAAATTACATCTTGCCAACAGCACCACAGAGGCCCAAACAGTAAATCCTCCAATGACCTTGAACTCAAGCTAAAGCAAACAGTCACTCTCCTTGGTGCTGAACTGTCTAAATAATACACTGCGTAAATGGCTGTGAATATAAATTACATCTACGGTGCGCCTTGATGTTATAGATTACCCATGGTTTCCCTGGAAGGTAGTGTTTGCAGAGGAACTGCAACATGAGGCAAGTTTCTAGTGTGAGGACTCCCTATCCATTCACTCACAAATGGTGGTCATTCGCTTGTGAGCAGTGGCGTGCACAGACCCTTAAGCCCCATAGAGGGACAGGGACTGGCCAGGTGCCCACAGCATATGGTCAGATTTCCCAAGAGCAGAGGGAAAGAAGCATCTCAAGAGAGATGTTGTTCTAAGAGAAGAGATAAAACAGAGCACCCGAAACAGTACGGCACTGGGAGATGAGCAACAGAAAAACGGAAGACAGTGGCCGGCAACAGTCAGCCAAAGCATCAGTGTATCCCCATTAATGACATCAAGAAAAGTGCTTACAAGATAGTAGTAAATGTGGACAGCAAGATATAAAATGATAAAGAAATAAAAAGGCTGGAGTATGGAAGAATATATTAAGAAATCAAAACCATCGGTTGTAAACACAGAATTATGGGCATATCCGTTTTCCTTTGAGATTTCCTTTGACCTTCCCATAGATACACAACACATATTTTTAATGATTATTAGAAACTAGAGGATATGTGAATACTAGACACAACGGCTTGTTTGATAAAAAAGGAGGTCTCTAAGCAAGGCAGGAGTTAGCCAATCACACTAATGAGAAGCAGGAATAAGAAGATTGTCTGGCCAGAAGCACAAGAGGAATTTCATGATATACAAAAGATCATAGTCATCTGAGAAAATGTGACAAGAGATTTCTGGGGGAAACAAGTAGATGGTTAAAAAAAAAGAGCCTGGGAATTAATGAATAACAGTGAATAAAACAGCACAGAAGAAAAATAGAGTACATAGAATTTTTGAGGGAGCACCTAACACATGGCCAATTCAACAAAAGCCAGTCAAGCGCAAAGAAATCTGCCTCCAAATCCATTAATCTAAAATCCACTTTCTTGTTTCCAGATAGCAACCCAAACTTCACAATGCAGTTAATCTACCCTTAACAAGTTTATCAAATTTCTGCTGAAAAATTATCATTTTTATATATCATGTTAGCTCAAGTCAGTGTCCCGGATACTGCCTGGAACTGAGCAGCTAAACTGTTCAGTTACTGGGTCTGCTCCTCCAGGACTCCTCTGCCAGTAGGCTGGAAATGGCTACAAAAGCAAATGGAACCTAATGCATATGACTGCCCCTTCCCCTGCAAACCACATCATAACCACAACAGGCCCTGGGCTCCTTCTCTGAAAAAGCAGGTAAAATTTCAAAGAACTGTGAGGTTCCGATAACAGATCAATGATAGCATAATTTTTGACACAAAGGAGAGACCCCGTAATGCTTCTGAATAGATGAACAGGCGTGCTACGGTAGCATGTAATACTACAAATGTACAAGGAGAGAGGGAAAAAAGAACGGTGCTCTCCACGAGTCTATTCCACTCCAATATGTAATTTATTTACCGTCAACGTCTCCACTGAACTGGTACTGCTGTTTCTGCCCTCCATCAGCAAGCCTCTCTGTTGCCTGTATTCCTTCCTTACCCCTAAGATTGTGTTTCTGAGCCTGTTGCTTTCTCTCGGAAATATAAGCTCATGTTGGGGAGGACTGCATCTTTACGGTTCATGAGCAGCGGCAAGTAGTCATCAAGGCATGCAGAGAAGAAAATACTGCTACACCTTCAGGCCAGGGAGAGCCCTTTAGAGTCAAGATGTACCTGGAGCAGCGAGGCAACTCCAGATCCTTTCAAGTTGTGGAGACAAATTTTGAAGCTCCAAATGTGAACAGCACACCAAGCTGTATACCTTACCCTTGAAGTATGTAAGATTAAGCAGAACCATCGAGAGTTTCTTAAATCGTCCTTGAAGTTCAACAAGATCCGTGGATAGAATTCATGGATGTATTTAAACTCAGATTGGAATTTCACTTATGATTCTGGACAACAAAAGCACTCACGGCAGCATTAACAGGACATGTAAATTTGTCACCAGCAGAAGCCATGGATGTTTTCATGTCTCGCTGAAATGCTTGCAAGTGTATCAAAGTATTATCTATTCACGTTTATCACCACTATAGTGGTCTTTAAAACCACTACAACAGAGGTTCTCAACCTGTGGGTCATGACCTCTTTGGGGGTCAAACAACCCTTTCACAGGAGTCACCTGCATATCAGATATTTACAATTCATAACAGTAGCAAAAATACAGTTGTGAAATAGCAACAAAATTAGTTTTATGGTTGGGGTCACCACAACATGGGGAACTGTATTAAAGGGTCGCAGCATTAGGAAGGTAGAGAACCACTGCAGTGCAAGATCTAACGCATGGTAATAAAAAAGGATATGTGTTGCTGTAATCCAAATATGTTTTAATAGTCTGATAACTGTTTCACTGTAACTGCTTCCTTATCGGTCTTGATATTCAATACATTCATACACTTCACTCTGAGGAAGAGGCCTCAGATTCCAGCAGCCAGCTGGAATCATGGCACAAGGGGCTAAAAACCCTCCTCTGACAGTCTGATTCAAGCACTGAAGGCATTATGCAGCCACCAAGCACATGGCTTATAACATTTTGAAATGTGAAAATAAAAATTCACACTATTTGTGAACTCACACATTCTGATATGAAGAGGATTTGTGCATACAGAACTATAGCATGTATTATTTGCATATTTATAAAGTTTGAACCTAATCGCATGATTTATATAAAAAAGCAACTTCCTCATACAATAGTCTCACTTGAGTTATCTTTACTGCTTTTTACCAAAGGGTTTGAAACAAACATTTTTGTCAAGGATTCGGGTGTGAGCCCTAAATCAAATCTACTAACTCACCACTATAAACCGTCTTTTCTCCTCTATACAATGCGAATGATAATACACTCTTGTCCTGGTTGGTTTTTTGCCAACCTGACACAAGCTAGAGTTATCTAGGAAGAGGAATCTCAATTGAGAAACTGTCTCCATCAGACTATGGACAAATCTGTAGTGTATTTTCTTAATTAATGATAGGTGTGGGTGGACCCAGCCCTCAGGAGCAGAGTTGGGGTCTCAACTAAAAAGTAGGCTGAGCCAGCCATGAAAAGCAAACCAGTAAGCAATGTTCCTTCATGGTCTATCTGACTTCTCTCCCTGATGGACTGTAATTTGTGAGATGAAATAAACACTGCTGTGATGAAACACTATGACCGAAATCAACCTGGGAGGAAAGGGTTTACTTCACACTGTAACTCTCAGGCCACTCCATCACTGACGCCAGGATAGCAACTCAAGGTGGGAACATGGAAGCAGGAGCTGAAGCAGAGGCCATGAGGAAATATTGCTCACTGGCTTGTTCTGCATGGTTTGTTCAGCCTGCTTTCTTATACAACCCAGGACCACCCTGCCTAAGGACAGCGCTACCCCATTATGAGCTGGGCCCTCCCACATCAACCGTCAGTTAAGACAATACTGTATAACACGGCCCAGCCACCAATCTTACGGGGCTGTTGCCCCAGTTAAGAGTCCCTCTTCCCAGATATGTCTAGGTCTGTGATAAGGTGACAATAACCAGACTGCTCACTCCTCAAGACGTTAAGAGGACTAAGGAGTAACACAGAGCACTTACCTGACACCCGCAAAGTACTCGGCACAGCATTTACTCAATTCTCATAGCAGCGCCGCTGTCCTAGTTGTTAGTACCATCTAACTATTAATTTATAGTGTCTTCAGTAGTATTTCTTTAAAAGGGTCTATTTACAAAGAGGCAATCAGCACCAAGGCTTAACAACAGACTGACTGGGTTTGGAGTTTACTCTTCCACCTCCAGGCTCTGTCACAATTTCTCTGAGATTCTAATTCACACACACTACCATCAGGTAACAAGAGAATCTACTGCCCAAGGATGTGAGGAGGTTCAATAAGTAACATATGCAAAGCACACAGGAAAGTGCCTGGTACATGGCACTTTGTGATTGCTGGGTATTATTATTGCAATGGTAGTTATTATAATAGTATCCCATCAAGTTACAAAGGACTTCTTCACCCTTCTTTAATCAGAACGTTACTAAATATTTAGCCTTCACGAAGTGAGGTCAGCCTGGTTTAAATGATACTATTTCCATGAAAGCACTTGATGTTGATGAGGACAAGGAAGATAACAAATCCAGCTTCAATTATTTCCAGTGAATGACTAGAAATATCCCACGTCCCATGACTTTATAACCATATAACGCCTGTGCAAGAAAGAACCGATAATTTAAAATGGTTCTTTTATGCACTCTAGGGATAAAGATGGCTTTGCCCTTTAAGTATGTGCATATGTGTGCCTTCTGAGGCCCTCACTGGAACTCACCTTGGAGAAAGGAACCATGGAGATGTTAGACTTCTTGACAACAGCGAGGCCCATGTCAGCACAAATGAGCAGAGGCTCAGCTGGTTCCCAGCAGGGGACAACCCAGCTCCTCAACTGGCAACTCATGGGTGTGACTCAACTTAAACCTACACTAATCACTGATCTCTGAGAACGGGACTGGTGATGTCATTTTTCTGAAGTGAAAATAACAGAAGCATTTTGCTTCTCCGTGGTTTTAGGGATGTAATTAGTTCATCGTTATGGAAAAATCATGGCATGAAGACATTCTCATTGAAATTTCACCGTTTCACGTTTGTTGTTGTTTTGTTGCTTCAGAGCTTTACAAATTCAAGATTCTTTATAGTATGTGATCTCAACTCTCCCGATATATAACAAATACTCAAGTCATACGACATATACTTCAATAATTCTATTACACTGTAAAATGAGTGCTCATTATTAGGTCCAGAACTCACCAAACATTCAAACTCTGGATCTGGATTTTTTAATTACCATAATTAAAAGGTTATAAACCTTAAGAAGTCTTTATGTTTCTCCTAGATGCAGGAGAGGTATCCCTGCAGACAGGGGAAACCAGGAGGTTTATATCTTACAAGGAAAGTAAAATTTGGCACAGTGCAGATTTAGTGCCCAAAGATTAGCAGGCAGTGAAGCGATCCGGGTGAAGACAGGCGGATGTGACCACCGGAGCACTCCATTCTTCAGTGGCCATGGGCACTGCAAACCCAGCATCTCTTATTAGTACCCAGACGGTACCATCCAAGCCGAGGGATGAAGTGATTCCCTTGCAATGCTGGCTTCCGACACTCCAGGGCACTTTGCACGGCACCCTAGGGAGAGCGGAGCATGCATTTAGTGCTTGCAGCATTGGAATCTAACCACATTGAGATAGTTTCCAAACTTCCAGACTGCCGAGCTTAGTTCTCAACCCCACTCTGTTGCGATTCTGCAATGAGCACCTTCACAATCCAGATTTAGGCAACATCTCTGATCTGGAAACTTTTGTCAAAAGGCTATTGGTGTAGGACTGACAGATGTGTCCCCTGTGTCACTAAGTGAGGTCAGAGGAAGCCAGGAGAATCAAGACTGAACATTCACGTGCACATGGCTATGTGGCTGGCATCTGGTGCATAATTTCCCAGGTGATTTTCTTTGGAGTCCATTGAAACAAAATAGTTACACAAGAAGCATTCAAATACAATCTTTATAAATAGAAACATTCTTAATCAAAATCCTGTGTTTCATGTATCATGAACATACATTCTGGTGTGAGAATAATCTTCCTTGAACATAAACACAGCCTGAACTTTTTCCCACTGAACACATTTAGCAGCTCTCCCGCGCCTGTGGGCTAATGTCCTCACACCACAGGATGATGAGAGCAGCTGTGTAGTCTTGGCCCTCTCTGCTTCTCTAGCTTCACCCACGACAATGGTTGCCAGAAAACTGCCTTTCTGGGAATACTCTATGTTTTTTTTTTTTTTTTTGCTCCAGCACATGCTTCAATTATTTATTTATTTAATGCGCATTTGGTGCTTTGCCTGCATTCGTGTCTGTGTGAGGGTGTCGGATTCCCTGGAACTGGAGTTACAGACAGTTGTGAGCATGTGGGAGCTGGGCATTGAATCCAGGTCCTCTAGAAGAGCAGCCAGTGCTCTTAACCCCTGAGCCACCTCTCCAGCCCCATGCCTCAATTCTTCCTCACTGCTTCTGTACCTAGAATATTTTATCTTTGTATCAGTTTCGATGATGCTCATTCAACTTTCTCAGCTGAACTACGGCCATTTCCACTAGAAAGATGGACCCGTGGTCCTTGTATACTTGTGATCTTCGAGCTGTCATAGCGTTTGACAGTATCAATCTTAACAGGTTTAAAGAAAAAATTCAAACGCAATAAAACTCACACTTTAAAGAATAGGATTTCCTAAGTATTCCCATCACAATGATCAAGATAATGAGCACAGCCAGCAATCGAAGTTGCCAGTTTTCTTTAACACCCGCCCCTCTCTCTGTCCTTCCCCACTCCCACCCAAGTCACTGACTTCCCTTCTAACATCACGGCTCATTGAGAGTACGAAGCCACACAGAGTGTACTCTTCCTAGTTTTTGCATAATTATTTTGAGTTCCATCCACGTTGTTGCATTAAATCAATAGCTCATTACATTTTATTGTGGAGGACTTTCAGCCTGGGTGTGGACTTACTGCTGTGAGTTCATCTTTTTAACTGTTGATGGAGAGATGGACAGTGGGGTTGACTGAGGTTTGAAGATGTTATCGAGGACACTGCTGTGAAGAGTCACACACAAGGTTTTTATACAGGCAAGTTTTCTTTCCTCTGGGGTACATACATAGGAACAGAACGGTGTAGATCATGTGACAGGCACATGTTTCCTTTTGCAGCAAACTGCTAAACTATTTTCCAAAATGGACATGCTATTTTACATTTCTACTAACAGTACATGATAGAAAGTTCCATTTCTTCTATAGACTTGTCAATGTTACTACGGTTTTTTTTTTTTTTTTTAAATTATAGCCTCTCTAGTATGTCTATTGTGTGATTTCACTGGAGTTTTAATTTGCATTTTCCTAATGAATAACACTATGCAGCATTTCTGTGTGCTTACTTGACACCCATGTTTCTTCCTCAGTGATATATCTATTCAAATCATTTGCCCATTTTAGTGGGTTGTCTTCTTCTCAAAATTTGAGAGTAATTTATATATTCTGACTTGCAAATCAAACACATGAATTTCACTCCCCCACCTATCTGTGACTTAACTTTTCACTCTTAAACACTGAATGTTTTTGGTTTGATATGTTGACTTGTTTTTTTTTTTAATAGATCATACACTTAGATTATATCTAAGAAATCTTTGTCTGACCCAGTAAAGCATATTCTGTCTTCTATGAGAGTTGTTGTTTTAAGTGTTACAATCATGTCTTGATCCATCTTTATGTTCAATTTTTTAATCTTACACAAGGAATAGCTCATTTGTTAAATAAACCTTTCTCAAAAAACTGTCTTCACATCTAAAGACAGTTTATAAAGTTGTGGGTCTAATTCTGGCTCTCTCTTCTTTGTCTGTTATGACACCAGTACCAAGTTCCTTTGAATACAACTGCTTCAGAAGTCTTCAAATCAGAGACTTGATCCTTTAGCCTTATCTATCCTTTCCAAAACTGCTTTGAATATTTTGGGTTCTCTCTATTTCTAAAAGGCCATTCATATTCGTCTTTTCAATATCAAAACCTCCTGGGATATATTGATTCTGTAAATCCATTTGGGGAAAACAGGCATCTCAACAACATTGTGTCTTCTGACTGCACGCACTTTGTACTTCTCCATTCATATAGATTTTCTTCAACTTCTTAAAAAAGTAAATATTTTATGATTCTGTGTACAGGTTTCACACTCTTTCTTTGGGCATTACCAGGGACTGAAGACAGAGCCTTCGGATGCCTAGCCAAGCTCTCCAGCCGAGGTACAAACCCCAGCTGCAATCTTTTATTAGATTTATTACTAAGTATTTCATAATCTTGATGCTATTGTAAAATGGCATTTTTATTTCAGTGTCTGATTGCTCACTGCTAGTATATAGTAACACAATTGATTTTTATATATTGATATTGCATCCTGCAACCCAGCCAGAGGACACTAGAAATAAGAATTACGATTAACATCTCAATGCCTTGGGGGACAAAGAAAGTTGATCACAACCACTCTCAGGAGAAGGTATGCTGTGGAAACACATTTGCTGAGAGAGAGATGAGCAGAGATACATCTTGCCCTTTTCTGTGTCAGTGCTCTGATAGTTTGAGTGAGCCTTTAAACACATCAATCCAGTGATTTGAGGAAACTTTAAAGATTTATTGTGTATTGTCTCTCCTGTGATGGTTTCGGAAATGTGAAGTAGTACATCCCTCACAACTGGGCACTCGAGGTGGACCAGCATGCACGTGTTTGTTTTAAGTTGAGTTCTGCTTATTTTTCTCATCCTATTATGACCAGACTTCCTGAACAGGAATCCAGACCTGACATTCAGAAACAGGACTCCGGCTCCAAGTTCTTTCTCTGCCTACCTCCTTGCATAGTGAGTGGTTACTCGAGTTCCAGTCTCACAAGTCTACATAGCAACCCCGCTGACTACCCACACACCCAAATGCACGGCTGCTCCTGGTGCCCTACGGTGCTTAACTATTCAACACACCCCTCTTTGCTGCATTTAGTCTCCACAAAAGCAAACCCAGGGGTCATGTGGTCCTCTCCCAGTCACATAAGTGGAGTCCTCTCTGATGAGAACCCAGAAGAAAGGAAACTCTAATAGAAACCCCCAGAACACAAATAACTTCTCTGTTCCATACTGCACTGCACGGGAGCTGCAAGGCACTTCCCTAATTAGGAGGAATTTGGGTGGAATGTGAGTTTTCGGTGGTATTCCTGTTGCCAGATGATTATAACTACCAGAAACATCATCTTGGAATATGAAAGACAGAAAGAAATGGATGCCAAGGAAAACATACCATGTTAGCATTGAAGAATGTGATCTAGTTGAAGTTCCCCAAGTCTGCAACCTCTATCCAGGTTGCTCTGTTAATAACTTGGAAGGCCCAGGCACTGCAGGAAGTTCTAAACCCTCTCACCTTGCCTGTTTCATGGGGTCATAAATCATTACCTGTGGGTCCTACATGTCTGCAATGTGAATTCTTTGATTATTTTACAGACATAATACATTTTCTTTCTTTTCTTTTTTCAAGACAGGGTTTTCTCCATTGTACCTCTGGCCATCCTAGAACTCACTCTGTAGACCAGTCTGGCCTAGAACTCACAGAGATTCACCTGCCTCTGCCTCCTGAGTGCTGGGATTAAAGGCGTGCACCACCACAGCCTGGCCAGCCATAAGACATTTTGCAGTATAAAATTTTAAAACACAATTAAGTCACAATGACTAAAACTACCTTTAAACCTAGTATCAAGAAACCATCGCTCCTAATCTTAGGTAGATATTCCCCATGTGTTTCTCCTCTACTACATTTTTAGCAAAACTGAAATTATTAAGAGTCACCAAACAAGTAAAAGATATGGGTTACTTTGAGGTGTGATCTTAGTGAAATAAATAAAAGATGACAGACAAAAATGAGATTTTTAGCAGAATCCATAGGATACTTATGATATGCATCTAAACTACCTGCATCCAGCACATGGTTAAATTACTTAACTATGAAGACTTAACAAGCAAATGAAGAAATCCCTGGTTGGTTATATACCCACATAAAGGACACCATCACTCAGCCCGTACCACAGGCAAAGCTGTAAGAAGTCCACAGATACGAATGGTCTATATACTTGGGGCAAGGAAACTACAGAGTCAATGTCATGTGGTTCCTGGTAAGATGATACAACATGCCAGACATCCAAAGATACACTCATGGTGGAAAATTCCATGCTCCAATTGCCACTTTGATGCACACGGTGCCTCTCACCAGATAGCGAGGAGGGTACCTTGTTACTTGTTATCTCTTATGCCTGGTGCCAAGCAAGGAGTTGCTCAATGGAAGGATCAACCAGGAATCAGTTTAGCTGATGCTGGATAGACAGAAACTAGTCTACATTATAAAAATAATGAAAAATGATCTTCTCTAATTATTAATGTCCCGTTATGATTGAGGCAGAAGCCATCCTAAGGTAGGAAGTTCATCAATGAAATGGCTAATTTGAGGAGATGTTAGAACCTTCAATTCACACAAGCACGTACACACACACACATACATCATCTAACTTCCAGTTGAATTTGCTTGAGGAGAGGTCTTGCTGCCCAAGCCCACCTCATGCTTTCAGTCCTCCTGCCTCAGCCTCCCGAGGAACTGGGGTCACACCCCCACACCTCTACTCCTAGCTCTTGGATGAATGAGTCTTTCACAAAGAGATTATTTCCGGGACTAACCTGTATTTTGAAGAAAAAGGATTGGAAGGCACTTGATATGCTGGATGGGTGGCAAAACAGCTCACAGTTCTGCTCCTTGCCATGTCCTTGTCCCCAGAATCTCCCTTTGCAGCTTCCTCCTGGGGAGGCAGAACCTAGTTCCCCATCCCTTGAACCTGGATTGAGCCTGTGACATAGTTTGAGAAACAGAATATGCGGGAAGCGAAGGAGTCTGAATTAAATGAGGTCTGGGAAGGTCCTGGCAGCTTGGGCTTTTTATTCAGAGCGCTGACTGACCACCAAGCCGGTCTGCTGGAGGACAGGAGACGTCAGCTGCCCCTGTCATTCCAGCTGATCACTATCAGGCATGGGAATGAGGGCACCCTAGACCATCCGGCCCCGAGCAACTCGGCTGTGTACACACTGGGCCACAGCACTTTACCAAAGAATTGGGGAAACGCAAGTTAAAACTGCAGATATCACTACATAGCTCTCAGGGTAGCTACGAAAACAGGACACCACCCAACAGCGGGAGAAACGCAGAAAGACGAGATGTTCATACATTGTTGTTGGAAATGTAAAATGGTGCAGACGTTGTAGAAAATGTTTGAAAATTCTTATAAAATTAAATGTTCAGAACATGCAACTACCCATCAAGTGCATTTTTGAAATTTTATGCTGGGGAAAATAAAAGCAGAACTCTGTTCAAACAAAAGCCTGCAGAGGAAATGTACATTAAGATTTTATTTACGGTAGTAACGTGGAGGGAAAGAAGAGAAGTCGTTCAATAGATAGATGAGCTACAGCTACGGGGCTGGGGGCAGCAGAGCGGTGGCAGAGCACTTGCTGGGCATGAACAGTGTCCTTAGTCCCAGAACTAAGAAGAAAAAGGAGAGGGGGGTAGAAGGAAGGGAGGGAGGAGGGGGTAGAAGAGAATGGGGAGGAGGAGGAAAGGGAGGAGGGGGAGGAGGGGAGGGGGAGGAGGAGGAGGGGGAGGAGGGAGGAGAAGAGGCTCTTCATCATCACCATCAGCACTCCTGGACTACTCAACAATAAAATGGAATAAATCATGGATGCACACACAATTTTCAGGAATAATAATGTACTGATGCTTAGCTTTAAAAAATAAAAATAAAACAAATCCCGAGAGGCTACAAGTCACATTTATGTGGCATTCTGGAACAGAGAAAATTATGGAAACAGGGTTGCAAGGGTCACATGGTTGAGGAAGGGCAAGAAGATGGCAAGATGGCGGGGTGGCCATGACAGCAGATGGCAGCGCGAGAGACCCTTGTGGTGAGAGGGCCTGGCCGCGACTGTATCTGTACCAGCACCCGGCTGTTGAGTTCATACTGTATCTTTGAAGAAATTAGGTGAAGGGTACAGGAGCTCTCTGAATTTTTTAGTTGATCGTGAATCTACAGTTATCTCAAATTACATTCATTTAGAATTACCTGGATGGCTTTGGGAAGGTTACTGACCCTCCCTAAGCCCCGGTTTTTTCATCCATAAAATGGGGACAAATCAAATAGTGCTTTTAACAGAACTAAGATTAGCTGATTAAACGAAATGTTTATCACATTCTTGGATAATTAATAGTATTCCATAAATGATATTAGTATAGACGTCATGAGGAGCAATGGTAACAGAAAACAAACTGGCATAGCCTAGTTGAAAATTCAAAATCTATTTAAGGGCAGATCGAATCCTTGAAGCCTGACAGCAGTGAGCCAGGAACAGCTTGCACTGTTAGGATGCTAACTAGAAAGCAAACTGAAAGAGAGGGAAAGGGAGCCTGTTTTCTGGAAGACCAGAGCACTGAGAAAGCCAGCACTATCTTATAAGAAGCTATAGCATGAATCTAAGAACTCACATGTCAGGAAGTAACGGACACTTCATACTTTAATATGCCAAAGATAGATTGTTAAATGCAGATTTAAACCACAGAATCTTGGAATCACACAAACTTAACTCCACTAAGCTCTCCCAACCCCTCGTCCTCCAGGAACAATCCCAGTGTTTCAAAATTATCTTGTTTTAAACTCACATTGATGGAGAAGCTACTATCCTGAAGAACAGAACTCATCTGTTAAACTTTATATCAAAGGCTAACAATGCAAGGCACATCACAGCCTTGGAGAGACAACGAGTAACATCTCCTCAATGTGTAGATATAAGCAACCTTCAGGGTCTTCTCTCTCGGGCGCTGTCTTCATCTATCCAAGGGGAGGACAATGAGGTTGCATCGTATTTAGATGCATCTATCTATCCATCTACCCACCACACTCAACAGAAAATTAGTAAGCGTCTTCTATGTTGTAACTATGGGTGATGGATCAACCACTGTAAACAAAAGAGAGATAGTCTCAACCTTCACAAGACTTGAATTCAATCAGGACAGGCAAATAGTTGCTTAACTGTCACAAAGTATACAAGAAGGGGGCTTGCTACAGAGACGCTATGGTGAAATCTCAAGACATGGAGGTCTTTACTCAAAAGCTGCCATGTGACTCTTCCCTGCAAGGTTCATCAAGAACATGTACAGAATTTTTCCTGTCCATTTCTACTTTGGGGCCATTTTAGAAACTGAAAACAAGCCTTTCATTTCTCTGCTACCATGAGCGGGTAGCCTGATCTGCTTAAGTGCATGTGTGATCACCCGGGGTTGGGATTTTATTTTACACTTCTAAAAAAATAAATCCTTCTAAAATGCAACCTATTATGCACTGTCTCGTACCACTGTAATAGACAAATGATTATAATTTGCGCTGTCCCCAGTATTCCTGGTAATCACTGTGAATGCTAACACTGTGTGTCCGTGCTGAGAAAGCTTTGAACCGACCTGAGGTATGCAGAGGAGCAGCGATCACTCTGATGCTCCGTAATGCCATCTGTCACACCCTCCGCACCAGTCCATGTTGCCCAGGGTGCACACCAGCATGTTTGCCCCAACATGAAATGCCCTAGCTCAGTGAGGTACTGTTGCCTTGGGGCCCATGCTCCCCAGGGGCGCCTGTCCACACTGCCTGGCCCTGCCCTCATTCCCCCAATCAGACCTGCTCTCTTACGTTCTCTACCTTGTGGTTCATACGCAAGAACAAAAACGGGTATTTCCAAGAAAACCGAACCAACGGGCATTATGATATATGTGCTTAACGTTAAGAGAGCCTTTGTCTAAAACAAAGTTCAAGTTATGTGGGATTTGTGAAAAATATCCTCAGTGGGAAAAGGATGTTGGGCTTTTTTTTTTAAGGATTACAAATGCCACAAAGCAGAGAAAACATGAACCACCTGCCTGGCAGTACGCACATGCCAATTATGATTATGATAACGCACACTCTCTGTGATAGGAAGAGCTCAGACACTTGTCCTGCGTGGCACTTGCTTCCCCACGGCTTCGTGATAAAGGGAAAGACAAGTACTATTATGAATACTGAGACGCCGAGCATCCAAACGCTGCAAGTCACAGAAAAGCCTGAGGGGCCTCATGCCCTCCGTCCCAGTTTTCTTTCCCACAAATAAAACTTGCAGATCAGAGACGCATGAGATATCTGATTCTCTTCTCAGATATGGAAGTCGAGGCAAGAAAAGCAAATTCCTCAGAAGTAAGCTCACTAAGAAATCTTAAAGAAACTTGCATCCTGAAGGAAACTATATCTTTATTCTGCACAAAAATGTGCAGAAAGTATTTTAAACTTTTTAAAGGAAGTCCTCTCTTCTGTCTACTTCAATAGATAGACTTTTAACCCCTCTCCCTAGCACCTTAAAAGCATTTGAGGTCAATGTAGTGACTCAATACTTCTTATACTATGGTGAGAGGCACATCATATCCCAGCAGCACGCATGTTCACACTTGCACAGAAATGATGACGCCAAGGGCCACTCCTGCGTGCTCACGTTGGCTGTCTCCCTACAAGGGTACATCAAGTGAATTGTTTCTAGATGGATTCGATTCTGATAAAACCACCTCCCTCTATGGGCCATGGAGTCACGAGCTTTGAGGCTCCTCTTTCCCCCATCATTTGTGTCTGTTGCATTGTCTAGGACTCCTGGGATATCACAAAGTGATCATAATGTTCTTGACACGCTAAGCAAAGCCCCTATTGCTTTCCAGCCTGCATAGGCAAAATACTACCAACTTCTACAGCAAGGGGATTGAGAATGGGATTTCAAGTAGTCAGGAAACGGAGAGAAATGAAACGATGAGGGAAAATCCCTGGGTGCGTTTAGAAAGTCCAGGCATGCATTTCTACCCTCCTCTAGGTCAGATTGCTACTCTGGCAAAGCTACTCCAAGCACACCCCTCCTTTGTGCCTTTTACATCATATACCTAATAAAGCTGGACTTTTTGGCACAAGTTGAAGGATAGTGTTTAATTGCATGGGTGTGTTTGAGACAGATACAGCTGTTGAGCTATGTCATATTCAGCTGGCCACATCTCCATCAAATGAGAAACTCCTAAATTAATGCAGCCCTGGGAGGATTTAAACTTGAGTTCCAAGTCATCTCTCCACCTACAGGATATTCTGTTCAGAGCTCTGGGACAAGTGCAACCTACAGAGGGAACCTTTCCGTTTCTCCCTCTGTTGTCAACATCTACAGCTGATAAGGCAGAGGAATATGCGGGTTGAGGGATTCTAAAGCACCACCAAGTGGTTATTTTTCTGGGGTATCTAGAAGGTGGGTAAAGGAAGCGGTTCTTTAACAGTCAGATCTGAGTTTCTTTCTGGTCAGTTCCATTATCCACGGTGTGAAATCTGGGACTTAACTAAGATTGCTCCAGCAAGTCTTTAAAGTGGGTGATACATGGAAGCAATGAACTGGGCTGTGCACGATGCAGGAAGGAAGGCACATGCACAGCTTGGTCTCGGCCTCCCACAGATGTGAGCTGGCAGCCTGCACTTCCCCAGATGGAAATGACTACTCCAGTGGAGTCCTGCAATCCTGAAGGGGCCCTGTTGGCAGCCATCTGTGGGAGTCAGGCGGGAGGTTCACTCTCCTACTGCTTACTGTTAATAACAATGCTACTCTTCAGAGTCCGGACATACTTCAGTTTCTTGGGGTTTTTTGTTTGTTTGTTTTTGTTTTTAAGCACATCTTGATAAGTAGCTTGTGAAATGCCACATGAACTATTTATGGAATAATCATATTTTTGTTAATGTGATTAGGAAGGTGTCTAAGTGAGTCAATCACTTCTCAATTATCTCTACTAACGGTATTAATCAAGGCAATTGATAAGTGATGCCTAAGGATTTAGTTTTAAAATGGCTCATAAATTCACTGTTTATTATTGATGTATATATAGTATATGAATCTTTTCTCAAATTGGTACAAAATTCATTTCAGGCTGTGTGTTTTTGATTTAAACCTGTTACTTCTCACCCAAGGAGATTTAGATTTGACAGTTGAAAGAAGTCAGAAGGGTGTTAAATGGAAAAGCTGGGCTTTCTCTTAGACCATTTGTGCTGCTACAAGGGACTAGTATATATAAGATAGCGTATACGGGAGTGATTCCTTTCTTAGAGTACAACAGACTAAGAGTCTAAGGACAAGATGCTGGAATGGTCAGTGTCTGTGAAGGCCCACTTCCTGGCTCTGGATGTCTTGTTCTCATTGGATCCTCACAAGGGGGTATGGGGAAGGGTGCCCTGGACCTCTTTGATAAGGGAGCAAATCCCACCCACAAAGGTTCTGTCCGTATGACCTAAACAATTCCAAAGTCTCAATCAACCCTCTAAAGGTATCATCGCCATTTAAACCTGAAGTTGGGGAGGACGCAAATATTTAGTCTACGACAGCTCATAATCCAAACATCCCAACTGACGTCATGAAATAGAAGTATGGGGCTTCTATTCCAGAGAAGTCTGAGAACCAACCAGTCCCCTCAGTGTCTTCCCTCCCTATCCTGTCTTTCCTTCAGTCCTCAAACTTTGTCTATGTCTCAAAGTACCTTTAGCAAATACCTTCTAGGAACTTCCTGTGACATCTCAGCACAATTCGGTGCTCTAATTTAAATAGGATTTAATGCTCCATTATCTTTATGTGGCTGTTGATTGACATCTTCCCTAAGAAGTCAGCAATCAGCAGCTATGATTTGAAGAAAATGCCACTGAATATATTGCTGAGCTAGAATTAAAATCCTTTTTATAAATTAATAATGCAATCGAAGTAATATAACAACAGTCAAATGTGAATGTTGCCTAGGAAGATTTATAAATATTGTACAGATACATATGATTCATGGAGAATCTAAATCCTAAGTACACAAGACTATGTCTTGCTCTTGAAGAATTCCAGAGAAGATTCCACTGCTTTGGTTCCCTGGTAGTACACCTTAATGTTTACATCCTTCGCCACCAATTATCCAAAACCTGCCTTGTGCAGCTGAACAGGCATGGTGTTTATTCTAAGTTTGCTGAAATGACGTCAGTGAAGATATAAACAGGGGATATAGCATGCTCTTGTATGTAACATCTGGTATAGCTAAAGAAAAAAATTTCCTAAAGCTACCTATACCAAATCCCAGCAACAACCTTGAAACAGCTGTGAAACTATTTCTAACCATATAACGACTGAAAGGCTTGGGAAAGGTGTCTTGAGAACACAAACACTGCTGTTAACCAGGGCCTTACACAGCGAAGGCCCCATAGATGCAGCTGAGGAAGGCACCCACCCCCAACGGCACAGCCAAGAGCCGGGGTGGTTACAATGGCGAAGCTTGGTTCCAAACATGAAGAGAGTTACACTTGATCCTCTTGTTAGTAGGGGCTGTGCAGACGGCAGCATTTACTGTGAAATGCAAGGGCAGATAACAGCTGATTTGAAAGAGGATTGTGTAAACCCAGTTAAAGAGCAACCTTAGAAGATTATTTTCAATTACAGAGATAACATCATGGCTCTCAGTGGGAAAAAAAAAAAAAGGAAAGGTTTGTTCTTTACACCACGTACAGTGTACAAAACCCAACAAAAGCGCCTGCTTTTAAGTGACGGTCGTGGCTAACAGCTAACATGCTGCTGTGCCTCCCCTCCACTCTCTTTAAGTTGTTTTCAATTACTGCTAGCGCTTGCTCATCTCTGTGAACCAAACGTTATTTTTAACCAGCAGAATTTGCTCAAAACACCATCACCCTCAAATTAATTACTAAGGTGTCTGTAATTCCCAGAACCGAATACCTAAAAACCCATGAGGCCTCGACCCCAGGGTAGGGCATAAGGAAAGATTCTACCTGTTTATGGGTGGCTACACTTGCTTTACCTGCCAAAAACTACTCAGCACAAAAAAAAAAAAAAAAAAAAAAAAAAAAACTGAGCGAGCGCACCCAGGCCTCAGCCTTCCTCACAGGGCCTGAACTAATGCAGAGACACACACACACGGAGGCTTACGCTCGCCGAACCACAAGCTCATGCCGCTGGCTAAATAAGGTAAGTGTATAGGTAAAATCCCTACATGTCACATGTGTCAATGTGCCTGTATATAAGGGACTCGGGATGTAGTCTGGTAGGGGAGGAGGCCCTAAAGGAAGACCCTACTCTAAACTGGGAGTCATCAACTAGGTGCAGAAAATATTGTGCCTTCCAAGTTCTGCCATTTACAAGATTTCCAAGATCCCTCCCTGGCCTTTTGACATGTTCTCAGTGTCCTGGCTACTTCATGCTACTCTGTGCATGCTGTGCTCGTTGCCTGTGTGTATCAGCTTTCCTTTACATGGAGGGCCCCTCTGGAGCCAGGCTTAACTTCTATGAATGGCAGCCCGCCTCTCCTGTTAGGCATTAATCCCCTGCTCATCTGTGAACCCTTCCAGCATCCTGTAACTGTCAGCTTCCTACTGCTGCTCGCCACTGCTGTCCATTTCCTCTTGTTGCGTACATGCTCCCGGAAGACAAGGTCATCTTTGTACAATCTAATCTCCTATAACCTGAGGAAGTGCACGGTAAATACGTACGACATGAAAAGATGAATCAATGACCAAATTTCATCACCCATCGCCCTTAAAGCAGAAGGGATACTGCCCACTTCCTTCGTGATAATCAAACAGCGAGATTCCACTTTTCACACTTCCGGGCACTGTACAAATGCACGTAATGGTTGTGATCTCAACAGCGATGTTAGAAAGTCGTAACATATAAACTATCTGGTGTCTTCACATACGTTAGAGAACTTATTATCACTTGTGCACAGCGCATGCCTACATTCCATTTTATTTTGTTAGAAAGAGAAATTAGGAATTAGTAAGAGGAGGCACTTCACCTTCTAAAAGGCCAATTAGTGCCAAAGCGAGGTATCTGTAAAGGTAAGAAGCTTACTAAATCCACCTTCTATAGGCATCCACTGCTTAGCCCTATTTAGGCTTCGGACGCGTTACTCTATACAACTCACACTGTGTGGTGTGCATGGCATCCTGTAACTTCCACTCCTGTGTCACTGCCTCACAACATGTCCCAAAGCCAAGCAGCATTCATCCTGAAGAGCAGGCCCAGGCTGCACTGCCCAGCCCAGGCTCCTTGTAAGAGAAAGAGGTCACAGAGGATTTGCAGGCATACAGGAGCAATGACCACGGCCTCGTAGCTCAGCTGTAGGCCACAGAAGACTGATGTTAAGCATTTCTCTCCAAAGGCGCCTCTTCTTTCTCAACGGAGAGACTCTCTCATCACAAAAAAGAGAAAGTCTCTCGTTGAATCAAGACCATAGTCACAAGCTCTGAAGAGTTCCACCCACTGGAAGACACACATCACCCCTGCCACGCCACCATCCAGCCCCTCAGGCCCCGGGACAATAGGGCACTGCACGGGTCTCATTCAGCTATCAGATGTGCTCTAGTCTGCTGACCTCTAAAATGCATCACCAAGGAAGCAGTTGCGGGCTTGTAGCTCATGAGTATTTTCAGGCACCAGCTAAAATTATGTTCCAGTCCCAATGTTTTCATCACGCAGAAAAGCAAAACAGACTTAAAGAGAGAGAGAGAGAGAGAGAGAGAGAGAGAGAGAGAGAGAGACTGTGTGTGTGTGTGTGTGTGTGTGTGTGTGTGTGTACATGTTCATATGGGTGTGAGCATAGTGCATGCGGAGGCCGGAGATGGCTGCCAAATGTCTTCCTCACTGGCTGTCTACATTATTTTTGAGGCAGGCTCTCTCTCTGAACTTGGAGCCCAATGATTTGGCCAGGGTGGCTGGTCAATGAGCTCCAGAGAACCTTACATATCTTCTTACATTCAGCGCTGAGGTCACAGACATATGTTTCCAAACTCAACTTTCATGTGGGTTCTGGGGACCCAAACTTCATGCTTGTGTGGTGGGTACTATACTGATGAGCCATCCCCCAAGGCTGCAAATAGAATAGACACAGACAAGGGCAAGTAGTGGCTAATCAACCCCCCCCCAACGCCAAATCAAATGAACTTCATCGATGGGCAGAAGGATGGAGACCTAAGTTTTCACTAGAGGGAAGAAAAGGGCGTGCCAGCGACAACCGTGAGCTCGCTGGCCCATCATCTGCCTGACTGCAGCTGTATTCAACTCTTGAGCTCGCCCATAGAGATTCACGCTTCCATGATGCCAAAATGAATGCCTCTCTTGAAAAAAAAAATGCTCAACTGAAAATAACTCTCTAATCTGCATCCTTTCAACAGAACTGAAGTGCACTTCACCAGCACAGAGCATGGACATCTTGAATTAGTGGAGAACTATTTTTAACACATGAAGGATAAGATTTGAAATTAGTTTCACGGGGGACTGAGAACCTTGGAGATTATTTACTTCGCCTTAATTACTCTGACTCACCATTAATTTAGATTTCCTAGGGTACTGAATATTTCACACTAAGATTTTGAGACTAAAAAGATGTGGGCACGAACCTAGAGCTTGGGAGTTTGCAATGGCATCTTCAACACTGAGACGAGGATGGATCAGAGACCACTCAAGGATGCACTGCTCACTGGAGAGTTCCCTTGCTGTTCCCATGTTGTTTTTAACACTGGGATCAGAAGCACTGCCCTGAAGTAAGCAGGAAGCTCAATTTTATTCTGCATCTGTTTTACTGCTTTTTGTGAAAGCATCATCAGTGCTTACAGCTATTCCCAGCAACTGGCAAAAAGGGACAGGCATCAGTTGCCTCAAGCTTCGGGGTAAAAGTTTAGACTGGAGCATGCATTACAGGAAAGTTTCTAAGTATCAGTACAGTTGGCCAAGGGAGTCGCTTCCCAATAAAGGTGACTAAGGAGACACTACAGTGAATATTCTGTAATGGGTTCATTAGCATGTCAGTGGGAAAGAATGCACTCAGCTCCCACTGAAGCACTTAACAGTGAGCAAGGTCTGCCATATATAGCTGGGCATTTGCCAAAACTCTGTGCTCTCCGCCATGGCTCGGAATCAGCTGTCCACTGGCCGGCACCACAAACACAGGCGGAGTGTAGCAGCCAGCAGGAGCCTACAGAGAGTGATGCACTTGCTGCCAGATGTAATACAAGACTCACTAAGACCACTCAATCTGTCAGAGCCCTCCAGCTCCACCTGGCATCCAGCAGTTAGAGATGGAAGAAGCAAGGGAAGCTAAGAGGGCTGGGGCATAGCTCTCGGCCCATGTCGGCAAAGAACTCTTCCATATTCTAAATGTCAGAGGGCCTGACCATGTTGTGAAACTCCAGGAAGCCATTATTCTCCTCCAGTAACTCTGCTAAACCCGAACTTCCTCTTTTTCGCTGTATAAGCTGTCCTTTTCTTCTGTCTCGTTTTGGTTGAGTTGTTTGGGATACTAAATCCATATCCTTCTGGCATACTTAATCCAATTACAAACAGCAGACAAGCTAAGCACCTCCCAAACTCCACCCCTTCCCACCTTGTCATCAAATCTGTCACAGAGGTGAGGAGGCTCCCATGATACACCTTTCTAGTTTGGCAATTACTAGTATGTATTTAGCATACTTGTAGGTTTAAAACACATGTACATATATCATATCACTTTAGCTTGACGATTTGTATTCCTTGGCCTCTTTCCATGTGTTTCTTGCCTGTGAAAAGTCACAACTTACAGAGTCATTTTCTGCAGGCAAGCCTGTTCCTTTCGTTGCTATTCAACCGACTTCCTCGTCCCCTGTCTATGTCCCATAAGTCACTTGAGCCCTTTGCAACACCAGACATTTTTAACAGCAATTCTCAGGTGGACCTCGTCAACGCTGCATTTTTATTTTGATACTCAACATTGCACTCCTTTCTCTGTCATCAGTTAAAATACAAGAACACCAGTTGTTATTAGTAGTTTCTATTTTAAAGGACGAGGAGCATTTTGGAACACAGGACAGCAGAAGAAAGAACTCACATTCTTGCTTCCTCCATGTACCAGCAATGAGAGCTGACATGTTACTTAACTTCTCTGTGCTATGGTCTATGTCTACTGACAAACAATTACTGCAGGGATTAAAAAGGATATCATATGCACACATGCCTGAAAATACTCAGGAATTCACTTCCGGGTCTGGAGAGACAGCTCAGCCATTAAGAGCACTTGCTGCTCTTGCAGAGGACCCAGTTTGGCTCCCAGCACCCCAATGGCACCACAATATTGTCTGCAATTCCAGTTCTAGGAGACCCGATGTCCTCTTCTGGTTTCCACAGACATCAAGAATACATATGGTATACTTACAAACACATATGCATATGGTAAAAATACAAGAACACCAGTTGTTATTAGTAGTTTCTATTTTAAAGGACAAGGAGCATTTTGGAACACAGGACAGCAGAAGAAAGAACTCATATTCTTTTATTAGCTTTTAAAATGGTATTAATCATGGGCTGAGTTTTCTAAGCAGGCTTCCATTCACATGCCCTTCTCACTCACCCTAATCAAGGCAACTCTGCTACACTGCATGTCCACACTGGGTCTCTGAAAGTGTACCCTGTCAGTAAGTTTTATTACTTGCCTCAAAAGAGTGCCTCCTAAAGGCCTGGCCACTACAGAAATTACTGATCCCTAAGCTAATTTTCTCCAATAAATTCAACTATAAGATTTTCAGCAAAGCTACTATCGAAAGCACTATAGTCATCAACTCCCTGGACTGCCCCTCATGCTTCACTGGTCTTTCCCGGACATGTTGGAATGGAAAGGATGGCAGTAACAGCTAGTACAAGCCAGCACCTGCCATCAACCAGACAAAGTAGACATTCAGAGGTTTCCAAATAGTTAATCTCTGGGCTATTGACTGCCAGAAACTAGGCTCATAGCTAGTGGAATCCATCACTTCTGTCTACAGAGGCTTTGATCAGCTTCAAATGACGTCACTTCAAAACTGTTTCACTAAGAAGAGAAACTGTGACATCTGAGATCCTGCTTTAACTCTGAAGCCTCCACTTAAAGATTCAGCATCTCAAAGCAAAAGAAAACAAACAAACATAAGAAACAAGACAAAACAAAAATCCAAACTGCCAACAGGCATTGAAGGATATCAGCATATTATCAGCAAAGTACCATGTTGCAAGCAAGATGGCTGATGGCTATTAAGACGTAAACTAGGCATACCTTTTGATCCGACATTTTCTCTGATAGTAATTTACTCAAGTATTGCCACCATGTATCATTAAGTGTACTCAGGGAAGCCATAATTCCTAAAATAAAAATCAGAAACTAGTGTCTGTCAGCAACACTGGAGAAAATCCCAACAGACACCACTAGCCATCAACTCTGCAAGGCATCTCTCCTCAGATTTTCAGACTGAACTTTTCATTTCCAACTCACACATGTAAGATGGGATCAGCATAAACTCCCCAAATCTGAGCCAACGAGAAAATGGCAATGGCATGGATGTCTGCCATGCTATTGGCACTTCGCCACTGGGCCACATACCTGAGAAAATCAACCTGAAAGGGAAAAGGGTTTGTTCTCCTCGTGGTTGCAGAAGTTTCACTCTGCGGTCGAATGGCCCCATGATTTGGGGGCCTACGAAACTGGGCACCATTGTGGGACCCTGATCACCACACAGAAGCCATAAAGCAGGGTGAGGACTGAGGAAGGGTCATAGTCCTGATAGGACTCACTCCTCACAGAGTGTGCACAGCACCGCAGGCTACGAAACAGGCCTTCAGCACACGGACCTTTGAGGAATACTCGAAATCGAAAGTACAACAGCAGAATATTTTGATAGATTATCATTATTGTGCTAGTTTGGTCCAAGAATTATGTTTCTTACCATAAAAGTTGTCCTAGTTGGGGTTACTGTGTGTTATTGCTGTGATGAAACACCACAACCAAAAGCAAGTTGGGGAGGAAAGGGTTTATTCAGCTTACACTTCCATGTCACTGTTCATTATTGAAGGAAGTAAGGACAGGAACTCGAACAGGGCAAGAACCTGGAGGCAGGAGCTGATTGGTGCAAAGGCTATGGGAGTGCTACCACTACTGGCTTGCTCCCTAAGGCTTGCTCGCTCAGCCTGCTTACTTATAGAACCTAGGACCACCAGGCCAGAGGTGGAACCATCCACAATGGGCCTGGCCCTCCCACAACATCACTAATTAGGAAAATATCCTGCAGGCTTATCTACAGCCCAATCATATGGAGGCATTTTCTCTGAGGCTCCCTCTTCTCCAGTCACTCTGGCTTGTATCAAATTGACATAAAACTAGCCAGCACAAAAGGCATCCAATAAGTATTCAGATGTTAAAAATATAAATCATATATATATGTATATGTGTGTCTCTCTATATATACATGTATATATATATTATGTACACCATATGAAATGAAACAATGTCTATATTTTATTAGAAAAAAACAGCAGGTTGTAGCCTACCATATAAATCAAACTCCCATTTGTTTACAAAGTTATCTGTATGTAGTGTTTATATGTGAATACACCCCACCCCCCACACTCACCCATGCACACACCCCTACGCACAACAGAGAATCAAAGGTATGCGGGAGAGAATTTTTCTAAAGTGTCAACAACGCTGTCTCCAGGATTTCTGAGGAATGGTCTATTCTTCATGCATCTTCTATAGTATTTGATTTCATAAAGGCACGCATTTTTGTGAGGAGAAAATTAAGCTTAAAAATAACCCGAGTATTTACAGATTCTGTCTGTATTGCAAAATAAATGGACAGCTTTGCCTCCAAACTCTCTCTAAACTTAAATGTTCTGGAAGGAAAAAAATATCAAAGAAACTAGGCAGGCACTCAAAATATTATTCCATTATGAAAGTCCATGATGAAGCAATGGAACCTCTTTCAGAGCTGAATGTATATATGTTGAAAAGGGAGACAGAGCCTGAGGTTTCTAAGTGTCTTTCCATCTTTCCAGGAGACTAGAAATAACACTGATCAAAGGGAAGTGTCTTCTTGCAGAAACTGAGCTCCATCTAGCATAAGAATCCTCCCAAGGGGAAGACAGAGGCACAGGCAGAGCAATGTGTCAAGGGAAAGACCAGAGACTACAGATGCCACTCAAAGCTGCAGAGGGCAGCTGGTTGCAGGTCTAATATAGCAAGCAGAGAAGGATGGCTTATCCCTGAATGAGGGCGGATATACATACTCTTCCTTTGACAAATCCCTAACATGTCCATAAGATGCAAATCTTTATTTCAGTCACCTAAGCCTTCCCAAGGTAATGGTTTCTTTCAAGCAAACCAAAGGACTATACGCTCTCTCTGAGTTTCGGATCTACAATTATCACTGAGCACATCTGGTATAAATTGTTGGGGAAAGTTTAATCCAAATGTTTTTGAACACCATTGGGCCAGAGACATCTGAGTGCTGCAGATTTGGTCTGGACTGGGAAACCCCACAGAGGACAAGCGGAAAACAGAAGTCAAAGTAAAAACTGTGATTTGTTTATTGGTGAATTTTACTACAGCTTGTGAGATATCCAAAAAACAGTCACAAGAATGCCAGCTTCTAAAATTAGTTTATTGGTATGAACATTTCTTGAAAGTAATAGAAATTTTACAAGGCTAAGGTAATAGTTTTACAAGTTAATTTCCATCACTTACTCATTTCTTTTATGATAAACTGCTACGCTGTATTTATTCAGTCAGTCATTGTTGCATTCTGGGAAAGTCACAGTGCTCCAAGAAGGGGGGAAAAAAAAAGAAGAATCAAAAGTAAATTCTACCCAACCAATCATTTTTATTGCATATTTAGCATTGAGGTCAACTTATAGTGCATCCCCCAAACAGCATGCATCACAGTCAAAATTCTAAGTATATATAAGTATAGTGTGCTTTTTTTTTTTTTAATTTTATGCCCGGTACTAGTTCAATCCCACTAAGATAGGCAGATGGCCACGTTCAATCTTAATTACAGGATGAACAAGAAGAATCCTTCTGTGACCATCTTCAGTCCTTCTCCATCAGAAACCTGACATGGACTCGAGTATCTGTAGTTCTACCAAGCATTCCAGATAGGCCTGAGTAGGGTTACAGAGCATCCTTTGGGAAAGTGACCCCCATGATTATGAGAGATTACTTACAGATAGTCAAACGTGACTGTGTGGTTCTGTCTTGGCTCATTCTATTCATCTCTGTCTACACTCCTCATTCCTGTGCCCTGTTCAGGGGCCCATAACCATTCACCCTTAGACTTGACAAATCATCTCCAATTTGATTCTCTTGCTTCCAGTTTTTCCCCATTCTGACCCCTCTATGAGCTCCCGAAAGGACATGTTTACTAATATCAATCTTCAGCACTTGAACTCCTCTGGTGGCTTGAGTACAGGGTTTCCATGTGCGAAGACGAAGATGCTTTAAAAGAGGTACATGTGGTTCTTTCAAAGCCTTTTTAAGTGTACTAAATGCAACTGTGTTGTTCATTTGCAAATGATTCTTTCTATTGTTTTACCTCAATTTAAAATACGGGATGACAAAATCCTCTGAATGGCTCTCCTGCACACTGAAGATTTTCGTTCATGCCACAGAGCAGAAGGCGTTGTCAGTCTCGGCAACTTCGTTCTTAAGCCCGGTCCACCCTCACTATCCGGTGCCCAACAATGTTGACTGGCCATTTTTCAGTTTCCAAAAACCAAGCTCTTTCTGGGCACCACACATAAGGACTCCCTACCTGGATAATATCAAACACCCTTCAGGCATTAATTTATAAATTACTCCACCATAGAAGGCTCCTGTGACCGCTGCACCCTCATTATAGTCTTGCAGAGAAACCTGGTCTTTTCCAAGTACTTACCATGAATTCCAATTATATAATTATTTTGTGTTTATTTGTTTAATGTAAGCTATGGACTCCCAGGAAGAGAGGAATAATGATTAGTTTGTTCACTACTGTGATCTCAGCATCTAGTGTGAACTTGGCACAATAAATACCTATTCATTTGGCACAATGACTATCTAGCATGCTTTTCTCCAAAAACATTAAATCTCCACTACGAAACGAATAATGAGCTAGGTCACAATGCTGCGTGAGATTTAAAATGCATAGGTCAAAAATAATACTCTAACAGCTAGCAGTTAAAAATCAGAAACTACTTAGGGTCCGCCCAACACCCAACCACAGCGAGTATTTTGACCAATAAGCAGAAACAGCAGATTTTTGACTTCCAAACAGGTGCTGCGTGTTTACAGGTCAGAACTGGGTCTTGAACACTTAAGAAATTTCCATGTCCTCACACCGCTGCACACCACTGTGTAACCAGGAACGCGAGTGTGGTCTCTGAAGAAGGATAATAGTGAAATGGGTACAAGATGAGGCTTCGGGGGGCATGGCACAAGAAACCACTATTTTCTCTCAACAGGCACCAGGCTTTCTTGAAGAAAGGTACATAGATTGTCACCAGAGGGAAAAGGAGTCTGGACTCAGTCAGTTCTGAGATAAAACAGAAAGGGAAAGAGGAGAAAGTCACACCAGCGCAAGCGTAATTGATGCTTTGTTACTGAACAGTTCTTCGTTGATTACAGGTGAGCAGGTGACGTGTCTGTTTCCAGCCCCGCACTTGTATTAACTAGAATCCTAATTTTCCCATGAAGCTGAAGTGTGTCTTAATTACTTGCCTTGAAGCTTATGCTCATCTGAAATAAGCTTATTTCTTTTCCATTGTCAGCTCACCCGGAGCCACCTAATCCACAACCTCCAGCCTGGCACTCACCACTTCTTATCATTATGGACAGCAGAGGCAAGCAAGCAGCCTTACGGGCAGGTTCCAAAAAGACCCATCTGTCTACAACCTTGTGCACCAGCCTACAAAACGTTCCCCGTGCCCTGTGCCCACCATGAGGCTGGGGGAACACATTTACTGCCAGTGTCAAGGTCCATCCTTCAATACTTAAATCCTTTTTGCCAAAGCTTTGCATTTTCCCAAGTTCCGCATAGATACTGCTGGTGACGATACAGATGGCTGTTAAGAGTATCCGCCATGCAGGCTGCAGTGGTCAGTGGACTGCTTCTGGCATCTAGGACAGAGCACTTTAGATGGTTCACATGCCCCAACATCCAACTCTGCTTTTGCCTTGGAGCCCTTGAGAACGGACGAAGCTGCTGAAGGACCTATACGGTGGCAGCCAACAAGACCGAGAAACAATAGAAAATTGCTTACTCAGATGGTGGAGGTACAGAGGGCATCTAACCGTCAGCCAGTCCAGAGGCTCTGAAGAGCAGGAAGCAAAAACGACGGTGCTACAGCCTTGGCCTGTGTCACTAGTGGACGGTGAGAATGAGAAATGTATGCGCAAGCGTGAATAGGTTGACAGAGGAAGGGGTCTGCCACCGGGGATGCCGCCCAAGGCCAGTGCAGAGAACAAACCCACTTGGTCATTCTCAACCGCCATCTCCTACCTGCTGGCTTGGGAGTCAGGGAAGCTAGCCTGCAGGAGTGAGTGCCTTCCCCGACAGAGAAGAGGAAGAAAGGGCGGAGAGAACTGTACCCAGTGGAAGAGGGGCTGATAGACACGTTAATGGAAGAGGCGGCATCCTCATGGTTTTCCGTGAGCAAGCTTCTATTACAAAATGCTTCAGAAGCCTTCTTAGGGCCATGCAATGGTCACAGGAGCAAACAAGGCAATTGAAACATCCCTGCCTTGTTCAGGTGGCCCCTGGTGCCACTCTGCAGAATCCTAGGGTGAGAAGACACCAGGAGATCCTAATCTGTGTTCTCTTTGGTTACGGTTTAGCCAGGACTAGTCCAGACAGGTGACCATCTATAATTCTAGAATGAAAAATGATATGATTTTTCAAAAGAAACAGTGAGTTGCATGCGCACCATTGTAGGTGGCAAACACCTATAATCTCAACTCTTGAGAGGAGGAGGAAAGGAGGTTCTTGAATATTGAGGACAGCCAGCCCCGTCTACAGAGCAAAGTCCAGACCCTGTCTCAAACCAAACAACAACAAAGAAATGAGTATCACACAAGCACATATAAACGATGAAACCTAGTGGGGTCTGAGAGCCACTGGCGGGTTATTCTGACCTCCACATCCTAGCTACGAGACCACACTACACACTGTTTTTATGAGGCTTTGTCTTTGCACAATCTGGCTAAAGAGAGACATAAGGTCTCCATATTGCTTCTTCCAACAACATGTGAACCCACCATCACCTAAAAGTGAAAAGTACAATTAAATGCAAACACTGTCCACGTACGTACAACATCCTCCATCAGCAAGGCCTCTTTCTGTTCACTGCCTTTCTCCCACGGTGACCCTGTCCTCTACGATGCTCACGCTCACAGTGTTTTTCTGCTATGACTCTTTGTTCTCTGTTAATCGTACACCAGTAAGCTCTTTGCTGACCCATTCTTTAGCTTCTCATAATTTGTTCTTTGTCATTGACTCAACGACACTTTAGGAAAAAAAAGTAGGACGGTGATAGGCTGCCCTTGTTTCATTCAGCTTCACAGTCTCACCTCAGAGCCAGAATATTAGTATTCACACAATACTAATTAGAAGGCCACCTTATCTTATTTCATATCATCTAACAAGCTCTAACTCGCTCATTTCATAATTAAGCATTTAATTCAAAACAGTCCTCTTTATGGATTTCTGCTTTCTTTCTCTCAGTCTCTGTACCCCTTGATCTCCTTTGGGAGCTTGTGGACTAAGAACTGGCAAGAGAAATTGCAGTCAAAAGCTGGGCATAATGGCAGAAGGAAAAAGCCAGCCCCACCCCAGCTACTGTTCATTCACTTAGCTAAAATACCTGCTATCAGACCAGCAAGGAAAACAATAGACGTAAGTGCAGGGAGTCAGGCTCCTTTCCCAGAAACTGACAGTGGGTGAGCATCACTTCCTGGCCACAGCAAGGGAGAAAGAAAATCACTATTCATCAGAAAATGAACTAGCATCAAAGATCTCTCCAATTCTTCTCTACGGCTCCGCAAATCCTTCCTGTAAAATATAACGTTCTTCCTTTAATGACCTGGTGGTGAATTATTTATATTGTTCAATTTATCTTTTTGTCTTCTTTTATTTGTGCTTGAATTGTTCAATTTAACTCTAGAGAGGCTGGGTTGAGATTATAAGCTAGACAGAAGAAGAGATCCAGTCATCCCAGGGCTGCCGAGTCCAATGGGCAGAGCAGGGTGATAGCATGGGGTAGAAGACTGAATCTCCTCTTGGGCATGGCAGTCAGATAACTCACCACATGTCATAGGGGTCTGTGTTGTGCTGACTTTTCTGGGCTGTACTCCATTAAACTGCATCTCGAGCCCTTCCCTGCATCTCCATCTGCAGCCTAAGTGCTTGTTACTACCTTTGTGTAAGTGCTCATCACTGCTTTCCCGGGCGGGGCTACTTCCCAGCTGGTCCCCTGCCTCCAATCCTTCTTCCATTAATCTATTTCCCGCACGTCTGCCGGAGTGAGCTTTCTAAGCTCCAAATCTAAAGTGCAGTGCCTTCATCTACAGCCTCCAGTACTCTATCACTCAACACTGAGTCTCCAAAATTTGCCTCATGATAAAAAATAAACAGAAAATAAAACGGGTTCTCTTATTTCTCATGTGAAACGCCACAGAAACAGATCTTGAGACAAAATTTAAGAGCAAGTCATCTATTTGGAAGAAACACTAGGAAAGACTAGTAGAATCGTGGGAAGTGACACAGTTACCAACGCCCAGGCTAACAGACAGCCTCTCTGGATCATCAGCAGTTGGGGTGGAACTCTGGGACACAGAACAGAGCATCCATCACGGCTGATACGGTTATCATGCGTTAGGGTACAACGAAGCTCTGCCATGCTGAGGTCTTCTCTGGGAGCCATTTACTATACTGTATTACCAAGACACCCCACCCATGAGAGGAAAAGGCCTCAGGTAGAGAATGGGAGACATTTACAGAAGAATTCTATAGACTAGTACTGGGGCCACGTCTCTGCCGCACACTCTCATATGGTCTTGGTGGGGTCTGAAAAGAGGTTCTGCGACAAGCATGCCATGGGACTCCCGTGAACAGGCAGATTGAAGAGGGCCTGACTGATCTCACTGAAGTTCGTATCTTTTGGTGGAGTCTGTCAACTCCTCCTCTAAATACCTCAATGAGTTTGTGTACTTTTCTGGAAGTAAAAATGTCCTCTCCAAGCAGCTGGAATGATAGATTAAGTGTCTTTATAAACCCGGGGGGGGAGGCAAATACAGTACCATTCATAAGATAAATGCTCAATAAATGTGTGTTGAAAAAATAACCTCAAAGAAGGTATTGTAAGTGCCCCTAGAGCAGTGGTTTTCAACCTTCCTAATGTTGTGACCCTTTAATACAGTTCCTCATGTTGTGGTGATCCCCCCCGCAACCATAAAATTAATTTTGTTGCTACTTCACAAAACTGTAATTTTGCTAGTTATTAATCTTAATGTAAATATCTGATATGCAGATGGTCTTAGGTGACCCCTGTGAAAGTGCCAATCAACCCCAAAGGGGTCGCTACCCACAGGTTGAAAACTGCTGCCCTAGACCAAAAAGAAAAATTTGTCCTAAACTAACAAAATAGAAAGTACAGTTTCACTACTAGAACCAGACAAATGTGTACTGGGCACTAATAGGTTCCAAATCCATCGTCTAGACTGTTTGGGACCAATAGCGTTTCAAATTTTATTTGTGAATATTTGCATACATATGATGAGACATCTTAAGGGTGAGAACTAAACATAAATTCATTTGTTTTATATCATGTAGCCCGAAGGAAACTTTTACCCTATATTTTTAGTGCACCCACATTCTGACAGCAGTCCACCCCCACCCCATGATGTCAGCTCTGAAATTTCCCACTTGTGGACCATGGACTTTCTTACTAGAGATACTCAACCTATACTTTAACCATTTATTAACTTATGTGTTAAGAGAGACTTGCTGTACCCAGCTGGGAATAGAACCCTACATAGGAGTCAAACACCTAAACAGTAGGAAAGTAAAGGTCTGAGCAGTTAGAACTTTTGCTAGGGTCCTTGCCTACTCACCATCACCAAGGTGCAGTAGGATACACGTCTTTCTCAGTGACTATAAAACTTGGGCATCTGGATATCAGCGGTAACTCTGGGCTCTATGCCCTATGTGCACAATAGTGTCTGAGGCTTTCTAAATGCACAAGGTGTCCCCTTACAAATGGGACCAAAGCAGAGGCTTAAGTCACTCAAGTTGTTAAAGAACTCATCCAATGCTTTTCCTCCCTACTATTTGGGATGCTAACCACCAAACCTTAGCCAAACTCCAGTCTGGATAATTATACTGAAGCTCGTAAACTTCATCCTCCAGGGCCAACTAAATAAATTCCTTCGGTCTTGCAGCCATAACCTTTGTAACACTGCTATGGGCTCTTAAAGAGTTGCTCTATACTAGGGGTATGTATATTTGTGAGGAAAAAAAAAATCAATAATCCTGGTGTGGCTCTTTACAGTGGCAGAAAATATATCCCAAAATATCACTGGCTAAGTTAGCTTTTTCAGATTTTTTTTTAAATATAAAAACTATTAGAAAATGACGGGAATGTCCTTTCCATATTCTAAGCTCCTACTCTCCATTTGTAGGAAGACTGAAATATTTGCATTATCACACAGGGAAGGGAAAGTGGGCTAACCCTACATAGCACATCGGGACTGTCTCCCATATGCCACGCTCTGCTGCAGGTCCTGAATGCTGTTCCAGGTGCCATGGTTGGTTCTAGTAACAAAATAACTGTAAAAACTTTCCAAGGAGAATAAATTTGATCCTTTCTGTGCTATTCCATTTTGGAAAAAAAAAATCTAAGCATTTCATCTTCGCTTTAAATATGACCATACATGAATCTTCCGGTCAAATACTAGTTGTGTCCACAAAAGCTTACATACCTTTCAACCTCATACGCGTGTAGTTGGGCACAGAGGTAAAAACATTTCTAAAAATGGGAAGTAAAGCTATGCTTGGCTGGCTTGCCTGGAGGGTAGTTTACTTGTTAGTTCTTACTGATAATCCTATTTGGGTGGGTGAGAGCTTACAGGTCCTAAGAGCAGAAGATGACATAAGGAAATTGAAACCGTAAGCATCTTTTATTTAAACCATCTCTGCACCCATATATTTATTTTTTTAAAAAAGCAAACTGACTCCAACTGTATTCTACCATGAGGATATAAGCAGCGAAAGAAAAAAGGTGTTAAGCGTTGTGTATGATTTGTTTGTACCTATAAACACATCGTCTTACATGAGGAAAATAGGTGAGAGAAACTAACTTCCAGCAGATCAAATGCATAACTATCAAATATTTAACATCATACTGTGCAAATGCATTTAGAAATGGTTCAGGTTCTTTTCTTGAATAACTTTAAAATTCAGATGAATCCCCGAAGTTTCAAAAGAAGCACCTGTCATGGCCAAACTATAGTCAGACCGTGGGAAAGGTTTTGTGTTTTCATTTGGGTGAATCAGTGCTGTTCACTTGAAATCTGCTCAGCTATCATTCTGTTTGAAAATCTTCCTAGCTAGAACAAATTAACGGCAGGCTTCTAAAACCAGGTTAAAATGCTGCAAATCAATTTATCACCCCCTACAAATCTGCTAAAGTGCATCTTTTCTGGTGAAAATGCCTCTTCGATGGTACTTAATACCGTCACTGCATCGCTCCCCCAGTCAGTCCACTCTGGTTTCCCTACTCAATATGATGCAGCACAGTGAGTTCCACCTTCTAAAGACCCTAGATCTCGTGGGATGCAGGAAAGGAAACCACTGTAATTCATCAATTACCTGTAATATCTGAACTCTTGTAGAAAGATAAACCGACCAACACAATCTTGAATGTCAGCACAGTCAAAAATTTACACACTCGGACTGTCAAGATGCCGCAGTTGGTAAATTACTTACTAAACAAGCATAAAGTCCTGAACTTGCTGGAAAACAACAATAACCACATATAATTAAGAAAACACAGTGGTGTGTCCTTGTAATCCTAGCACTGGGGAAGTGGAGACGAATGGATCCCTGGGGCTCTCTGGCCAGCCGATCTAGCTTAGTCAGCAAGCCTGAGGCCAGCAAGAGACTCTGCCTCAGAAAATACGGATTGTACACATGTGTCCTCTAGTCTCCACATGAGAACGAACCTGCACAAAAGGTGCATGCCCACACATAAACATGTACACGCATGTACACACACACAAATTCTCATCCAAAATAAGAGATCACTAAAGACTGTTCAAGCCTGTAAACAACTAGCAAGGCGCTGAGCTTCCAAGTGTTGGAAAGGAGATGGGCTCATGGGACTGAGTGCAGAATAAATCCTGCACAGTGTGTCTCAGACCAGCCCGGTCTAGTGTGTCCATACTGCTCTTTACTGATAATTACTACTGGACTTTCTAAGTATCCTGATTTAATAGTGGCTACAAAGTCTATGTAAATAAAGAACAAAGAGGGAATAATTGCAAAGAGAAAGTAGGAGAAAAATCACCAAGTATTCCCCAGGGAAGGAATCCCGGATGCTATCAGAGGCAGTCCCTGCTCATGCCTCAGTAATGCTTAGAATTAAATGGTTAAGCTAGAGAGCATCACTTTCTACCTCTCTTTTAGCTGTAAAAGGCTGCCATCTATTCAGGTATCACAGACTACTCAAGTTTTTATAACATGCTAAGAGCACCTGACAGTGGTGAAAATGTGCTTACAGTGTTTAATGATTCCAAAGGGAAGAATGAGAAGGGTCTAAACCTCCTTCCCATTTTGATGTGTTTGTTTGTTTGTTTGTTTATACCAGGCTTATGAAGACAATGGAAACTTGCTGCTTCATTCCATCCAACAATAGTCACATGATTCTTATTACAACAACAACAAAATAGAAATCATCTTAGCATTTTAAAAAAGAAATATGTTCACCTGTCTGAAACGAAACTTGTAGATGTGTCTCATGTAGAGGGCTTCGATGGATGCCTGGGCTACAAGCGAAGTATCAGGATGTGCAAACAGCTGTCTCTGCTTTGTTTTTCATTCACAGTAGGTGGTTGCCAGGCAACAAAATACTATTGTCTGTTTCTGTGATCTATTGGCCAATTCTACTGGTGATAATGCTTTTACAGTTTAAAACAGAGCCACCTTTCGGACAAGAAGAGATGAGCAAAAATTCTAAGGCTGACAATAATATATATATGAATACATTTCATGTACCCTAAAATTATGGATATCAGTTTATAACTGTATGCAGATATAAACATATATTTTTGTACATATCCATATATGTTTGTGTTCTTATATACATTCTTTTCCAGTCTACACACATCTAAATTTCCTAGGCCCACAGCCAGCATCTAAATCCATGAGGGAAAATCAGAGCATGAACTAGAGAAATAAAAACACAGTAAGAATCATTTTCTCAGCAACAGCAATGGCTGCAGATTTGTCAGATGCGTCAAGCCCCGCTCCTTGAATATGAAGTCCTCCAGACAGCAAGGCTCTTCTTCCTCCTTACATAATAGTAAGTGGGAAAGCTTTGTCATGCCCTTTGAATCATCTCGCATATGAAATAAGCTATTTTACTTAATATGTGCTACCAATGTGTTCAAAGATCATTCGACTAGTGCTGCTGTTTACACACAGGAATATTTAAAATTTATTCGTCTTAAAAATAATTGAATCGTTCTCCCTGGAATAGCTTCACACGCTTCTCTACTTTGTTTTGATATGAGTCCCTGGGGAATTACAGTAATGCTATGTTCCTCTTGCATATTTCACCAGCTTACAAATAAGATAGCAAACAGTGTACCCGACATAAGTTGTCAACATTACCCTGTATCCGTTGCTGCCTGCTTCACACTGACAAGGTTACTAAAGATAAGGATCACAATAGTCTTAAGATGTACAGACACAACATTAAAAACAGCCCGAAGGAATTAAAGCTTAAAAATGCTAGAGGCAATCAGGCTTTGAAACGAAAAGAAATCAGTCATTTATATGTATTTCTGCAATGGTGCTACACAATGTCAAGACAGTCTCTGGATTTTACACAATGCTCATCTGTTTTCTCTCACGATATTTCAAAAGCACTTTAACTAATGCTTCCCTCTAGAGGGATGAAATTCATTACCATTTGCAAATCTGCATATTACAAGAAAGCGGAATAATCAATATCCATTATGTGGGCAGACATTATTACTATAAGTCTCCTATCAAAAGTGCAACGCTAGCAAAACAAAAGCAAAGTACGTTAATCACGACCTAAGTACTAGACAAAATTACTACTTTTCCAGAGAGAGGTCTTCAGCAGAACGCAGCTGCCTCCCAGTACAGCTCACAGGGACTTCACATCTCAACCAACAAATGACCCACCACTTCCTTATTCTTTGGCTTCTTAAGCACCAGGGACTCTACACCATCAATGAATTTCCTTTCTCCTTACTCCACCCTCTTCAGATCCTTTAAGCACCCTTCATTACTTCCTCTGAAGGATCAAACTCAACTCTGCAGCCCCAGTTTGCCGCGAACCTCCTCTGGTGTAGTCGTTTACTGCTTTCTCCTAAAGCTACTTTTAAAAATCGCTATCACTGAGCAAACACATTCTTAGCAAAATTTAAATTTTTTTTTTATGCTGTAACAGTGGAAGACTGCGGAAGCGGGAGTAAGGAGAAAGGTGTAATCTGAAGGAAGGAGGGTGGCGGGTTACACACACTGGGATGCCTATCCCATATTGCTGGGCTTCCCCACCTGTCGACCCCACTTCCCCCATGTGCTCGCTGCGGGATGACAACCACAACACTCCAGAACCAGCCCCCTCGGAGGAGGCGGGGTTATGCCACCAGCCAATCAGAGCCCGCAATCCCGGGTGTCCAACCTATGGGGTGGCCGTGTCCGTGCAGGGGGAGGACATGGGGTGGTCCGGGAGGGGCCGCGTCCGTGGGAGGAGCGCACGTGTCCAGAGAGGCGGGGAACCCGCGGGCGTCCAGCTGCCGAGGCACCGGCTGTGTCCGAGTCCAGCTGCCCAGTGCGCTCTTGGACTGGGCAAGGCGGGCGAACGCCCGCCAAGGAAGACCTGTCCATGTGTCCGGCTCCCGGCGAAAGGGACAGACACAAATAACAATACTACCTCGCGCAGACCGTGCGGGGAGCAAAGTTTCTGGCCCGCGCCAGAGTGGAGACCGTCAAAGCGGGGAGATGCTATGCAAGGCGGGAGGGTGACACTGTGTGAAGAAGGGGGCAACCCGAGGGCTGCGAGGGCAGGACAGGGTCCCGGGTGCGGTCCCCGGGAGGCGGGCGGCGGGGTGCGCTGTCCAAGGTGCAGGGGAGACGGTTGGTGCGTGGCAGGCGCGGAGCCCGAGCAGACACTAGCGGGCCAGCGGCAAAAAGAGCGGAGAGCAGCTGTGTGGGGTGCCCGGCAACCCCGGTTCGTAAAAGTACGGGAGCCTGGGGAGCGGCGGGGAAGGGCGCGGGGGGCTCCCCCGCACCGCTGCCTGCCAGCCTCACCTCCAGCTCGCTCCCCTCCCCCCCTCTCCCACTCCCCTCGGTACCTTGTCCTCGGGGCCGCGGCGGGGGCGGAACCGGGAACCCCCCCTGGGCTGCGAGTCCCGACACCCCGGGGATGCTGCGGGCCGCGGAGCCGCTTACCTGGGGCCGCGGTGCGGGAATTCGAGGCGGGCTAGCGAGTGCCGGGCGCGGCGCGGCTCCTCCTCGCCTCGGCGTCTCCTCCCGACCGACCGCGCTCCTGCCGGACTCGGTTCTGGGCGCGGAGCAGCCAGACGGGGCCAGACTGCAGCCGCCGCTCGCGCCGCCGCCGCCGCCGCCACCGCTGCTGCCGCAGACGGAGGACGCCCCGTGGCGGCTGGAAGCCTGTGTGAGTAGCAGCGCCCGGGAGAGTGGGATCTGCTCAGGGGCGCTGGAGACTCCGCGGCTCCGGGCGCGCGGGTACGTGCGCACGCGCGCCGGCGAGAGTGAGTGAGTGTGCGCGCGCGCGCCCAGGGGTGGGGGGGGCGGGGGGGGGCGGACTCGCGAGGGGCGGAGGGGCGGGGTGGGGGGGGAGCGAAGCTGAGAGAGATGCTCGTAGGGACCGAGGCAAAATTCGTCGCCCCCGGAAATCCGTAAAACGGAGGAAGGATGGGCCGCCTGTCTCGCCTGGAGGAGCCGCCGGCCCCGCCGTGAAGCGAGATGAGAAGGCGGCGCGGCGGGATTCCGGCCGGCCCGGGGCCCTCGGAGCGCTCGGCCACTGATGGCTGCACAAGGGGCGCCCGCGGCACAGGATCGAGCTGTTCCCTCTGGGGAGGGGCCGACTGGCTCGTGCCGCTGCTTGCCGGTTTGGATTTCTAGGCTGGACGTCCGGGGACTAGTTCTGGTACCCCATGGTTGCCATGGCGACCTTGGAGGCGCCAGGCAGGCCACTAGGGTGCGGGGAACTTGGATGCACGCGGTGGACTCGGGGCTGTGAGCATGGGGTGCACAGCTCACTCCAGAGCCGTCTATGGTTGAGCATGGGCAGAGAGGGTGCAGGTCTCCTCAGCGGTGGTTGGGATCACTCAAGCCAGATGAAATGTTCCTTTTTGTTCTTCTTGGAAGCCACTTTCCCTCAAAGTTATCCACTTCCCACGAAAAAGTGCTGGCCTTCTCTTTGTTAGGATTCTGCCAACTGTCCAAGCATACAAGCCGTGTGCATCTTTCAAGTAGGCTGGATCAAGAACCCCTTAATCTTCAGAGAGCTCTAACACCTTAGAAATTATGGTTAAATCACAATTACCTGTCCTATTTCTAAAAGGTACTTCGACCTGTTGGAATCCTTTCCCATGCTTATTTTAAATAAGTAGACTTTATTCACCCAAGAGTTCCTTCCAGATGTGTGAGGTCTGTATAACCTTTGACATGCCTAGCCTGGCAGAAATCCTCAAGCCCAGGATGTGTTTTGCACGTTTGCCTACCCTCCAGTACTTGCACAGTGCCCTGGTACATTGTGTGTTCCCTATAAATGTTGCATGAATGACATTGTTTTCTAGCTTCACATATCCGGAAGGCAGAAACTTGGATGCTGGGAATGTCATTACCATCCCACTAGGCTTGCTTGATTGAAACTTATGCCAGTTCCCTGTGTGAAGGCTATTTTCCCCTCAGGCTTCCAGGGCCCCAGTACAAAGAAAGAAAACAAAAGAATACTGACCCTTTGTGCAAATTTACCAAAAGATTCACTCAAAGAGCACTCAGGAAGGAGCTCAGTGGTATATTCTGCATGAGAGAAGGATAAAGGTCCTGGGGACACCTAACCTCTCAAAACATGGAAGTCACCAAGTCACAGGCACTTAGCACTGTATACACTCCCTTCTGTAGTAAAGGACGGATAAGGAGATTTTAAATGATTGTCCATTTCTAAAAGCTAGCCAGAAGCAAGCTTTCTCTTGTCAAGAGCACCAGGTCCTGAACACTGGCCCATACATCGCAAGGTCACCGGAGACTGCTAATTCTGCTGCTGCATCAGGCTGGCTTCCTTCAGTCTCGGTGTGTCCACAGTCATCTTAGAAGCAGGAGTCCTCAATTTCACATTCCATGCTCAATTTCAACTCCTTTGAACTCATGCTCTTCCATGAGCTGCCTCTCTAGCCAGTCATGATACCCCAGCTGCAAACTGTAACTGAAATAAAGTGAAAATTAAAAAGGGTTTATCTGAATGCTGCCAAATCAATCCATTTTCTGTTTTCTCTTAGGGTCCCTTTCAATGACTTCTCCACTGTCATTCCATTTACCGTCTTCTTAGAAGACATACGCTATGATCTGGGAATTCTCATTGTTTTGTTAAATAGAAAGCTTAGATAGCTAAAATGTTTACTTGAAAGGGATTTCTAAAACTTGTGAATGGACATGCAGACTGGACCCCCATTAGCTGAACTCGATGACAGATGTAAGGCAAAACCTTCTGAGATCATTTTCGAGTGTTACTTTCCTTTAACGTTGCTTGCAAAGTTCCAACAACTTTCCACATTGCTTGTGTTATCTGTTGGAGTGAAAGGACGCTAGCAAAGCTGTAACTTCTTCAAATATCTTATCACCACCAAGATAGTTACAGGAGGCCAGTGTCTTAAAATAGAATTAGGCACGTAGCAATTGTACTTTACCTCCATTTAAAAGATACATCATAGAAATAGAAAAATAAACAATGGAAAGGAAGATCAACAATTTAAGACATTTAATATTGTTTGACTGACTTAAAAGTTTCAGGTCTGGAGGATGACTCAGCTATTAAGAATACTTACTGCTCTTAGAGAGGGCCCAAGTTAGGTTCTTAGAACCCACAGCCACTTTAGGCAGTCCCAGCCACCTGTGACTCTACCTCTAGGGAGATCCTTGGGAACCTTCACTTGTGATCACAGACCTACACGCAAGACACATACAGACACATAATTAAAGGTAATAAGAGAAATATGTTTAAAAGATAAAAATCTGGAGGAGTAATAAGGATTAACATAATGATCTCTAGAGCTCCATGCTAGTTAGATAGTAGGCAATGACGAAATGTATAGCTGAGAGACTCATTTCTAAAAGGAAGAGTCCGTAATAGAACAGCTCTTCTTCAGTTTGCTATAGTTACCATGTCAAACATTAACTTCTTTAGAAACACAGGATTGTGACAGAGTCCCTGAGGGCAAACACTTACAGCTGATTTGGTCATGCCTGATCAGTCTGTCTGTCTAAATAAAAAACCAGAGACTTCCACCTCCAAAGACTGGCAGATTTTCTCAGAAGATGTTGCGTGAATTTCAAAGTAGGCTCCTCGGGCTGGGAGCGCACTGCCCCAAATTCTCTGAAGTGAGAGGCAGAAACCGTTAGCTGAAGCGCTGCTCTGGTTTTAGTGGCCGTGAACTTGCATAAGGATACAGGTAATCTCCCTCATAATTAGGTACCAGATCATTTAGTCCACTTGAGTTTTAAATGATAAAGAGAACCTTGACCAACACCCAAAATCAAAGTGCCAACTCGGCGGAGTGGATCCTGTTACAATTAGCATAGTCTTATTCCAAATCTTCCTTAGGACAACTGAATTCTGACTGTATGATAGACGTCATTATTAAAGTCAAAATCCAGAGAGAAATTCACAGCTTGTTTTAAGCAAAAGTGGACAAGGAGCTGTTTCAGTCATCAGTGCTAATATGAGGTGAGCTGGCCTGCTACGCACTGATCATTCTAATACTTTATGGAGTTGCAGCTTTTCTGGACACTGACAGGAGCCTCTCTCCAGGAAAATGAATATTTGAGTACACAAGACTTTGCATCAAGTTTCAGGGAGTTATGAGAACACTTTTTGAAGGTGAGGTGAAGATCCATGCTTAATATGGAACCTCTTATTGTCAACATATGGCTAAAGGAAAGTAAATTGGTATTCCATCTAAATTTTGTGTGTTATATATATATATATATATAAATATATATATATATATATAATGTATATTTATATATCATATATAAACACACATACATATATGTATTAATAAACTTCACCTTAAAAATCTTTCAAAGCCTTCATTTCCTCACTGACTTTGAATTGGTCCTTTGATCTCCTCTCAATTTTCAGCTCCATCCTGTATCTTTTAGATTCTTTAATCTAGTGACTTATTTGACAACACAAAGATCTGTGTAAGCAGATCAGTAAACTAAACAAGTACTCATGAGTACCTACTACATAATCAGTTCTGATTTTCTCATTCTGTTAGCAATAAAAACGAGGTGCTTTGCCTTTAAGATGTCCACAGTTTATCTCTCCTTATTCTTGAAAATAAAAAAGTGAACATATGTAAAATTTATCACTTGACCTAGTGCAGCAAATAAACTTCTATTTAGATTGCCGATGAGAATTAGTGACGTTATCATCAAGCAGACCATTTGGTCAATGATTGAACATTAATGGCCAAGTCTATACTCATATTTTCACATTCACAGACGCTCATAGTAATAATTTAAATGATCACACCTGCTCTGTTGCTGTAATCTGAACTTGAGGTTGTGAAGAAAATTGGTGAGAAGTTAGAACGGAAAATGTTGACAGTGTGAGCTACGGATTACCTATCTTTGAAGATTCCCTAGGCAGAGTGGAATCACTTAGAATATGCTAGAGCGTATATTAACCCATCAAGGAAGTTGTAGGACCACCATACATTTTGAAATCTCTGTATCTGTCTAAACCCAGCAATCCATTCTTAGATAACTTTCATATAAGATTGTATTGTCCATGTCCTTAAGATATACTTTTTGCCTGCTCAGTTTATTTTTACTGATTAACACGGAAATATTTTTAGTTAATATAACTTATAAAAATACATTTTTCATTAATAGAAAAGCTGTAATCCACAGAAACACAGTTTTTAAAGGTGGTTAAAAGCAATGTAACGAAGGTGCCTCTATCATGTAATCTAGGGTGCCATTAACATAAAGTTTTATAATCAAACCTGATGAAAGCCCAAATATCCATGCATTGAATGCTTAACACAATCTGCCTTCCTATAGGTTTCAGAAGTTGCAGGTGGGGGAGCAAGGACTGTCGTGCTTGCCCTTTGACTTTCTTAGAGAGGTGGTCTTAATGTAACGTGAATGTCACTGGATCTTCTGCCATAAGACCTAAGTTCAAATCCCGTTTCAACCGGTGACTTGTCATGTGACCTTGGACACTTCACCTACCGAGTGTCAGTTGCCACATCTGAACAAGCTGGACAACACCTCCCTCAGTGGTTTGTTAAGGAAATTACATGAAGCAACATGAGATGAGTTCCCTGGCACGGTGTGATATTGGCTCCAGATCATGTGTGTGGCAGAAACTTGGAAGACAGACATGATTGAGAAGCTCCTGAAGCAAGCCTGGCAACTTTTGCCAGATTGTATCACTGAATGAGGTTGATGATTCCTGGGAGGCCTTATCCAAGGATATTTTAAGAAAACCACCACAACCAAAAGTTGGCAGAAAGTGACATGTGCAGGAAATTGCAGATTCCATAATTCTAGAGGTGCTGTAATTCTGTAAATTCTGCTACTAGTGCAAAAACCCAAGCCTTTCTGTTCATCTGTTTTTAATTACTATGTTTTTTCTCTATTATACATATTCTGATTCCCCGGTGTTGTGTGCCCCCTAATTTAGATACGCAAACATTCATTTTCCAGATTAATATCAATGTTTAAAATTCCTTTCTTTAAAAAAAAATAACAGAACACTGCCCACAGCTGTGTTCACTGGGAGGAAAAATAAGCAACACAAAAATATATAAAGAAAAAAATGCAGAAACATTGCCTCTTAGGGGCCGATCATGGTTCCTATTCTAATGTGCACTCTCACAGAGTAAATTTGTTTATATTTATTTTCTTTAAAAGTCATTTAGATTAAAAAGTGGTCATTAAATATTATCATTTTAGCAGAAAAAAAAAGTTAAAGACTTTAATAAAAAGTTCAGAAAACTTCCCATTCGTTTTCCTTTTTAAAATGGGCTTCACACTCCAGTCCTTGGAAACAGGACTTTAATTGGGCATCCTTGAAACCTTACTTCTTTACTTCTCTGCTTCCACCATCTCTAACAACCAGTCCTTAATAGTCCTTTAAAAGTTTAATTTTACCTTGCTGACGTGTTCTGGAATCACAAGCCCTGCTCCTTGGCCTCTGGCCATTCTGTGGATACTTTGCATTATTTAACCTCCGCCCCCCCAAAGCAGGTCCACTCTAACCTTGGACTTGGTACCACATTCCTGATGGAGCAGAAAAAGTCTCGATTTCAATAAGTAACCAGAGTGCTCACCAGAGTCACTGGTGATCTCTTAGGACTGCAGAAGGTTGGCGCGGGGGCGGCGAATTATTTAAATACATGTTTTATGTTAATTGCTACAGGCAAAAATGGGGAGAGATGTCAAACAGTCCTTAATAATTAATGCTAATGACAGCTAAAATTCCAATGGACTTGCCTACTTTTGCAGTTGATTCATTCTGTTTTTCCCAGGATGATATTGCTATTAATAAGAAGTTCAGTAAGGTTTGTAATTTCGCCAGTTTGCTCGCTGCGTAGATGGCAACAGGTCCCTGTGGTAAGAATGCCTCAGCCTATACCACTTGGCAAATCTGGCTGCCTATCTTAAATGAAAGCTAAACAACTGCTGGAAGAAAGGAGGAGAGGAAGAAATGGAGGAAGGAAGAAAAGCCAAATGGTTTTATAGATGACCACAGTCATCTATAGGAGTTGTCTCAGTAACTTTTATATTGTGAGAAAATGCCATGAGCTAGGCAACTTATGGAAGAGTTTATTTGGCTTATGGTGCTGGAAGAAGAATAGTCCATGATGGAGAAAGGGAGGTAACAGGTGGCTGGACCAGCAACTAGAACTCATATCTCAAACTACAAACAGGAAGCAGAGAGAGTGAGATTGAAACTGAGCCTGGCTTTTGAAACATCAAAGCTCATCACCAGTGGTATTTCCTCCAGCTAGGTCACATCTCCTAATCCTCCCAAATCAGTGCCACAAACTGGGCAACAAGTATTCAAATGGAGCATCCTATTCAAACCTCCAAAGGAGTATAGCCTGTCAACTGACTATTCACCCTATCTTGTAAATGATGAAAGTTTTAAACAAGTAACTTACCATCCTGAATTGCATTCCATATAAATTAAAAAGTGAATAAAATAAAAAGAAGTAAAACAAAATGTATCTTGGAAATTGTATACAGGGAATAACAATGTGCATTTAAAAAGTTTGGGTTGGTGCTAAACTCCAAAAGAAACATCTAAGAATTGATGGCATAGCTGTAGCCTTAATGAGAGGAACTAGTCATATTTACCAAATCAATGAATTCCAGCATCTAGGAAAGTAGATTCTTCAGACAGAAAATTGTGTATCCTTAGTCTTTCTTATGTTAAGTGCTCTGTGTTTGTTTGCATAGATCCACATGGAGTGAAAATGGTCTTAGACAGAAAGACAAACCAGTCTCTTTTGAGATAGACTACATCTATAGCACTGAACCTGAGTAGTGATCAGGGAAAAACTGGAAAATATGAAAAAAGCATAAGGTCAGTGATCTAGAACCAAGACCAGGAGCAGTGAGAAGCCATGGAAAGCCCTTCATGTGAAGCCCACAGAGTCCACTTACTTCCACGTCCTGTGATTACATTTTCTAAAACATCAGACTTTAATTAATATGAAATGAAACCATATTTGACTAATATGATGAGAAAGAAAGAGATTCAGTCTTTTCCAGAGATAAGCCCCCTAATAGATTACCCAGTCCCAAATGGTCAACCCTAAAAACATATACACATAGGAGCAACGCTAAATGGACATTTTATATATATATATAATGTATATAACGTTGTATACAATATAATATATATAAAACATTTATACCACAATAATAATTTTAAAAGCCATGAATTTGAAAGAGAATGCTGGAGAGGACTCAGTAGGAGTTGGAGGGAAGAGAGAGGGGTGGAAATGATGAAATATAGTACTCATGTAAATTTTCAAGTGAAAAATTTTTTAATTAAAAGGCTATTAATATTGAACTATTCCAGTGGCAGTTCAAAAGTATGTTGTATATCCTTCAACTTAATCTTCACAGGCACCAGAATGAATATTTATATTTAGTGGTAAGATAGGTAAACATGAAGAGGGGAAATATCATCCATCATTTGGACTGGATTTGTATCACAGGACTGTGAACTTGAGCAAGTTTCTTTTTTAAAAATATGCTTTTATTAATAATTTGAGTTTCATATAGTGTATCTCCATAACACTCTCTTCCTATTTCTCCCTGTTCCATCCTCTCACCCTTGTGCCCTCAAAAAAGAAAAGAAAAAGAAAACAAACAAAAAAGAACCCACAAAAAAAAGAAAGAAAAGAAATTTAAGTCCAGCTTGTGTGGCAGGAGCATGGATGGAGGGCTTTACCATGGTGTTTGGAGAAAGAAGGCTCCTTTGATTTTCAACTTTGACCTGGCCCATACTAGCCCGAGATGAGGCATGATAGAGTTTGACCTGAAGTTGGGACTCATTACCCAAACTTGGGCACCGAGCAGACTGGCAAGCAATGGGTCATCCCACAGCCCCACTGCCACCCCTAACATCCCACAGGGGCCAGGGCCTCCCACAGGCACCCAGACAACCTGCAGTCACCAGGGCCTCCTGAATGCACCAGGGCATCCCTCAGGAGTCCAGACATCCCACAGGTACCAGGACATCCCCCAGGATCCAGGGAATCCTGCAGACTTCCAGGTATCAGGCACTAGACTAACCCACAGACACCCAGCCATCTCACAGGTACCCAGCTGTGCAAGTTTCCTAACCTCACTAAGCCTTGATGTTCTCATCTGAAAAAAAGAATAACGTTGAATCTTTATGTTAGGACTTTCTGTAAAGATATGAGACAATACTCAGCACTTCCTTACTTTCCAATGCTGGCATGTGTCTAAAGAATATGAGGGTATGTGGAAATGTCCCCTCTTCTCACCTGTTTTTCTGTATTTCTTCAATATGTCATGTCTCTCCCTCATTTTATCAGCCTGACTAGCTATGTCTCCACTCAAAAGGAATCCTATTGCACAAACTTGAGAACATCTATCCATCATGAATGATCTCCCTTCACCTCCTGTGTGTATCCTGAAATCTGAAGAGCAAAGGTGTTATTGGATTTATTTATTGGTTATTTCAGATACATCAAGATACGAAAAAGAACAGCCAAGCACAGAAGGTGCACACCTTTCCCCTGCCTTCTGTCCAGCCCCTCCCCCTCTGCCCTTCCATCACACCATCCATCTCCTAAGATGTCAACTGGAGGAATCCATCCCTTGAGGCTACACGTGTTCAGTATGAACTGCAAATCTGTAGACAAAGCTATTCCTGAAGATCACTGAAGAGCTGTGTCTTGTACAATCCATCCCAAAACTCTCAAGAGAGTTTCATATTGTAAGAACCATAGGGTTTTAGACACAAAGGATTTTAAGTTCTTTTCACACGGAAGGCCTCCCAAGGGTCAACTCTTGAGTGTGCAGAGATTCAGCGCAGAGTTTGGTTTTCTTCCCCTGTGAGTAAGGGATTTAAAGTCCAAAAAAGAGTTTCCAGACAATGAAAGGGACTGTATCCAAAATGAGTCAGTGAGATGCTTGGTGGCTGTCCCGGTCTCCCTTCTGTTGCTGTCATAAGCATAGTCACCACAAGCAACTTGGGGAGGAAAGGGTTTATTTGGATTATGTGTCTGATTACAGCCCATCACTGAGGCAGGCCAAGACAGGAACTCAAGCAGAGGAGAAACCTGGAGGCAGGAACAACGCAGATACCAGGAAGGAATGCTGCTTACTGGCTCGTTTCCTATGGCTCATTCAAGCTGCCTTCTTATACCATCCAGGCTCTTCCTATGGGGAGCACAGCAAGCTGGGCCCTCCTATATCAATCATCAAGAAAATACCACCATAGAGTTCCCTACAAACCAACGTAATGTAGGCACCATCTCAACTGGAGCTCCTACTTCCCAGATGGTTCTAACTTATATCAAGTTGACAAAAAAAAAAAAAAAAATTAAAGTACATGCTGTGAAGCACCACATAAAGAAATCTAAATGAAAAGTATGTCTGTATAGTATGCAATGACCAGTCATGAGCCCTTCTAATCCGGCAACTCTCTGATACTATAGAATAGAAACTCCTAACAGTGGTACAATAGGGGTATATTTTTGGTAGTATTGATCCATGAGTATTTCAGTAGTTTTAATCCTATGGCAATCATAGAAGGAAAAAAATGAAACACAAGTGGAAATTAGCCCTTAGCAGCTGCTTAGTGGAGCAATTTACATTTTAGATTTCCACAATAGCAATGCTAGTCCCTAATAGGAGAAATAAGATTTCATTCTTATTGTGGTATAAGAGCTCCCATTTGTTAAAGACTTTGTTCTTTACTGTAAAGAAAGAGAAAAATAATCATAGCTGGGAATGCCAGTCTATACACCAGAGGGTAGTTTCGATTTTTTGTTCTCTACAGTGGTCGACATTGTCTTTTACCCAGACTCTGGCGAAGGGGATATGCAGTAATCTGTTTTGAGGCTAGAAGACTCAAATCTGAAGGGAATTGCTGATGTTTTATTGACAGCCATGCTTAATTATTTGTTCTTTATTCAGATAGCCTATAATGACTAAAATTTATAAGAATCCTATATCACTGTCAAAATGTCAATTATGACTTTGTCTTCTGCTCTAAAGCCATTCCTACCATCTTTTCAAACTGTACTTCATAGTGTTACCTAGAAACCAATGATAAATGTCTTGTGATTTTTAGGGACTGCTGGGTCAAGGCACTCTTCTGGGCATCCCAACAACATTGTGAAATCAATATGCAGTATCCATGGCCTAGAATCACAGTCCACCAGTCAAGCCTCACAGATGAGACGTTTCTTCAGGACACAGTGTAGACTGGGAAGGCCATTTCTCCAGACTGCTCATGGAAACCAATAGACTTGACTTGTAAACTGCTTGACATGGTTTCTGAGAAAAAGAGCCCACTTGCAAGGTGACTTCCTGTTCATTCCACACGGACACCAGCATCGCTCCATTTCAGACACACTAAAATGTAAGGCAGACAAGGTGTCAACGCGTTGGTAGGACCCACCTGGCCCATGTCTCTCTCCCTCCTCTCTACTAAGCTTCATTTCCTTTTAATCCTCTTCTATCTTTCATTTCTTCTGGTTCTATGTTGTGTACATGACCATTCATGCACAACAAGCAAATATTCTCAGGACTGTAGAAAACGTAGCATTTGCACGTTTGTGTTTGCCTTTGAAGAGCATTCAGGCCTTTTATAAATACAGCAATGATCACTGATGCTGGCCTTTGCCTTCTTTGACTGTTTCCTCAGCTGCTTCTTCGTGCATGTTTTCCCATTTTAAATCACAGGGCAGGAATTCTGTCTGATTCTATTTGTAAATCAGGGAGAGCGCTTTGTTGTTCAATAAATGCCAAGAAGCACCAGCATCCATGTGAGGTGAATAGGTGGAAATGATTGTTTCTGTCTATTGTAAGGAGGAGAGAAAATGGATACTGTGTAATTTCCAAAGCATTTCCACATCAATTATCTCATTTGCACATCACAGAGACACTATAAAAAAAGCCAGAGCGGGCAGTTTTGCTGTCATCTTCCCTTCGCCAGATCAGAAACCGAGAGCAAGGGTTAATGCCTTGTCCAAGGCCTGTGGCAAGTCAGCAGCATGACTTCAGGGGACAAAAAGCCATAACTTTACTTCTCTTAACCAGTGTGGCAGACATGCCAAGAAGCAGATACATTAGCTGCATTTGTATGACAGCATCTAACTTTGACCCTGGCCCACAGCAAGTGCTTAGATGAGAGTTGCTCAATTAATCAATATAATGATGATCGGGTCAGTAGGACACAAGAAGTAATTATTGAAACCATGGTGCTCTTTCCCATCCTTGTCACCTAGGCTGCTGCTCAACCCCTGAAAACTCTGCATATTGTTAATGAACACATTGCTACCTGTGGCTGATAGCTTAGGTACACGGCTACTGCCCTAAAAGACTTAATTTTAACTTGCAAAATACATGTGATAAATACAAGAACTATTAAGTTGTAGCTTAAACTTTCATTTCGTTAAGAAAATGTGTCAAGTATTTACCACCGAAATCTGCCCCATAATCCAGAAAACCCCAGCACCAATCCCAGAACACACATGACTTACCACGAGGGGTCTGCTATCCATGTCCTCTTCTGCTAGAGGTACCAAGGCATTGTCAGACAGCAGCATATTACAGCGAACTTCAAAGGGTGTTGGACAGACAAATCGGATTTCGCAAGAAGAGAATTAGGAACAACTGAAAGTAGTGAAGAGAAGGGACTTCTGGGAATGAGCTGTGTTTCTCAGTGGCCACTTTCACAGATGCGGCAGGAAACTGTCAGTAACTTTGTGGGTGATACTAGATATGGGCGGTGTTCATGTATTCGTTGTTGGGAATGTGCTACAACCCTTGATTGTGCTTGATCAAATAACATGTGTATATTTTAGATACAGCCATGCAGGGACCAAATTAACATCCCACGCACCCTTTGCTTTGGCCTACATTTGGTAGCATTTTAGGTCAACGTTTTTGTTCAAGAGAGTCCATCGAGGACACTGGATTCGCTGTCTTAGTTCTCAGAATTTAAGAGACTGTGCACCCTTTTCCACCCACAGCGCTCCTCGCACACGTGTGCACTGTTGTCCGACAACACTCGTGTGTCTCGTTCTGCGTTTCACTGCCCAGGAACACCGACAAATCATCTACCAAATTACTTCTCTCAAAAAATGTTATTAAAACAAAGCCTTTAGGATATTCTCCAGCAATGTTTTCAGAAACTCTAAAACACACAGCCCTAAACCCGCTAGTTCAGCCAGGATCAGTATGTGGGAGTTCCATTTCTCGATCCCTTCAATAACGTCTTCTCAGAATCCCAGTGGTCTAAGGGACATGCAGGGAAATGGTCGGGAAGTTTCAGCTCCTTGCTCTCTGACCTTGGATGCTTCACAGTTATTTTCCTTTCCTTTTGAACCTCATGCCCCTAATCAGCCACATACTGGATAAACTGTAAAGACGGCACAGCAACCGTAACAGATATATACATACACGTGACATATATACACATAATGCAAATATGCAATATGTTATATGGAACATTTATACTCACATAAATTTGGATTTATAAATATCAGACAATTTTATTAAAATAAAAAAGAAATTAAAATTATTAAAAGTTAAAATGGAAGTAAAGACAATTTTATTAAAAGGAGAATATGTGTTAGGGCTTGCTCATGGTGTATCTAAGCTCATTTTTATTAATAGGGTTGAAAAAATACCAACTTGCAAACAATGCAGTATCACAATGGCTCTTGGTATTAATTCTGACATATTATACTTCATGTTTTCAATAATATTGCTTTTGTTAAATTTTAAATGCACAGATACTTGTTTTGCCAGATGATTTTTTAAAAATTTTTCCTTCAAGAAATCTTTAAAAATAACTGTTACCAAGTAGTTTCTTGTTAAAATGTGGATTCTGCATTTAATACGTTATTTAAAGGCCCACTTATGCTTTGAGTTAATTTTTAATCAAGTATTGAACATCTCCAACATTTTGTCATTATGACAAAATACACCAATCACTTCCTGTAGGGCATGTTATATTAATCTCATTTTTTATTGACGACAAGGCTGTAATTTGGAAAGGTGAAATAAGTTTCTAAGGTAAGAAAAGTAGTAAATATTAAAATGTGTTTAGGATCCATATCTGTCTTGCACCAAAGCCTATGTTCTTTTTAATATATCATGTGGCCTCTCAGATTCTATAACCATCAACATTTTACAGATACATACTTGTGTGTATTGAGCACATGCATGCACACACACACACACACATGGGGGGGTTGTTGGGGAGTGGAAGAGCATCTTTCTTTGCCACCCCCCCCCCTTTATAGTGGAAAACAGAAGGGGAATTTTCCAATGAGGCCATACTGCAAAGAAGAATGAAGAGATCCAGCGACTCCCCAAGTCTGTCTTCAGCATCTTTCTTTAAAAGAAAAAAAAATACTGTCTTGAAATCCAAAAAGCAACTGCATTGGGAAGAGACGGGTACCTGTGGCAAGAGCCTGGCATTTTGGTACATGCCTGTCTTAGTTTTAACCTTTACAACATCTTAATTAGCAGCGGGTTAACCTTGATGAATCATTGTTGCTCTTAGAAAGTAAACATAATTTGTAAAGGAGACAGGTTCCCACTTTTTGCACCTCTGAAGAATGGTGTCATTGCGTATAAAAACTAGCAGTCGATTTAATAAGCTATTTATTTCTATAATCAGAGAAACCTTTATTATTCGTGAGGAATAGACTGCATTTGGGGGTACTATAATAAATGGAAGAGATAACAATTGAAATTCTGAATACATTAGAACCACAGCATGTTGCAGACCAATTAAAATTGACAGCTAAGTGAAGCAAACACACATGGATAAATATAGAAAATTCAAGTTGTTGTTAGGGTGATTTCTCTTCTTTTCGCTACTTGGCATTTATTTTTCTTGCTTCTGGATATTCCAGTTCATTATATTCATCTTTCTGCTTGGCTTCTGAATCTTAATCAAGTTGAACACTGATAGATAATAAAAATTTTAATTCATAGTCGAATATGTTGGCAGTTTGATGTATTTAGTACTCTGATGTTGGGAAACTATCGCCAACTAGAAATACAAGCTTTTGTAGACAATATATAATTTTCATAATCTTAAACCACGGTGGGAAAATAGATACTGTGCTCCACATTTTAGCCATGCGTTTGCCTCTCTGTATTAATTAGTATTGGCAGCTGAGTGGGAGATTACGGGCTACAGCTGCTTTAACCTTCAGCAGCAAATGATGCTTACTGAATTGCCTCCATGTGCCTCTAAAGCCCAGGAAGCTTAAAAATATAAGTTTGATGCTAATGACGAGAAAACACAGTGAATTAGCATCACTTAGCTTGGAGGAGAATTGGAAGTAAGCATATTGCTAATGGCGGTGATGGAATTTACTTTTATACAGTCCTGGAAGAGTGCTTTATGTAAGACAAGCATGACAACTGGAGATGGAACAAGTAACAGTGTAAACAACAAGCGTCATTTATTAAATATCTACCGTTTGCACGCGCATTATGTTATATGCCATGTTGCTCTAATTACATTATTCATGTTGACTCTATGGAGTGGGCTCTATAACAATTATACTCGTGATAAAACTGTTATCCAGAAGAGTTAGTTACCTTACCCTGGGTTACCTGATCAGAGTGGAGACTCAAACACCAAGGCTCATCCGTGGTCCCTTCTGATTTCAGGGCCCTACTTACAGCTATGACATTAGTGGTTTTCATGTGATATGACGACGTCAGGTGTTTGTTCATACGTGTGCTCTAATGTTTAAAAGATAATGTTCAAGAGCAGCTAGGTGTGATCCCCACACTAACAAGTACAGTTCTGGCCTGAAATCGATGTTTGGCTTCCATCTTGATCAGCTAGCGTCTGCAGTGTGGGGGTGAGGTGGTGGGGGAGGAGAAAACAGCTGTCCTGGAAGCAGTGAAAGAAAAATGATCAAGTTAAAAGCTTTCTGCCCTCAGACAAGATTAATAACTCTTAAGTGCTTTTCTAGTTAAGAAACTGTGACAGAGTCACCTAGTTTGGACTCAGAAAAGATGTAATGATTGGGGTCCTTGTAAATAATGCTTTTAAAACAGAATGGCTGGGTTTATACAATTTGAAAAACAAATAGGTTTAGGCACAAGCAGGCTACACTGTGGATTTGTAAAAGGAAGGAAACAGTGCCATCTACTGGGCTTTAACTCTTACTTCTTGCAGAGGATCATAACGGTATTGTGGAAAAACACATTTGTTACCATCCATGAAGATTCTGAGCTACTTAAAAATTTTGAGAATTTGTGTTTGTTTCTTTACGAATACATTCTAAAATGGACTACCAATAATAATGAAGCAATTAGTTGCAAGGAAGTCTGCCATGATATTTTAGAAACCCCTTATAAACGGAAACTCCATTCTCCTGTATAGAAGCATCACCAGGTGAAAATCGAGAGAAACCATTCCCTCTGCTGAGCTGAAGATACTCCTCTGTCACTTCAGTTTGATCCACATCAGGGGTAAATATTCATTACAAAGAAAACGGGAAAGGGAAGCAGTTTTCCTGGTGAGGAAGCTGTGGCCTGCACGAAATGCGGAAATGCTCAGTCTACACCACCCCGCTGGGTAGAAAGGGAGCTTCGATTAGTCTGGATGTTGTTTTCATGTTTCTTCCTTATACCATGAAATACCTTAACTGGAGAGTTCACAAAGAAAACGTGTCCATTGTGCTCACAGTGTTGTGAGCTGAAGGCCTGAGTCAGCCAGCTCCATTGGTTTAGCCTCTTATTAAAGTTCCACTCACAGAAGGCGCCATCGTAGTGGGAGCTTCAGAGAGCAAGCAGGGAGATGTCTACTCTTTTCTTGTGTCTTGTTTTCAGCAAGATCAAGTAATCCATTTTTGCAAGATCAATCCGTTCAGGAGGCACTGCCCCAGTGACCTAATTACTTCGCTCATCTGTTAAAGGTTTTGGCACTTCCCAACAGAGCTGTGTAGGGGAACAGGCTTTTAACACAAGATCCCCGAGAGATGTACTAAAACCGTATCTGCGCCATATCAGAGCTGCATGTATCACAACCGACTTGCTCCCTGGGAGAATTCAGTGCACTGGGTCATCGAATTTTTCTCTACCTGCTCTCATCTCACGCATGCTCCAGAGGACTCATTCTCCAACTGAGGTCCTTGGACCACCAGTGTCAGCTTCGCCTCGTGAGTTTACTGAAATGCAAGGAATTTGCATTTTCTAGGCTCTTCTTAGTTTTTATTTTGTTGTGTTTTGTTTGGCACCAGTGGATGCATCTACAAGGAGCTGTCCTGGAACTTTTCTTTGGGAGTTGTTCAGGAGTGCACATGGGCACACATCAGCTCTGTCTCTGTCCTGTAAGCAATTGTGTACTCTCAGGCCCTACGTCAGTGAGTCTGATCCAGTGGGTAGCTTACCAGGCTACAGTGATGTGTCTCCAATCATGGTCTAGGGAAACTTCAGGATGTGCCTATAAAGACAGTCCTTGAGCCAGGTGGTGGTGGTGCACACCTTTAATCTCAGCACTCAGGAGGCAGAGGCAGGCAGATCTCTGTGGGTTCGAGGACAGCCTGGTCTACAGAGTAAGTTCCAGGACAGCCGTAGGTACCACAGAGAAACCCTGTCTCAAAAAACAAGACAAAGCAACAACAGCAACAAGACAGTTCTTGGACCAGGAAACAGGGTAACATATGCTGGCTAACTTCCCACCGAGCAGCCCTCTCTCCCCATGGCAAGCTATAGCCTTTGCAGACTCCTCCATTGCTCTCATTCCCCAACAGCTGATTCGTTTCATTATCCCAATCTTGATAGAATTATGCAGCCCTTTGTACCCATCCTCAGTGCGCAGCCTAAGCACCCCAACAAGCTGATTAGTTTTCAGATCAATCATTATCCCATTCTAATAGAACTTTTGTGGGAACTAACCTCTTCCAGAATGCTAGCTTTTAATTAACTCAGGAGCCCACAGGGTGGCCTGTAAGGGCTAGAAACACAAAGTATTACATTGTCAGCACTGCAATACACCGGCAGACAAGTTGTTCTGTATCCAACATTTTGTTTTCAAACTGACTGCTGCTTCTTCAGATAAAATGCCCTTAGCCTTAACCTTATCCAAGCTCCTTTGTTGCAGAGAGCCTCTTGTGTGCTTGGGGCAAAGCACACTATGAACGGTAAGGCAGTTTGGACAGAGGCTTGGTTAGTGAGCCTATTGTGGCAGCTGACTCCTTGGAACTGTCCACTTCTACTCTCCTAGGGGACGGATGTGGGGCACACATTGAAGACAGGCATTGGCACACCAGATGTGGTTCTGACTTCTCCTTATAGTAGCAGAAGATGCTCATCCCCAAAGCCAAGGGCACCCTTATATACAGCCTGTTCATCCATGAAGCCTTGTTCTAATACAAGCACACTTTGAAGCCTATCCATACAACCTCCTTTCTCCAAAATCATAGCCCACGGTGTCTGAGCCAGTACATAATTAGTTACAGACCACTATGAAGTAGCCTTTAAGTTGTGTGGAAATTTGCAGTCTTAACATTGCGGAGGAGAGAGAAAACTGGGAAAGGTATGTACCATTATTATTATTATTATTGTTCACTTTACAGCAATGCTTTCCAACCCAATGGACATACATTCATTAGAGTTAGGGACTGTCTTGTACTCGTTTGCATCTTCCAGTAACTTATATAGAAGAGGTGCCCCGTAGGTATTAGCTCATTTGGTGCAACTTTATCCCTCACATCTCTTCTCAGACATGATACGAACGACAATTTGTCAGTGTGCTCACAAGTACCTATTAGCCATTCATATGTACCCCAGACACTTTGTGTACGGGGCGAGATGGAGTGACAGCTGAGAGCTGTCCTCACGTTACTGTACTCAGTGTTAATGCACAATGGAAGTTCTGGAAACAGTGCAAGGCAGTAAGTTAGGAAACGCAGGATGTTTGTGTCCTCTGAAGATTTGTCACTGCAGAGTCACAGAAATGTCTCAGCCGCTGCCCAGACTGAGCCTTTCTTTACTGGGTGATCTAGAAGCCTCTCTCCTCTAGCGCTCGCAATGGTTTGCCAGGATTTTTTCCTTTACAGAGATCTGCCAGTCAGTCCTATTGTGTAAATGTTTCATTCCATTCTTCAGGGTGTTTCAAAGCCATAGCCATGTCTTCTCCTACATGGCTGGTGTGTCTGTTCCAGTGGATCACACCTCTAGCCATACATTAGAAACGTAACGCTGTAAAATGGCCAGGCTCAGGCTCCCTAAGCAAGTTTGAGTTTGGCTTGGGACATTGCCGAGGATTCAATGTTTTAAACATTTTCCTGGGTAATCTTAACATCAGTTAAAGTGGAGAATGCTCTTTCTGATTTATATTGTGCTCAGCTAAGGAGATCCTATTTTGCCTTTTTCCTCAAACTTGGCCCACCGTCCCAGCTTAAGGGAATTACATATTAAAAATTAACACATGTAAGTTTAGACATTTATAAACAATCAAGCAAACAGGGACACAGACTACCTAAAATAAAAGCAAGTAAATTATATAAGGACAATGTACTAGACTCTTACACTCTGACCTAATTCTAACGCCTTATAAAAATAACTAGAATCTTCAGTTACTTTAAAATTTCAAGGTTTGGGAATCCCCCAAACAAGTTAAAGAACTCGCCTAGTTAATGTATAAATCATAAACTGGTGTGAAATAGAAAGTGCCAGTAAAACAATATCTTGAGATTTTCTGCCAGCGTGCCCTGTCCTCCTAGCGTTTGTGCCAGTCTCTACTGTAGGCAAAAGAGAAGTTGAATGATGTGATTATTTTTTTAGGGGAAGGTGTCTTGGACAGAATTTAGAACCAGCAACTCCCACTCAGATACGCCGCCCAGCTGACGATGAGGCCAGCGATCATGTCAAACCGGGTTACTGCCCACTTTGCACTGTCTCCAGGATTTAGATGTGAATTACCATTGAGTGCCATAGCGTGGGATCGCGCTCAGCCTACCGCTATCTCTTGCCTAGTTCACAAAGTGTCTAGGGTATATGTGAATGGCTAATAAATGTGTGTATGATGGACTCCATTAAGATGAAATGACTCACATTAAGAAAGAGTACCCTCCTATGTAATTTGAGATTGTTTAATTACATTCCACACTACTAGAACTCTAATATTTTGGTTGGTAATCAATGGAAATGATAATAACATAAAAATCTACACGTCTAACATCTAGTTTATCAGGAACAATTAGCTGGCGTGAAATACATAATTTGCTTATAAAATGTGTTTTTGAACCATTTAAAGAATGAGCATTTTTCTTTGCCAGTTCCACTGAATAGGCCTTTATAAGTGTAAGGGGAACTTTGTGAACAACTGTAAAGGAGCTCCCAGCTAACCGAAGGATGCACCACTGACCTAAAATTGATGCAAAACCATTTCACCCTCCTAACATACTCGTGTGAGCCAAGGACAGCCATTTCTTTCACCTGCTTTGTTCTTTATCTCTTTCTCTCTCTTTTTTGATAACTTTATCAGAATTGTTAGGTTTAGATTCTGTCGCCATTCAAAGGATTCAGAGATGTGTAACTGAAAAATCAAAAATCAAAAAGACTTGATAACTCTGAAAGAGTAAGAGACACAGGTGTGTGATTCTTGAGAGGCCCTCCCAACCATGCTTTCTTTTTAATTTCTTTTTAATTTTTAATTTCTTTTTAATTCACAGACTCATTTTCGAGGGTTCACTTCCTTTGTTCTTTTTGCCCATTAACTAAGCATGTCAAAGTCGACCTGGCAGCTCTTGCTAATTCTCGAGAGATAAAATAGAATGCGGTGACACAGTAGCATCATATGCTTTTAGGTGTGGCATCTTGTTCCTTTAGAACTCTTATGAATATTGGATAAATGTCCAGGTAAAAGATGTTTTTTTCCCCTTGCTAGCTTCAAAATTAACATAGAAGATCAAGAGAACAGAAAGCTGTTACAACGTGCTGATCCCCTGCTGCCACACAAGGACAAGATAAAGCCTAGAAGGTACACGGCACGCAGAAGCCAGCCCTGTGACGCTTAGTGACGGATAATGACTTGGAAATTACAGACTACTGACGAATTGATAGGAAACGAATTGTGGGGGAGGACAGGAGAGGAGAAGCCAGGAGTAAGATTAGGAGAGAGACGATGAGACCATCTCCACCCTACAAAGAAAACCAAGCGGGGCCAAGTGATGACGTCACCCTGTAATTCCAGCTATTCAGGAGGCAGAAGTAGAGGGATCTGAGTTCAAGAACTGCATTGGCTACAGGAGGAGTACAAGGCCAATCTAGACAACCTAGTGAGACCCTGTCTCTCCTCCCCCTACAAAAATGCAAAAAGGACTCAGGATATAGCTTAGTGATAGAGCAATTGCTTAGCGTATGTGTGACCCTGAATTCAGTCCCTAGTACCATACAAAGAAACAAAGGGTACTTATCCTTAAGCACCTGAATGAAAAACAAGATTTTCTTCACTGGCTCTCATAATCTCTAAGGTTACAATTCGGTTAAAAACATTCCTTCAAGGCTGAGAACAAGGTTCAGTTGGTACAGTGTTTGTTAGTGTGCATTGGGATCAGTCTCTAGCTATGTAAATTGATCGTGCGTGTCTCTAAGCACTGAGGAAGTAGAGTGAAGAGAATAAGGAGTCAAAGGTCATCTTCTGCTATGTAGCGAGTCCCAGGCCAGCCTTCGGTACATAAGCTCGTAAAAAGAAAAAAAGGGGGAAAAAGAAAAATCCTTTCTTCAACTTCTTCAGGAATAGTGGTAACTGACTTACTCTACAGCTACAGCAAGGCAGTCCAGTGAACGTGCCACCGATCTGAGACTCTGCATAGCACCAAGTGGGCACTAGAGGAGAACCAGTCATCTCCCGGATCTGCCTGTGGAAGCAAAAAGACTGAGCAGGAAATCTACAAAATGTCACCAGGCCAGAGAAGGGGCAGAAAAGAGTCCCCTCCTGTGACAATATCTAAGTATTCTAAAAATGCAGAGAGGATGAGAGAGACAACATTTTGGTGACCTTCCAGACAGACCTATAAACAACAGAAGTTAAGTGAATGGGTCTTTGATGTTTGCTCTCAGCCTGCATCCTCCATTAGGATGGGAGCAGCATGGTGATGTCTGGAGCTGGAATTTAGAAGGCAGAAGTAGGAAGGTTTTGCAGTCCCTACTCTTCATACTCCAACCTAGCATGGAGTCAAACCTCAACTGAAAGATGGGGAGACACTTTAGTCCACATAGGAAATCAAAGTGATATTTAGAGTTCTATAAAGAGAGACTAAAGCTTTAATTGAAAATGACGAGAAATGCTGGGAGAGCCCTCTGAAATGTGTCCCAGTGGTAGGGAGGACAGTCTCTGAACACAGATAAGACAGTACTAGCTGATCTTCTCCTAAACAGGGTATGGTCTTTCCACATGCTTTGTTCCTCTGAATTACAGAGGTTGCCCTAGGATGCCTTCATCCCCGCCTTCCTCCTCCATCACAGACATCGTCTGAAGCCATTCTGCGCCTCTCGCTATCTCCCTGGATGTCTAGATATTTTCTGAAGATGCCTATGACACCTCTGTGCTCCAGGATCTCCCTTCCTGAGGAAAGCCTCCTCTCTCTCCCTCCCTCCTCTGAGTAAACTTTATATCAAAATATTCTTCAGCTCCACTTTGATCTTTGGTAGAACTTAATACTTCTTTACTTCTTAATCTGATTAGATTTTGCTGCTGATTATGATAAAGAAATATAACTTGGCCATAAGTGTATTTTAGACACTAGTGTGTCTACTTTCCCCCGTAAGTCACACAGGGCAGTAAGAAAGGCAGAAGGAAGCATCCCTATATTTACAATGAAATAATTAGCCTCTTGATTTCTTTCTCACATGGCATCTCTAATCAACTATAAGCTTCCCGAACTGCAAGAATCACGCGTCTCATCACTCTGGATGCTCGTAGTACACACAAAAGTGGCTTCTCTGCAGACACGCAGGCTAACTATATTAGTGACTCTGTCAGAGCGATGGGAACAGTAGCAGGCGTAGACTTGTGGTGCAGTAACGGGAGCCAAGCTAGCCTGTCTAGATGCTCTGTGAGAAGACCTGGAGATCTGGGAGGCTGAACAGACTCCTGAGTGAAATCCTTTACAACCTAGCAACTGTCAGAGGCTTTGTGACTCAGGCTCACTCTGTCATTATGGACGACCTGCTGGAGATCTGGGGGCTAGAGGATGTATTCTGGAAGGTTTTGTTCAACTGTTTATCAAAAGCAAATCCCCCAGGCTACTCTCTTCATATTCTAGAGGTGGCGCCACCCTATCGGCTGCTATTTGATACTGAGAGAAAACCTCGCATCTTTTGCACCATTATCTCATAAAGCTTATTTTGCACGTCTGAAGACTTTAACAAGGAAGAAGTTTGGGTCTATTACAGGCCTCCTCTCCTGCTCCAAAGTTGGGAAGTTCCCCTTTACCTTGAAACAATAGGTTGTTCAGCGGAGGGCTGCCTTGTGGGAGGGGATAAGCTTAATGATGCAGAGTGCAGCAACCTTTTGAGATTTCGTGTTGGAAGAGCAGTCTGACAGAATTATTGTAGGCAGTAATATTCATACGCCACTCCATAAAGGATGATGCTGTAGTTGATTTCACGACCGAAACAACCTAAAGGGACTGCAAGTGGCAGCTGAAGCAGTGGTGCGGACCCTATCTAGGTCCCCTTGCCTCACTCTCATTTCGGTAAATCTCTGATTCAAAGACTCTCTCTTCCTCCTTCCCCACAGAAGTTACCCTCCCCCCCAATATGGCCTGCATACCATATAGCATGCAACAGCTGTTCCAGCATACAGCAGCCCTGGTTTGACATAATCTTGCGTTTTCGTTTTCACTTAAATACTGTCACCTCAGCCATGCTCATGTTAATTTCTCAGAAAAACTCAGGATACATTGGGAGCCTCATTATAGTCACCTTTTCTGTGTTGCTATACTGTTTCAAGTCTTGGTGGGACGACAAGGTGTAAGATAAAAGAGAAGGGACCAACACTGTATACCCTCCATCGCGCTGTAGAGAGATGTACTTAGTGGATGAAGAATGGCTGAATAAATGAGTCAGAACCATACCACTTGGAGTACTTAATCAAATCAGGTTATATTTGTGCGTGGCATTCTTGAATATGTCTGCAATATCTTAGTTGTTTGGTAAACATTTGTACTCTACTTAGAGTCTGAGATAATGAATTCGGTTTTAAAATAAATTGGCAAATGAGTGGCAGGGAGATGGCTCAGTGGGTAAAGATGGTTGCTGACAATCCTGATGGCCTGAGTGGGGGTCCCTGGAATTCATGTAGGGCAAAGAAAGAAAGACTCCCATAAGCTTTCTTCTGATAACTATTTAAATAACGCCTCTGTGGCCAGATCTTCCAAGCTCTAGAAAGCCCTTTCTTGATCCTTTGTCACCCCTTCATTTCTGGCCTTTGGTTTTCTATCTCATTTTTTTTAAATGTACAAATAGAAACCCGAATTTTAATGTATAAATAGAAATCAGTAACTCTGTTACTGATAAAGTTGATTGGGGGATATGTTGTTAGATATTTGGTCAAAAGCCTTGTTATACTGGATTTTCTCCTGCAATAGCAGCCCAGAGCACACTTGGTGTGCAGGCTGCCTTATAGAGGAGTTACAGGTTAAGCTAAGCCTTCTCACAAATCCACAAAAAGTAAATCATTCTTCTACTTGAGATAAAAAGAAAGATCAGAGATAAGCTGGCAACATCCCTCTCATAATCTCCATTCTTGGAGAGAAGCATGGACACTCTCTTCCCTTTACGGAAAAGTATGCTTATGAGGGAATCAGCGCCGCTGGGTCCCCGCCCGGCCCCTCTGCTAAGGCTTCCCCAGTCCTGCTGGGTCTCAGCCGCCTGCCTTGTCTCCACTACTGACCCAGCGTACCGTCCCGTTGCTGTACACTCGCTGCCTGGTCACACACGGTGCCTCTGCTCCACCGCCAGCCACGGCCTCAGTCACCGGCGCAGAGGCCCCTCCCTAGGCTTTGCCTTACTGACTTCTCAGCCTTAAAATGTACCGAACGATTCTCGGGAGGCGGTCACACACAGTGTTTTGAACACAGAGGTCCTTGTTTAAAAGCCATTCCTTTAGTCACGAATGCACTCCCTGAACACACGAGCCGAGTCTTCTCCACTCCAGGTATTTCAAAAATCAGCATCAAGTAAAAACTCCTTTTTACTAATGAAACGGTGATTAGCATCAAAATGTAAGTACAAGTTTTTATAATCATTATCATATTTAATATTATAATAACTTAATGAAGTAAATCCGATTTTATTTCTACATTACAGACTTATATGTCTGAGGCAGGGTCTTGCTATGCAGCCCTGGATGGCCTTATGCTTTACAGATTTAAAACATGAGACCAACTGAAGTAAAGAAACTTGCTCAAAGTCACAATGACTGTTGAGTGAATTTGGAATGAAATGCAGTAAAGCATGTATTAGAACTCAGGTGACTGCTAAGTCCGAATTTCAAGCTCTTCGTTGTTAAAATTTCTTCTCATCTATAGTTGTGTAGTCCGAGGGCATGTGCAGTGCTCCATGCAGACTACAGAACCCGAAACAGTACCTGTTCCCATCATCGTCACTGTCATCGTTACTAGGGACAAAGATTATATACCAACCCAGCAGCAGTCCTCAAGTAGTCTTTCTAATCTGGGTTATTATCCCAGATTTACTAAAAGAAGATATTTCCTCTTTTTCTCTGACTATTTTATAACAGAATTGAAAACAATAATTACTGAGTGAATTGGCATGGTGTTGTTTGTATGCTAGAAGGAAACAGTATTACTATTACCACAGTTCCTGTATAATCCAGGTACAATAGGAAACACAGAAGCAACCTAGGGTCTGTCTGCCAAATGCAGGTGACCAATGAGCACCTGTAAAGTAGAAGAACACCGCTTAGGGAATGTAAATCAAAACTGCAATAGACACTATGTCATACTCATGAAGATGGCTGCCATGGATAACGTGTTGATGAAGTGTGAAGAAACTAGAACGATTGTTTTTCTGGTGTATCGATGGTACAGCCAGTGTGGGGAAAGTGTGTTAGTTCCTTAGGAAACAGTTACCAGACACCCTGTGGGAAATTCTAGGATAGAATTACCATATGACATGCTTCTATGTATGTGTCCTACTCTGCTTTGATAGAATATCTGAGACTAGATAATTTACTAAGAAAATAATGTTTTTCTCACAGCCAAGATAAAGGCCAAGGATTATGAGGGTTTCTTATTACATCCCTGTGTGGCCCAAAGTAGGCACACAAGAGAGACAGAACCCTGCCCTTGCCCATTTGACACAGTCCTTTTTAGGAGGTTGCTCTGTTTTAGCCATTGAGCATAATGCTACTATGAACAGGGACGTACAGATATGTATGGGTGTTTCTCTGTTGTAACCCTGGCTGTCCTGGAACTCACTCTGTAGACCAGGCTGGCCTTGAACTCACAGAGCTCCTTCTGCCTCTGCCTCCTGAGTGCTGGGTTTAAAGGTGCGCACTGCCACCACCCAGCTGTTATTGAGGGATCATAGTTCTTACTGTACACACTAATTCCTCAACAGAAAAGTGACTTCAATATTTTTTCACATTCTGCAGCCACCTTTCACTTTGTTCACTGGATCCTTTGACATACAGAATTTAAACATTTTTATGATGGCCAATTTATCCATTTTTTAAATTTCCAATGCTTTGATGTCACGTCTAAGAAATCTTTCCTAATCTTTATTTATTTTGTATATACTTATATAATATGGTATATGTTAGTATATAGTTAGCATATAGTATATGACATTTAGTATGTAGTTAATATAGTGTGGGTTATTTATTGGTTAGTTGCTGCTTTTCTATTTTGCTGTGCATATTACTTCTCAAATATCCTTGATTATAGCAGCCATAATTACACTAAAGTGCATCTGAAAATTAAAACATCTGGGAAACATCCTAATGAAAGCCTCAAAATCCCTTTATACAGACAATTAGTCTCCAAGGCTCAATGAGCATGGTTAAGGCTCCTGCTCATGCCTAAACTCAAGAAAAATACCCCAAACCCTCAGACCATTAGATAATTCAATACTGTTATTCAGGGAGAGAAGATTAAGAATATTTAAAAGAATTAAAAAGAGTTATCTTCGGCATGCAAAAAATAATACAATTGGCACAGAAAGCTAATTTTCTGCAAATGATTTTCCTACAGATGTAATCAGAAAATAGATAAATTATGTCCTATGGAAAAACTGTATTAGAATTACAGTTAAATTCCATAATTACTCCTAACCATATGGAAACAAAATAAAACACAGTGACACTGTATGGAATTATCTGAAATATTCATTACTTTATGCTTCATTTATTATTATTATATTCAGAGAAATCTTATGACTTCCACTTCTAATGACTTCCTTTTTGCTCCCTTAAAGTCCTGTTTGTTTTGCAGTATTTTCAGAGAGTTTATTACAGTTCCCTCTTTGAAAGGATGGGATACTGTGTCTAAGTCTTTGCTGCATAACCCTCTCCCCTTCGATGCATGCTTCCAAGTGTTTCCGATGAAGAAATACAAAGCACATATCTTGTGGTTTGCTAAGCATGCCTGTCTCATTAGAGCTACCTGAATATGTCATTCCATTTTCCCAAGAGGCATTCTTAGGAGACATTTTATACTTGTAAATGTTCATACAATTTGGTCTAAAAACAAAAAAGTAGTCTTTGGAAGTAGACAAAACTGGTTTTCACATTCTTTTAGAGCTTTGTGTTATGTGTGTGTGCCTGTGTGTGTGGTCTTGGGGATGGAGCCCAGAGCCTCATTTAAGCTAGACCAATGTACTATATTGAGCCATATATCCACAGACTTGACTGTTGCCTTTTATTTAACATTACATTGCAAACTCCAGAATATCTTTTATGAAGCTCAGCATTTTAGTGTTTAAATAATTTTAAACCATTTCAAACAAGAAGTGCTATGTCAATTCTCTACAATGTAGTAGAGTTATTTTTATCCCAGAAATCATGATATAGATTTCTTAGTAATTCTAAACTGTGGCATTGTAGAAAAATTTAAGCTTTGTTAGATGGTAATTCAGCTTTACAGTAGATGTAATCATTGAACTTGACCCTGAAGGCTGAGTTGGTGTTGATTCCTGGGTGTAGGAGACAGTAATTTCAGGCAGAGAATAATATGTGTAAACATGTGCTTACGTAAGAGTTAGAATTTTGTGCTTGCTGAATTACAGCGTTTATCTGTTGGGTAGAACAGGATGAGGATGGGAAGGCAGGCGGGCTGCTGACAGATTTTTAAGTGTTTATTGTTTGCTTATAAGTGGATTTTGGGCCCATGCAAAGTGGTTTTTTGTTTTTGTTTTTTTTTTTTTTTTTTTGCTTTCTTTATAGAAGAAACATTGTGTGCTCATTCTTTACTCAAAAACCAGTCAAGTAGTAACAGTGAGATTTGTGTGAGGAGAGACCAGATAGGAATGCTGGGAGATCTGGGTAACAAGATGAGTTGAGCGATTGACTGGTTATCATATTCATTCATTCTTCCAGCATACATCAAAGCACCTATTATGTGCCGGATATCTGCATCTAGTTTAGATGCAAAGAATAAAATAGGAACTTTCAGATTTTAATGAGTGGAAATGTCTAGGAGAACACACAGTCTCTTTGAAGCAAGCTTCAAAAGTCACCTATCCTCATAATCACCCTCTTCTTTGTTGTAATTAATTGCTCCTTATTTTGTATTTTCAAAATAAAATAAAAGCTTGGCTAATGCTTCTGTTTCAGGATGTTTTACATTTAACCATCTCTCTCTCTCTCTCTCTCTCTCTTTCTCTCTCTCTCTCTCTCCCTCCCTCCCTCCCTCCCTCTCTTCCCCACCCTCTCTCTTACATGCCGTATGTATTTCTACAGTTTCCTAACATAGAAAAGGCATAACATGAGGGGATAGTGAGAAATTGCTTGGAACTCTCCGGTTCTGTTGCAGAGCGACGTCACATTAGCCAACCTTCTATTTTAGGTGACTTATGAATGTTGATATTAAAGGTGTATTCTTATTTCTATTCCTCACTTCTGTGTGACATTAATAGTTTAAAATTATACATATTATAAATTAATATATAAATGTATATTACAATTTGTAATATATTATATGTAATTTGAAACTACATATATATGCATTAGTGAAGTTGTTAATAGTTTAAAATCATAATGTATATTATATATAATTATACATATATCTGATACATATATATATAAATATGCCATAGGTTTTGAGTACTATCAACATTAGTAAAGTTGTTAATTGTTTAAAATTATAATATATAACATATTAATAACATAATGTATATTATATATTACATATTATAATACATATTATATACTTACATTATATTTAAGTTATAGAATATACAACATAACATACATTGTTATTAATATATATTATAATTTAAAAATATATATATATATGCCATAGGTTTTGAGAACTAGCAATGTTAGTATGTATAGTGTTTTGTGGTTTAGGAGGAAAAGGTTATATCGACTTGATATAATAATGAAAAACATCATTCCTACAACACTAAAAATTGTTTTTGATAAGCTGTTACTAACTTTAAATTTTTGACATAACAACAATAGCAATGTGTTCTGCTATTGTTGACATTAAATATTCTTGAAGGCCTTGTGAATTGTCTGATACTGTGATAGTGGTTGCCCTGCTTGTGGTATTTTACAAGGTTCTATAGCTCCACAAAGCCCTATAGATCCGTATTTCCTTGTAACTTTGGAGAGGTCATTGTTCTTGGCAGGTGCCATTGCTACTCCAGTGTTCTTGAGCTCTGGACGGAGTGATGAAGTGTTAGGAGTGATGACTGCTAATTTCAAATGGTAGGAAAGACACCAGGATGCTAACAGGAGGGCATAGTGTCTGTGAGCACACACTTGTCATCTACATGGAAGGGAAGCAGATGAAATATTTTTCCCAAATATTCCCTTTTTGCTAGTATGCTAGCAAAAAAACAAACAAAAAACACACAGCGGCTAGTATGAATTTTCTAACAAATCTGTCTACAGCTATGTGACCTTGCCACAGTTGAAAAAATACCTCAAGCTTTCACCTTAGGGTTTCAGAGTCAAGATTTATCCATTTAATTTATTGTTTGTAACAACATGGTACTTCTTTAGGATATTAATATCAAAAGATTGATAATATAAAATAATGGTTTATTGTTTTGAAAGCTAATCTTTTATTGATGTACTAACTGCATGTAATAATGTGTATGCCTATCAGCTTGCCTTTTTACTTAAAGTAGATAAATCATATTAAAATCACACCAAATGACAATCGGGCAGTGATTAGATTTCCAGAGTTCTACATATTTCTCTGTTTCTTCGTTTTTTTTGTTTTTTGCTTTTCCTGCCATGAGTGAAGCTGACCTGAGCTGAGGGAGAAATAGAAGCCGAACAGGTCATTGCTTTGAAAAATAGAGATTTCAGTGTGGTATTAGTTTTGCTAGGTGAGTTAGTTTGGAATTTCCCACAGTTAACCCTGAGATGAAGATTCCTGAGCAAGTGGTTCTTGAGGTCTTCCCAGGAGAAATCAGCAAGGAAAGCAGACAAGTAAGGAAGAAAGATGCAAAGCTGCAGTAAAGTCCTTCTGTGGGTAAGATCCTCCCTAAGAGAGTCTCAGGGAGGAGTATCCAGAGGAAAAGCGCGCCTGAACTGGCACAGGGCTGCTCAGGAAGGATCAAAGCAGAGCTGCCAGGATCTGGGAAGAGCTCTGTGTCTATTACGTGTATCAGGCTCAGTTTTTCTTTGTGAAGCATTTCAAGTCAGGGTACCTTCCCTTGCCTATGCTAGCTATAAATGAAGACAATGTCTGCAGTGTTTGAGATCTAACTCCTGGTTAAGCTTCAGAGTACCAAAATGAGAACTTAAGAACTGAAGACTTGTGGCGATGGCTGTTTTGGGGCAGAAACGGGAAAGGCCCAAGTAATGAAGTGGTGTTTTAGATGCAAACAAAGAGATATGAAGGAACTAAACTAATCATTAAGAAATTGCCTAGGGAGATTATGTTAAGACTAGGAGAAATAATCTAATGAAAGCTTGGGGAAAAAATGACTTTCTGAGAATGAGATGTGTGGTCCACAAACTAAAATGAATGTGATCTAATGGTCTGGCAAAGTAAAATATACACATAAGGGATTGAAGCATCCTCAGGAAGACTCCTAAGAATGGCTGTACCATGATCACATGAAGAGAAAGTATTTGTAGCCAAGTAGATATGCTGGCACCTGGCTATATCTGTGTGTGAGCTATTTAAATCTGGGTCACAGAAGACAAAGCAATCATACAAGTTATAAGCTGCTTTGTTTGTCTATATAAAATATACAAAGGACTATAGATTCAAGAAGCAACTATTCTAAAAATGCCTTGGGAGGCTCCTCTTCAAGGACTGTATATGTCTATTCTATGCAAAATAATGTTTAGAGAATAAGAAATAACAGCAGGTGAAGCAGGTGGTGTGCTTTATTTACTTTGGGAAGTGTATTTGAACATTTATCTTGGATTGACAGTGTACTATCACTGCCTCTAAATTACCTTGTGGTATATGAATGAGAAGTGCTGGCAAATCTCTGTAATTTAAGTGTTTTATTCAAATTTTGATACGATTTTTATGCCAGAGCATCCTAGGTAAGAAACCTTTTAAAAGGTATTTATCACACAAACTCTGGGTTTGCATTTGAACTATATCATCTCATTAATTAAGAGGTTGAAGTCCCATTACTTCGTGTCTTTCTTTCTTGGATTATGTAAACAGCAACCCTGTCATTACCAAATCATATGCTGTTTTTCTCTTTCTAAAGAGCCAGAGCTCATAGCTACTACTTAAATGTGACATTACAGAAAATAAAAAGTAATGTTCTTGTTCCTAGCTGTATGTTGGATGGATCTATTCCTCTATGAGTATCTGTTCCAACTTTTATTTTTCTCAGTTTTGGTTGTGGTACAGTAACACTAAAGAGAAAGTGTTATACTCTAGCTAACGTCAAATTTAGCTAGAGTATATTTGACAATGTCAAATTTATCAGCAAGGGACAAAAACAATGCTGCTAGAAATGCATTATATATTCAAATAAAATGGGTTATTTGTGACAGGCACATAACATTTAGCTTCTGATCATTAGCTTTGGTAATCATTAGCTTGGTTGATGAAAAATAGAATATTTACAATACCAAATGAGCAACTGAAAAATGAACAACTAGCAAATCAAAATTGCACACTCTCCTGAATCACGGACTGCCAATCCGATAGTCCCAAATCATATTGGCATGGGCCTTTATCAAATTTTATGGATGAACAGTGAATTCCATGTTTGATATAAGCGGATAAAGGTTTCAGTGGCATCTCCTGTGTGAATTTTAAAAGGTTTCAAAGCAGTGTCTATAAACCGAATTCCATTTTCCTTAACCAAACTGTTTTTCAGATGCTGACCCTCATGTAATGTTACTTGTGCTTTTCGGTGCTGTTCAGTTTTAACCATAAATTTTCTTTCTTTGGTCAAATTGATTTCATGCCTATAGTCTATCAAAACGATATAGACAAACTATTATTGCCTATTATAGTTAAGATGAAGTTTTCTTTTAGAATCATTTCCTGTGGCACCATGAAGACACTCTAGGACTCTGAGCTTCTACTCTGCCTCTGACGAGCTGTATAATGATGTATCAGGCAGGTCTTGTCTAAGCTTGAGTTTGCCCACCTATAAATTAGAGATAATAATATCTACCTACCTTAAACCTTTTTTTTTTTGAGAACTAAAAGAAATACTGTATGCCACTTGCCAAATGAGGCATGGCATATTCACTCAGCACATTACTGTTGCTTAGTGTTGCTTCATATATGCAAGTCTTTTGGAAAACAGCACCATTCACCAATTGCCTGGAAGAGATCTGGCCTAAAGATAATACATACAAGTCATTTATATTGGCCATGATAGCATCTTAGTAGCTGTTATGACTGGCTTTAATAATGTAGTCTGGTACCTCTACTGTTATTAAAATAGGCTTTCAAGAAAATACCAGTCTCTTCACACTGGTTAACTCCAATTCACCCATAGAATGTATATACTGAAAGTTCCTATTTTGAGGTAGTAATTGTAGGTATTTTTCTCCCACTGTTTCCTTGCATTGTTGCATGGTTCTGATCATTCAGGTAGTTAGCACCGAGCAGGCGCGGGGCAGAGGGTACCGAGAATGAAGAGTCCGCATGCTAGTTTTGAGTTTCATATTAGGATTTTAAAAGTCCACAACAGAAATATCTAGAAATCATAACTTTAGAAGCTTGTAGCTTTTGAGAGAGAGAAAATTTGTTGAGTCATTCAAAGCAAAGAGAACTACAGAAGGATCAGCTTTTACCAGAAATCAGAGTAGAAAAATACTTGATAGAATAACAAGCTACAGAGAGATACAAGTTGGCAAGCACATCCAAAGACAGAGTTAAATGGGTGAGAAGAGGCCTTGTGCATATATTGGATATATATGATGTTTTGGAAAATCACACAAAAAGTCAAGCAATTGGAAGAGGCATGGTTGAAAAGAGAACATTTATCGTGACCATGACTACAGCAAGCAACTGCAGGTATAGCAAAACCAGAAGAAGATCTTTGAGACCATTGAGAGTAGATTACATTTCTGCAGAGGCCAGAGAATGACACTCGTCTCAGGAGTCCCACCACTGCTGACAAAACAACTTAGATTTCCCAGGAACTCAGGCCACTTCTAAGGGGAAGAAAACAGTTGTAAAATGAGTATTTACCCAAGAGAGTTTGGAACTAAAATCTGTGAGAAAGGCATTGTCACAGTTTGACTAGGACTTGAATGTATCCCCCAAGAGATCATGTGTTGAGCTTGGTCCTTACTGTGATGTTGAGGTGGTATACTCTTTAAGAGACAAGGTCTAGTGGTAGGCCCTTATGTCATTAGTGAGATGCTCTCAGAAGAATCAATACAGTTCTCCTAAAACCCCCAACTAATCCCCAGTGGCTCCTTGATTTGATATTTGACAATGTAGCCTGTCATTCTGCATGTGTTCCCACCATGATGCTACCCACCATGACAGGATACTGTAAAGAATCTATGGCCATAGCAGGAGCTGTGCTGCTTGGATGTTCACCAATATTGTGAACTAAATAAATTTGTTTTCTTTAGAAGTACTCAGATGCAGGCATTTTGCTATAGGAACAAAAATGAGCCTAATATAGAACACAAGTTCTATATGTGTTATATATAAATAAAAACGACATGATTCTCTAAGTTTAGACTTCTTAATATGTTGAAATATCACTTTTACTACGCTTCAAATTTTAAGGGATATTTTAGTTTGGTTGGTGTTCCTAGTTTGCTTCCTATTGTTGTAATAAATGGCATAACCAAAAGCAACTTGGAAATGAAAAGGGTTTATTTCATCTTACATCATGAGGGGAAGTTAGGGCAGAAACTCAAGGTGGAGACAGGAACTAAAGCAGAGGCCATAGAGAAACATGGCTTACTAGCTTGCTCCTCATGGCTTGCTTAGCCTGCTTTCTTATACCTCTCAGCCCGGCGGTGGCACCACCCACAGTGGGCTCAGCCCTCCTATACTAATTGTTAAATCAAGAATAATGCACAGCCATGCCTACGGGGCAATCTGATGGAAGCATTTTCTCAGTGGAGTTTTCCTCTTTCCAGATGATCCAGTGTCAGGTTGACAGAAAACAAAACAAACCACAAACAAACACCCAACACAGTTCATTCTTTAGTTTGTTCTTTCATTTGTGACTAATTCTCACACTGAAGCTTAGGATGGCCTGAAAAACACTATGGGGTCCAGAGTGGCCTGGAACTCCTGTACTACCCTACCCCTGCTCAAGTCTCCCTTAGTGCTGGAACTACAGGCCTGAGCTACTGTACCCAGCTCCCATTTCTTGATTGCTGTGAAAGCCTCAATTATCTGAAATAATTTTCATGATTAAAAAGAACAATATGTCTTTCACATAATTTAACTATCATAAATTTGAAACTAAGTGCATGCATCATTATAAAAATATGCTGATTATTGTTTTCTCAAATATGACACCTCATTCTCAAGTAGCTTTAATTTATTTGCCTTATATCCTCATTTAAAAATAAAGTTTCAGATACATAACTGGAGGATTCCTGTTTGACTAGACTTCAGCTCAGATCCTGAATTATAATCACCATGTCGCTTTCAAGAAGCCCTGGCCCCTTGGTAGAGATATGCAAAAACATAAAGGTGATTGTTACGTGGAGTCCTAAGACTAGATATGGCATCAGCAGCAGTAGGAATATGTCTGATGTTGATGTTAGCTTGAGATAAAACCAGGTGTTCTCTGGCTTAGATGAAAGCCATTCTTAAAGCCTCCTCTCTCTGACCCATGTCATGGGGATTCACTAGTCTTGTACCTACCGTTGTCTATGCTTCTGGTGTAATTCCCTGGTGGTGGTTAGGGTTAACTATCAGCTTAAGGAAAGTTAGAAGCACCTGAAAGATGGACCTTGGAGCATGTCTCGGGGGATAATCTTGATTACTTTAAGGTGGAAAGACCCACCTTCTGTGGGTGACTGTGCTGACTAGTCTTAGGTCAATTTGACACACAAAATAGAGTTATCTGAAAGGAGGGAACCTCAATTGAGAAAATGCCTCTAAGATCTGGCTGTAAGACATTTTCTTAGTGATTAATGGAAGAGGGCCTAGCCCATTGTGGGTGGTGTCATTCCTGGGCTGGTAGTTTTGGCTTCTATAGAAAGAAGGCTGACTAAGCCATGGTAAGCAAGCCAGTAAGCAGCACCCCTCCATGGCCTCTGAATCAGCCCCTGCCTCCAGGTTTCTGGCCTGTCCTAGTTCCTGTCCTGACTTCCTTTGATGATGAACAGCAACAACAGGAAGTGTAAGTCAAATAAACCCTTTCCTCCCCAACTTGCTTTTTGGTCATGGTGTTTCACTGCAGCAATAGGAACCCTAGGATGCACTCCCTGGGTAGTGCATCCTGTGCTGCACACAAAAGGAGAAAGTAAACTGACCTCTCACATGCATGTGTCATTGTTCTTTGGACTGCGGAGATAATACAATCAGCTCCCGATGCCCTGACTTCCTTGCTAGGATGAATTGGAACTTGGAATTATAAACTACAATTAGCCTTTTCTCGTATAAATTGCTTTTGTCGGAATATTTTATCAGGGCTATAGGAAAAGAACCTACAACAATCTTTAATAATTCATACTCTGCAACCTTGGGTTGACTTGACACTGGGGTTGCTTAGCACCTTCTGCCTGGAACTGTTCCTTCACCCTACGTTTTCCCAAAACAATAACTCAAGGTATTAGTGATCACATATAAACACATAGGGAGATGAGAAGAGTAGAACTCTTAATATGCACATTATGCTTCCATATATCCAGACATGCAACATCTGTTTCCACCTTGTCTCAGGCTGAGCACAGTGAGCGCTCCCACAGTCTGTAAGTTTAACCATTTCTATTTGCAGCAGCACTTATGAGTCACAGAACAAAGCTGATTATGTTACAGAAAAGGCCATTTGAAGTGTTAACTGTAGTAAGCCATGCTAAACCATGCTGAGACTATTAACGCCAGGCATAATGAGATTACAAGTATCAGGGTTTCTATCAGCTACACGCTTACTGAATGTTAGGCACATAGGAAGGTGAGGAGAAGATGAATTTAAAATACCTTCTTATTGTTGCTTCTTTGAAATTATTTAGTACTACAAGTGAATATTTAAAACTGTATCTTTAATAATTAGTATTTTATTTTTGCTTCTATGTACTTGAGATCTACAGAGCATGAAAGAGAGCAAGTTTTATCTTCTGAGGTGTTTTTACATTCAGTTTATTGTCACTGACAAAAAATTTGCCTTTCAATGTGGAAAAATGTTACTCTTTACTGATTAATACATCTTTGAAAAGCTTTATTGTGTATGATGCTATAACTTTATTTTAAACACAATATAGGAATAAAAAATTTATAGACTGAAGAGTAAACACAAATCTTATGTACTGTAACACTCTAAAATATGTTGTTTAATAACAAAAGAAAATGGTTGCTATCTCCTGGAGAAAAGAGGAAACTTAATAAAATAGTTGATGCATTAAACATACAATGGCATTATCACCAATATTAATATTCATGAGCTACTGCAAAGACAGTTATAAAAAAAAAGACCTAATAAAAAGTTTGAAACAAATAACTATTCTTTAAATATCTCAGCAATTGAAGTCATTGACAGTCCAATTGTTTCTTCTACATTTTTACTTTGTGAAATGTTATACATTGTTATAAGCAGGCATAATGAATATAATACACATTCGAAATATGCACATACACTCTTCTGCTAGCTTCCTGTGAGCTCTGCTATTGTTAACCTATTGCTATGCACTACAGACAGGGAGACACTTTAACCAGTAGATACCTGATTCAAAACAGAAAAACAGGGAAGAGGAGGAGAAAGAAAAAAGGAAAAGATCTGTTTTTGAGACAGGCCTCTGACTTTGGCTACTGGCTGTTAAGAGCCCAAAGGATCTTTACAGTATTCTTTCCCACAATGCTGTTGTTCTGTTCTGTATCTCACCAGCTTCTTTCACGCCAATGCGCTCTTTTAACTCAGCTGCAGTTTCTTCTAGTTGTTGGATGTTCCATTGCCATTTTCTTCTATTTAACTGAACCCTATTCACCTGACAATGCAAACGCTTAAGAATTGCATCATATCTCTTATGTTGTACCTGTTAGAAAAGAGTACACATCAACAGTGCTTGTGAGCATAAGTAGTCAACAGTCACACAGATGCTCTGACTCCTCTACAGGGAAGCATTCGATTAGAAACCATTCACTGTAAATAACACAAACAAGAATTATGTGGGTATTCAACATATTACCAGTGCTGAAAGTTTTCTACATGAAATAACTGTAATACCTTATGTTGTGGGTATTATTATCCTGTGTGTATGAGTGTGTGTGTGTGTGTGTGAAGAAACTGAAAAATCAGAATAATTTGAAAATAGTTTCAAAGCTAACAACAACTAGTGGTATTTGGGATTTCAACCTGAATTAAGCATTCATGATAGAATGTCTTCTGCACTGTTGTTGTTAAGTAAATGTGGCTGAAGTTGCCTCTTTATTGAGTCCTAGCTGGTGAATTGCAATCTCAGTATCCAACTTGAAAGTATGCATCTGCAGCACAGCTAATTCTCAGCAACTCACAGGAGCCATGTTTCAGTAATTCACGGCTGCCAACTGGTAAGAACATGTTCATTATGAGCTGTAGCCAGTGGAGCTGCTTCTGTTTCTCACTTCCATTTACCATGAAGAAATGCTGCCTGTCCACATCACTGACAGTTTTCTGGACCTCCTCTATCTCTGAGGACTTAACCAGTTCACAAATCATTCATTGTTCTATTATACTCAGTTAAATTTAATTGCTCTAATATCTTCCTTTTACCACTAGGTAAGAGAAATGGTTCTGTTTTCTGTATCCAGCGGCTAACTGAAACATAGGTCCATACATAGGTCTAAAAGATCTAAGAGATGATGAGGTCTATTTCCTTGCCATTAAGTAACAGAGTAAATTTATTCTGAGCCAGACAATGACACACTACAAGGCAGTGAAGCAGTGGAAATTACAAATGATATGATGTCTGGCCATAAGAAGGTAAAAAAGTTTAGTCCATTTATCTGCAAATTTCATGATTTGATTTTTTAAAAGCTGAATAAATTCCATTGCGTATATCTACTACATTTTCATCATCCATTCATCAGTAGAAGGATATTTAGGTTGTTTCTATTTCCTCGTTATCTACTGTGAATAAAATAGCAACGAACATGACTGAGAAAGTATCTATGAAGTAGGATTTTGAGTTCTTTGGGCGTATGCCAAGGATTATAGCTAGGACATATGGTAGATCTATCTTTAGCTTTTTGAGACTTCACCCTGATTTTTATAGTGACTACATCAGCTTGCAATCTCACCAACAGTGAATGAGGGTTTCCCGTTTCTCAATCCCCACCAGCACTGTTGTTAGCTGTTTACTTGATCTCATTCATTCTGACCTGGGTAAGAGGAAATCTCAAAGTACTTTTAATTTACACTTCCTTAATTGCTGAGGACACTGAATGCTTTAAAAGATGTTTCCTAGCAATTTTTTCTGTCTTCTTTAGAGAACTCTGTGTTCAGATCCATAGCCTACTTTTAATTGAGTAATTTGTTTTCTTGACTGTTTTTATAGTTATTTGCATATTCTGATTAGCAATCATTTATTAGATGTATAGTTGGCAAAGACTCTCTCCTACTTTGTGTTTGAGAACTTGAAAGCAATACCCTGTTGTTGAAGACATGACACACTTCAGACACAGGGCTTGGAAGAAACAAACCAAAACTAACCTAGAAGCCTTTTCCCTGAGGACTAGCTTTCATAGCATCCAAAAGTGCTATGCAAGCTGCCAAGGGAGTAAAGAACTAAAAGTCTTACTCAGCTGTAAAGCCTATGAACCACAGCAATGACTAGCATGGCAAGACATACACCATGGTGCAAAAGTAGCACTTATATCTCATGGATAATCAACAGGCACCTAACTGGACTTAATGCCCATTCAGTGCTTGGAGGGAATTTATGCCTGTCACTGTAAACCTAATCAGCTACCTGTAGCTGGTGAGGTCATGGATTCTAGAGCAGTGGTTCTCAACCTGTGGGTCATGACTCCTTTGGGAGTTGGAAGACCCTTTCATAGATGTCACCTAAGATCATTTGCATATCATATATTTACATTATAATCCATAACAATATCATAATTTCAGTTATGAAGTAGCAAAAAAAGTAATTTTATGGTTGAGAGTTTACCACAACGTGAGGAACTTTATTAAAGGGTCACAGCATTAGGATGGTAGAGAACCACTGCTCTACAGGAAAAATTGCTGCTACTTTCCTAAACCAGTATAATTCCCAACTGCATTCTAAACCTATATCCTTATCTAAGTATAGCTTAATAAGCATAAGTATAGCTTATAAGTATAAGTATAGCTCTCACTCATCAAAGAAGTTTCATTTTGCAGCAAGATGAACATTTCAGAAATAAACAACTAGCCAAAGTATAGAGGAATAGGCCTGTGTAAAAGTTAAGAAGGGTCTATAATGCAGGGGTCTATATGAAGGAATACATTCAGAGGACTGTGTGGTCTTGGAGAATGTTGTTATATACCTTTATAATCCTAGTATTCAGAAAGCAGTGGTAGCAATCATCTTTAATCCAGTTTTCAGAAGGCAGTGGTGGTCCAGAAACAGAGTATGGAAGCAGACCCAGGAAGCAGAACTCAGCAGGAGTCAGTGTCAGATTGGAAGTGACTTCTGAGATGAGTCAGTGAAGAACAGGCAAAAATACCAATCAGAGGAAGAGTTAGCAAAATGAGTCAGAGTGAGGACATACCCAACTCTCATGATAGAAAGGCAGGCTCTCAGCTCAAAGCAGAGTGAGTTACAGAAGAGTCAGTTATAGCAGGCAGTATCGTGCAGTCGGTTACAGAAACAGTCTGAAGCAGTCAAACACAGAGAGTATGAAACAGGTGGTCTGACTGGGGAGTCTGAGGAGTCTGAGGCAGAGACATAGAGGTAGCTCTGCAGAAGAAGTCAGTATCAGAAGGGAAGAGTGAATCAGTTTGAAGTCAAGCAGAGAAGTTCCGTAAAGTTTCAGGAGTCAGAATCAGTTAGCCCTCTCAGAAGATCAGTTTTGATCAGTTTGAACCACTTCAGCTTTGAGAAACTCGAGCTAGAACGGTGAGTGAGTTGAACCAGAAGAGTCAGAGTTCAGAAGGAGCTAGTCACAGTGGGTCAGTGAACAGTAAGTCACGGAGGTTTAAATATTTTAGACTGTATGGAAGCAGAACCCTTTCAGTTCTAAGCTTAAGAGATTGTATAGAGGCCAAAATGATCCAGGACTAAGACTGGGGAATAAATTAGACAAATAATAAAGTACCTTTGCCCTGAATCAATGTCAACATCAAAGTGTAGAGAATGTTTGAATGTGAGGTACCTATACTCAGCTGATACATACTAATACAACTTCTACACCAAGGCTCAGAGAACATGGGTCAAAGGTGGGGGCAGGAAGATGATAGGAGTCAGAGGACCTGGATGTGTGCTACAAGATAGTGTCCTCTATATATGACATAGTAACATATCTGTAAAATCTTAACAATATGGTCCATTAAACAAGACCAACACAGTGACAGCAGCAACCGATGGGGGAAAGCTCAAACATCCCTGCCCCTAAATCAAGAGCTATAGACAATTAATGGCTACTAAGAGAGCAAGAATTGGCCTTCTCCAGGGCAACCCCCCTCCCATAGGCTATCTGATTCCACGCAGTCATCCCTAAACACTATATAATAATTAAAGTAGAGGCGGTCATGAAGTTGAGAGGGAGTAAGGCGGTCACAAAAGGGCTTGGAGTGGACAGAGTCTGGGGTGGAAAGGATGTAATTATAATACTCATGTGTGAAATTCTCAAAAATAATAATAGTGTATAAAACATACCTATCTTGTTTGTTAAATGTAGTAGGCAGAGAAAGCTCTTGAGTGAGTGAAGTTCTGAGTGAATATGTGTTGAGATGGGCATAGCCATGTCGAGGACTTCAAAGCCTCTGATCCATGGGAAACTGCCAAAGTCATTTTCCCTTAGGGCCTGGCTACAGAGGGGTGGCAAAGAAATGTTTGAGTGTTTCTGAACTGACCAGTGTGTTCAAAGGCTGGGAAATACTGCTTCCTCTTCCTGGATGTTTACAGCCTGAGACTACACACCTACAGAGAGCTCCTAAGAAGACTAACCAACCCCCTCTCCCTGTGCCTAATAAACACGCTGAGGTTCTGAATTGTGGTGGTAGTAGGTGCCATTCATTAGAAGTTACAGCCTCTCCATCTTGATCCCAGATTTACTGTACATGTGTCACTGCCCCCCATCAGGGTTCCTAGACATGAGCATACAGGTCATGGTAGTTAAATAACTCATATATTATCCATTATTTAAATCATACAATTAAATTACTTTTAGCATGTTCACAGAGCTATATAAACATCACCACAATCTATTTTAGAATATTTTCATTGTTTTCCCAAGAAAGCAAATAACTATTAGCAGTTAACACCATTCCTTTAGCCCACTCTTTGCACTATTCAACCACTATCTGATTTTTCTTTCTTATATTTGCTTATTTTGGACATTCCGTATGAATATACTCACACAGTAGGCTTTCTCTCCTTGTGACTGGATTTTTTCACCTCGTATAATATGTTTAAGGACCAGCTATGATGCAGACTCTATCAGTACTTCATCTTCTTTATTGTCAGATAACATCCCATTGTATGCTATGCTACATTTTACTTACTTAGTCCACCTGTTGATGAACATTTGAGTTGTTTCCCATTTTTAGCTATTAAGATCATACAATTACAAATATTAATGTACAGGTCTTTATGTGTGCATACATTTTCACTTTTCTTTGCCATAAACCTAGGTTTATAGAGTCACTAGTCTGTGCTAACTTGTTTATTCCTCTGAATAACTATTTTCCAGAATGACAACACCACTTTACATTCCCAAGAGTTTCAATTGACTTACATTCTCAAAATACTTGTTATTATTTGCCTTTCTGTAACTAACCATACTTATAGATCTGAAGTGATATCTCATCGTCATTTATTTGTACATTTATTTAGTGGTGTGTGTGTGTGTGTGTGTGTGTGTGCGCCAAGATAGGTACCTATTTATACACACACACATACACACACACACACCCCACATTTCTCATAAATATATGAGAAAAGGAGAGTATTGCAACAAGTTAGAAATGTAGCTCAGGTAAATTCAAAGAAGCATCAAGTGGTCAAAATATAAATTTGCCCAGTATGTGAAAATAATTGCTATATCTATGTAGTAGATGAAGAGGGTTTCGGAGAACAAAGGTTCTCAAGATTGTCCCCAGTCTTTCTCTTTCTTTGTACTGCTCAGTTTTTTCTATAAGAACCTATATTAGGCCATATTCTCAATCTCCCCCTTCTTCTGTCTCTTTCTTGGCTCTACTGGTGCTCAGGGTCTCTTTCTATTGCTTACAGATTGAATACCTTTGATAGTACAATGCATACTATAGACTACTTCAGCTTCATAGGACACATTTTTAAATACACCAAATAAAATAGGGTGACTAAGGGAAACAATCATGTTGAAACATCACTGTGCACCAACAGTAGAACTGAAATGACAATCTAAACATTTCAAAATACTGATATAAAAATAAAAAAATTTGTCAACACTTTAAACATAACAATAAACTTTACGTATATAATACATATATACATTTATTTAATTATTGTTAACTTTGAAAATTTATATGATTTATTCTACTTAGAGAACCAGGCTTGTTGATAAGTTAGCAAAACAAACATGACTCTATAAGGATTAGAAATAAATTAATATAGATTCTGACTCGGAAAGCAGGCAGGCTAACTGGAGATCTTTCACCTCTCCCTCAGCTCCTCCAAATCCAAACCTCTATTCCCATCCCCAGCTCTGCGACAGATAACCTGCTGCATCTCCCTTCCTTCCTTGCTCCCTCTCCAGTGGATCACACAGAGCTTCCCCTACTAACCTCCCTACCCTACCCATTGCTTTATCTCAGCCCCAGCTCAGCAGGCATTCCTTGGGAACCCACAGGCTGCTCTAACCAGGAAGGCTGACTGAAGACCTTCACCTCTCCCTCCATTTCTAATCCCCCAATCTCATCCCCAGGTCTGTAGCAGACTTTCTGCCATGGCTTCTCCTTACTCTCTGCTCCCAATCCTAGGGGACTAAGTAGATCCCGGTAGAGCACCCCAGTCCATCCTCATTCCAATACCCAGAAAAGAATTTTACCCAGAACTCTCAGTGCCACACCTATCAGGACTCCAGAAGAATTGCAACATATATCTACCATACTCTCCTAAGAACCAAAAGGGGGGGAAACAGAAATCAAGGAACAAAACTCCCACCCAACAAACATAAGACCAGGCATCAGCACCTAGAATTATAGTCTTCCTAATCCCATATGTCTAGACACAAGCATAAAAACACAAGCAATAACAGTCAGCAAAATGTCTCCACTAGACCCCAGCAACCCTATGAGTCAAGCAGACCCTCGAGTATCCCAAAATAGATGAATCAAAAGAAAAAGACCTTAGAATAGCCTTTATGAATATGATAGAGGTCCTTAATAAATGAAAAATCTCTTAAAGAAACACAGGAAAGAACAAACAATGGAAGGAAAGGAATTAAAAAGTTCAAGACCTGAAAGTGGAAATAAAATCAATAAAGAAAACCCAAATTTAGGGAAATCAGAAAATGAAAATTTTAGGAATGTGAACAGGAACCTCAGAGGAAAGACTCACCAATAGAGTATGAGAGATGGAAGAGACTGAAGACAAGATAGATGAAATGGACACCTCAAAGAAAATGTTAAATCTAACAAACTCCTAGCACAAAACATCCAGAAATCTGGAATAGTATGAAAAGACCAAATTTAAGAATAATAGGCATAGAGGAAGGAGAAAAAACTCAGGCCAAACACACAGAAAATATTTTCAACAAAATCATTGAAGAAAATTTCACTAACTTAAAGAAGGAGATGCCTATCAAGGTACAAAAAATATACAGAACAGAAAATAGACTGCACCAGAAAAGAAAATCCCTTCAGCACATTATAATCAAAACACTAAACATATAAGACAAAGAATATTAAAGGTGCAAGGGAAAAAGACCAAATAGCATGTAAGGCAGACCTATTCAAATACAAATAACTTCTCAATGGAGACTCTAAATGCCAGATGGGCTTGGACATGTGTGCTATAGACTCTAAGAGACCGCAGATGCCAGCCCAGACTATTATACCTAGCAAAACTTTCAACCACAATAGATGGAAAAAATAAGACATTCCATGACAATGCCAAATTTAAGCAACATTTCTCTCAAAATGCAGCCCTACAGAAAAGGGAAACTCCTCCCTAAAGAAGTTAACTACACCCAAGAAAACACAGGGAAAAAGTAATTCCCAGGCCAGCAAATCACAAGAGTTGAAGTATGCATGTGTGTGTGTGCGCGCACACACACACACACACACACCACCACCACCACCACCACCACCACCACCACCACCACCCACCAAAATAACAGGAGCCAACAAATACTGCTCATTTATATCTCTCAACATCAATGGGTTCAATTCCCCAATCAAAAGACATAGACTAACAGAATAGATGTGAAATAGAATACATCCTTCTGCTGCATCCAATAAACACACCATAACATCAAGAATAGACATCACATCGGGGTAAAAATATTTCAAGCAAATAAACCTAAGAAGCAAGCTGTTGTAGCCACTTTAATATCTGTTAAAATAGATTTCAAACCAAAACTAATCAGCAGAGATAGGGAAGGGCACTATATACTCAAAGGAAAAACCCACCAAGAGGACACTGCATTCTTAACTCTGTGATGCAAATATGAGTTTGTAAAAGAAACACTACTACAGCTTAAACCACATAAGGACTTTCACACACTATTAGTGGGAGACTTCATTACCCCACTCTCACCAATAGACAGGTCATCCAGACAAAAGCTAAACAGATAAATGCTGGAGCTAACTGATATTATAAACCAAATGACCTAAAAATAATTACAGAACATTTCACCAAACACAAAAGAATATACTTTCTCAACACCTCATGTAACTTTCTCTAAAATTGAGCACATATTTGGACACAAAGCAAGTCTCTTAAGATACAAGAAAATTGAAATAACATTCTGCATCCTATCTGACCACCACACATTAAAACTGGATATCAACAATAGGAACAACAGAAATCTTACGAACTCATTAAAACTGAACAACTCTATACTGAGTAAATAGGTCAAGACAAAAATTAAGAAAGAAATTAAAGACTTTCTGAATTTAATGAAAATGAAAACACAATATAATGAAAATTTGGGGACACGATGAAGGCTGTTCTAAGAGGCAAGTTCATAGCACTAAGTGCCTACATAAAAATTGGAGAGATCTCATTCTAGTAACTTCACAGCATATCTGAGAGCTCTAGAATAGGTCTCAACTTTCCTGATATTGTGACCCTTTAATACATAACATTATTTCTGTTGTAACTTCATAACTGTAATTTTGCTACTGCTATGAATCATAAATGTAAATATCTGGTATGTAGACAGTGTCAGGCAACCCCTGTGAAAGGGTCATTAGACCCCCTACGGGGTCTTGACCCACAGGTTGAGAATTGCTGCCCTAGAGTTAATCTCTAAAAAGAGATTAATTCTAAAAAGAATTAATTTCACCCCAAAGGAGTAGATTCTTGGCTGAAATCAGTAAAATAGAAACAAAAAACAATACAAAGAATCAATTAAAACCAAGCTACAATCCATTGGACCACGAAGGTTAGGTATAGAATAAGAGACTAGGAAGTAGAGAGCTTATTAGAATAGAGAAATAGGACAGACAGTTATGGAATGGGTGGAGGCTAGAATGGGAGGATCATGCGGGGAGGGACAAGGGAGAGGCGCATGGGGGAGGGAACACAGGGAGAGACCACTAAAATTAAGAGACATTTGAGGGATGTAGTAGAACACCTACAGGTGGCGCAGCACAGAAGGAGGCATATTTCATAACTGCAAACCCTGCCAGACCCCAGCAGAGGGAACCACCTTCCTGGCCAATGCCATACTTGATCGACAGTAGAACCTTGTGCTCCTCAGCACAACGTGTTTTTATTCTTTCAGAATTCCTCAGGTATTTTACTGATAGCACGTGCAGATCATTAGCAATTAAACAACCCCACAGAAATCCAACACCTGCAAACAATACAGACTTAGGATAGCTCCTCACCCAACAGTGCATAAAACAATTTCAAACATAACTAAAACTTCCCCAACAGAGGGGTAGTATGGAAATGTAATACAGTGGAAGCTTCCTAAAATAAATACATATTTGTAGGCATTCCACATGAAATCACCAAATAATGGGGAAGAGTCCCAACTGCCGAATATATTAACTAATAAAACTATATCCAAAAGAAACTTTTCAATATATTGAATTTCTTTAATAAGAGGGTGTATATCTGTCCAGTTTGTTTTCTGTTGCTGTGATAAACTCCACGATTTTGGAGTTGTGGATGATAGAATTTTTTGGCTTATAGGTTACAGTCTATCACTGAGGAAAGTCAACACAGGAACTCAAGCAGGACACCTAGCAGCAGGAACTGAAGCAGAAACTTCGGTGAAATGCTGCTTCCTGGCTTGCTCAGTTATCCTAACAGTCCAGGCCGTCTGTCTAGCCTCCCTATATCAATCGATTAAGAAAATGCCCCCACAGACATGTCCATAGGCCAGTAGTTCTCAACCTGTAGGTTGTAACCCTTTTGGTGGTTGAACCACCCTTTCACAGAGGTCACCTAAGACCATCTGCATATCAGATATTTACATTATGATTCATAACAGTAGCAAAATTACAGTTATGAAGCAACATGAAAAGAATTTGATGCATGAGTGGGGTCATCACAACATGAGGAACTATAAAGGGTCACAGCATTAGGAACATTGAGAACCACTGCCATAAGCCAATCTGATAGAAACAATTCTTCAATTGAGGATCCCTCTTCCCAGGTGATTCTAGTTTTTGATAAGTTGATTAAAAACTAACACAATATTCATTTGAAAATATTATATCTACTATGCGTGTTTATTCATTAGTAATCTAACAAAATATATTTTAAGAAGAATATGGTTACTGAATATGCTTAAATTTATGTTCCTAGATGCATAAATGGAAGCAAAACAAGCAGAAAATGGTAATTGTGTTTTTATCATAGTTGTAAACGAGCCTACTTGTGAAATTATCCTTCAGTTACGAGACTATTTATACAGTCCCCTTCATAGTACTCTGGTAGCCACAGCTAGCTATCACAGGAGATGCTACTGTAGCTAGAAAAAAGGCAACTGTCAGGAATGTTGAGGTGACTAGTGGAGCACAAACAACAGTTCATGACAAAGCATGTTGCTTTCTGTTGCTATGAGAAAATACTCTGACCAAAAGCAACCTGAGAGGAAAGGTTTGTTTGGCTCACATACCCCAGTCCCAGTCCACCATGCAAGGAGGTCAGGGCAGAAGCTCAAGGCAGAAGCTGAAGCAGACTGTGGAGGAATTTATTTCTTCAATTGAGGATCCCTCTGCTTAGCTGCTCACTGGCTTGCTCCTCATGACTTGCTCAGCATGCTTTTTTATACTTCCCAGGACCCAAGGATAGTACCACCCATAGTGAGTGAGCTAGAACCTCCCACATCTATCAATGACCAAGAAAATGCCCCACAGACTTGCCTACAGGTCAAGAACATCTGGGAGCATGTGATTGACTTGATTTCCATTCTTGTACCAATCTTATGATAACCTGACTTCCAGCAAGTTATTTTCCACAAAGGAAAAGAAGTATAGTGATTCATGTAAATCACCTGTCTCCCTGTAAGTTTGCTGTTTTTTGTAATAATATGGGATACCGGATGTTAAGACTCTAGTCATGTTAAATTTCTAAGTTTGCAGAGCTGAAAAGCAGTTTCAGCCTAGAGGTGACTTCATGAAGGAGGGACACCTTGAGAGCTTTGTAAAGCCCCTCTGGGTAGCACTGGGACTTTGATAGCTGGCTTAATATTAAGATTTGAATATCATTAAGTAGGTAAGAGTGTGGTGATTCTGTAGAGAATAAAACTTGTTTGCCTGTAAGAAATGTGTGGTTGCTCTTCTTATTTAGTTACTATTTCTAACTAGCAAAAAATAAAATAAAATAAAAACAGAACTAGGTGTAGACCCTAAAAACCATACTAACAAATGGAATGAGACCGCATGCCCATTGATCTCACTGCCTGAGTTTCCTCTTCGTGCCCCAACTCTAGACACAGTGCACGTGTATTCCCTCAGCTGAAGCAAATTCACATTCTAAGCCTTTCACATTTGGTTGTCCTTTTGCCTGGAAAGCTTTCTCAGATGTTCACATGACTAGATCTTTCATGTACTTCAGGTTTTTGCAAAAAAGATTCTTTAAAGATCTGTTAAGTTTTTGTTCACTGCGAGATCCAGAGTTTCACCTTTTACCTCCTACACTGCATACATTATTCATTTTCTCTTCTCCATTTTGTCCTTAACCTTATTCTTAAAAATAGTTTTACATTTACTTATTTATTTATTTAGTTAGTTACTAATCCACCTTCAGAATTTAAAGTAAAGGGTAGAGAGTAGGCACTCAACAAATATGTTAAATGAAGTATTGAAGAGATAAATAGAATGAGGTGGTTTTTTGTAAATCTAATGATTGGAACCCAACTATCTTAAGACCTAGAAGTTAACTAAACTGCTGTTATCTGTATGTCTAATGAGTCTGGACACCGATTTCTTTCTCTGTCTTTGGCTATTAGTTTGTGTATTCATTTTGTTTTTATCTTAGCTCCTTTTATCTGATGGATTCTGAAGTTTGGTCACTTGAGTATCTCCCAGACTTCTTGGAAATATTGACCATGTCCACTAAGTATTTCCTACATATATGTCCGAGTATATTATTGTCTTAAATGTTTTTCCTCTATCCCTAAAACTCAATCTTTTGCATGTTCTGTCTGTTGGTGATACTTTATAATATGTTTTTTATTTGAGTAATTATTTCCTTTCATTTCCTGAATTCCTTTCTGGTTTGTTTTCAGTGTTTCAATATCCTTGCTCATATTTTCCTCTATATTTTGGATTTTTGCCCCCAGTATGCTGTTTTGTTTTAATACAGTCTTATTGAGACCCTGAATATATTACTTTAGTTTGCTATCTTATTTTTGTTTTTTTTCTTGACATGGCTGTTTGTGGTGAGTGAGTTAAGTCCTGAGTCAATGTATATTGTTTGACATGGGCATGGCCATGTGAGGGCCCCAAATGCCTCAGACCAATGAGAGTGTCAAAGCCTTCCCAGGTTGAGGCTCAGAGGGGTGCATTTGGGTCCTTCACATGGCCATGCCCATGTCAAATAATATACAAAATTGCAAATAATTTTAAAAATAAACAACTAGAAAAAGAAACTAAACTACTAACACCTTAGGAACTACAAAAGACAAAAACAAAGACATGCCAAAACATAAAAACAAAACACAAAAAAAAACTGAAACAACAAAAACACCATAAAACCAAAACATACAAACTTCTATACAAACCAATCGAAAACAAAGAAAGGGATGGCAACTTGCAAGAGAAGATATTGCCCCAATGTTTCCCCTCAGTGAGACATGAGAGTCCCCTCCCCTAGTACTGTCATTTGTCTCAGTTTTCACAGGTGGTGGGACAGACCGCCAATGGGATCAGCTATTCAGACAAATGAAGCAGCCTATGTGGCATTTCTGATGAGCACTTCTGTAAACGTAAATTTCTTTCAGGCATAAATTCCTGGCTTTGGACCCCCTGGGGCGACAAGTATGGTGACCACAGGTCTACCACCCATTGCCCACTAGCGGCTGCTGTAGTGTCAGGGTGGTCATGACAGGCTGTTTTAGTGGGCAGTGGTAAATGAGAGTCCTTTTAAGGCAGAAACACTTGTGGCACCGCTTCTGTGGAGCTGTTTGCTAGGAGAGACATTTTCAACACTGGTTCAGAGTGTGGAGCCCACAGGGATGCACAAACTGTGGCTCCTGCTGCAGCTGCAGTGGCAGCACAGATTCACCTCACCATCATCAGGCCATGATTAAGGGAGGCCTGGCAGGAGTTCCTAGTCTTAGGAGGACAGAGGTTCCGGTCCATCTGTTTCACTAACTGTAATCATCTGTTTGCCAGAAGTGGTGTGAATCTGCCAATTACTTACAAGTCCTCAGTCAACTTCTAAGCAATTCAAGAAAAAACACTCCTTTATTTATCCATGTATTTTCCCTTTGTAGGATCATTTCCTTTCTGCACCGAAAATGTTATTTAGCATTTCTTTGGAAAAATGTACTAGAAACAAGATTTACCAGCTGTTATTTACTTGAAAATTTCATTATTTCACTTAGGAAATAAGTGAAATTGTTACTTAAGAAAAAGTATTTCATAAAATACAAAATTATTGATCAATAGCTTTTTTAACGTTAATAATGCCTTCTTTTGTCTACTAGCCACCAGTTTCTGACTTGAAAAAATCATTAATAATCATTCTGTGTAATGTTTTTGTGCCTGCTTTACATAGTTCTTTGTATTTAGCTTTCAATAACTTTAATTTTAATTGCCTCAGATAATTTCAACTCTATTTATCCTGCTTAGAATTTGCTAAGCTTCTTAAATCTTCAGGTTATACTTTATACATGTTTGGAAAATTCTTGGCCAATATTTCTTCAAATATTTTTTAGTTTTCACAATTCCCTCTTTTCATTTCTGGAACTGAAAATGTCAAGATGTTTTATCTGGTCCTGAGGTCTCCGAGGCTCTATAAATTTACTTTATTTTTTCACTTCTTTTTCTCTCTATGCCTTGACCAGTGACTTGAGTTGTCATGTAGACTGAGGAAAAGCTTGGATTCTGTTAGTCTAATCTGTTGTTATTCCACTCTGTACAATTTGTTTCATTGCAAGAATTTCTTTCTTTTCTCTTTCTTCATTTCTTTCTTCTTTCTTTTATTCCTTCTTTCCTTCCTTTTGTTCTATTTTTTTTCCATACAGGCTTTCTCTGTTGTAACTCTGGCTGTCCTGGAACTCACCCTGTAGACCAGGCTGGTTTTGAATTCACCTGCCTCTGCCTCCCAAGTGCTGGGATTAAAGGTGTGCACCACCACTGCCTGGCAATAATTTCTTTTGTCTATTCTGATTTACAGTTGATTCTGTTACTTGATTAGGTTTCTTCCTCTTACTTCATCATATCCATCATAACACTTTTTTCCTGAATAATGCTTAATAGCAGTTTTCAGTCTCTTAACAACTTCTGATACAAAAAGAATTTTTGTATTTTTATTGTTTAAGCATTCCTCTAGTTACAGGTAGCCTCTTTCCCCTCTTTCTTCACATGTCTATTGATGCTTTATTATTAATTGAATAGTTTTCACATGTTGCAAACTCTGAATTTTGTTACTTTCTTCTGAAAGTATTAAGCTTTGTTCTAATATTCAATTAAATTACTGGCAGATCATCTTGAGCTTGTAAAATTTTAATACTTAGTAGAGTGTCTATTTCTGTTTTGTCCTAAAGTTAGGTCTTTAGTCCAGCTTTTGTCTCAGTTCTCATTATGGTTGTAATAATTTGAATGTGAAATGCTGTCACAGGCTCATGTGTTTGAATACTTATTTCCCAGGTCATGATTGTTTTGAGAAGTTGTAGAACTTTTTATCCATGGGCACAGGCTAGTAAGGGTGGTTCTTAGAGAGCTGCGGCCTGGCCATCTCTCCAGCAGGAGTTCTCTGCTTCCAGTCTACAGGCAAGATCTCGTGAGGAGTGTCAACTGCATGAGGAGTTATTACTGCTATGAACTGTGTTGTATCTTCCCTGCCAGGAAGAACTATATTCTCTGAACTTTGAGGCAACAATAAATCCTTCCTCTTTTAAGTTGTTTCTGTCATCTGTTTTGGCACAGTGACAGTAACAGAAAATAGGGAGATTCTCTTATGGCCAGATGCTGAAATCTCAGCTTATCAATATTCTAACTTTGTTTCCAATTGAGGATCTTGGAGTTTTATTCACAAATGCAGTTCAAATTACAGACAAGACTTTGAAGGGAACTAACAAGCAAATCTGGGATTCCTTGTAAAATCAAATGTAGTATTGGCCCAGATAATATCATGAGGAAATAAGTCTATAAAGTAGTATATATTTCAAATATAAGAGATTTTATATTTATATATATATATTTATATATTTATATATATATTTAGTTCATAACTATTAAGAGAAAGCATATTACTAAGAGAATTAATGTTACTTAATTATTAAGAGAAAGTAACATAGCCTGGATCTTATGATTCTCCATTACTAATAATTTCTGGTACAAAAGGATATGTGTTAGTATGGTGCTCACTCTAATGGTACTTTTAATAATGAAACTGGTTAAATATTCATTAGTTATAGCAAGATGATAAAAACTAAGGTGTAGCAATACTGTTGATTATATTATAGCAATTAAAATGCATATATACTAAAAGGAAAAATTTATTAAGACATATGAATAAGTAAATTAGTTTCAAAATTATATATGCAGTGCACATATAATGTACCCATGTCTTGTTCTAAGTGTGTTTGAGTGTATACCGCGAGTAACAGGTGAACACAATAGAGAAGACTAATGCAATACCAGATAATCTCAAATGAACAATATAGCCTTTTCTCTAATATTTTACATTTTCATTAAGGAGAGTATATTCTATTTTAACTAAGACTGGGATAGAATCCAACAGATCTGAAATCATACTTTGTTCTCTTTTATTAGATGTATAACCTTATATAAGTTATCAAACTTATAAAATTATGTGTGATATGTTATCATGAAGATTTAAATTACATATCTTATATAAAGATTTTAGAAAATATAAGAAACCAAAAATAATAATAAACCAATTAATACTCAACATTTGTTCTTGCACTTTCTATAAATTAATGTTTTTACCATATTATCTTGCTATCTACTTGAATAATTGTTTAAATATTTATTTTATTGTCTTTAAGTGTGGGTGTATGGATTTCTGTGTATGTATACATGAAGGTACATGAGTGCAGGTGCCTACAGAAGTCAGAGGCATCAGATCCCCTGGAGCTGAAATCAACAGGAAGTTGAGAGCTAATGTGGGTGCTGGGAATCAAACTCAGGTCCTCTATAAAGTACTAAGTGCTCTTAACCACTGAGCTATCTCTCCCTAGAATAAGTCCTATATTGCCTTTAATTCACTCTTTCCCCTTTGCTATCCTGAGGTTTTCATAGAGACTTACTGGCTTTTGGCTCTATGATCAATGTTGTTCTTAACATCAATAATTGGATGTATTTGTCAGTTAGTTGTATAGAAGAATGTTGTGTGATACCAAGTCAAATACTCTTTGTTTGCAGTTGCTCTGAAAAGTACACCAATTTTCCCTATCTTTTAAATTTTAAGCCCAGATTGTACAAAATTTAGACATTTTGTACAATGGTTTACAAGAATAAACCATCAATGCTTTAAGATGTCTGTTACCACAAAATACTGCTTGTAACACTCATCAGTTGCTAAAAACATCTTATGCTCCAGTTTTTTCTTGAATTTGGCAAATAACACTTGTTATGTTTTGAACTAAAAACATCACTGACTGTTGCTAAGTGCATTATATTTGAAGCTTTGTGTTCATGTGCTCCCAATTTTTTGCTGATAACTCATATTTTATTCTTGTTCCCATCTTCTAAAATATATAAAGACAGAAAATATGGAGGAAAAGAAAGACATATAAGGATAAATATTTTGAAATGCCTCTTTCTCCCATTTCACACATGACCTAGAAATATTGAAAACACTATTTGGAAAATAAAGATGGAAATTCAAGAACCATTTCTATTTTTTGAGCCATAAATATAGACAGTAGGAATACAGAATCTAAATGTGCAATGCATAAATGTTTGAAAATATTAAAGATTAAATCAAACAGTGGTATAGTCAAGGCAAAAAAAAAACAACAAAAAACAAAACAACAAATTAAATACCTATGAACTGTCCCAGAACCATGAATAAAGAAATTTACAAAGAACAGAAGATAATACTCATAGAAAGAAATGTCCAGCAAAAGTTTCCCAGTATTTGAATTCAACCGTCTAAAAAAATTTTAGTTTTCAGAACATCAGTGATCAATTCATAACAAGTAGTAAGAACAACTGTTTTGAAAATGTAGTATTCTCTAGACAATGATGTTACTGTATTTGTTTTTCATTTTAATAACTACTGTGGAAAGTTTTGACTGAAATTTATATGACTATGATATTGTGATAAAGGACTACTTTTAATATATTAAAAGCAAGAAAACTACAACTAAAAAGTGCAAGAAGTCTTAATACAACTATGCCTATTGAAAAGCCTAAAAGTTATTAAGTTTCAGAGCAAGAATGTTTATGATAAGAAATTTAAAAAATGGAAGTCTTAACTTTTGTTATAATTCCTCAAAATCTAACATCAGTGGCCTCGTACTCTTTAACATTTAAAAAATTAATTTTCAGTGCTGTTTCTGGAAAAATAGAAATGTCTTTATTTACATTCTTCCTGTATGATCAAGAATCCTACATATCAAACATAAAACAAATATCAAAAGTCTCTGAAAAATTAAAGAGAAGAAACACATTAGGGAATTCAGGCCCCTAGAAGTGACATCAATTTCTATTTCCCCTATACTCCAGAGAAGATTCTGGAGAAGATGACAATGCAGAATTGCCAATAAATACAGAGAAAAGAAATCTAAATAAAATAAAATAAAATCCTCCTCCTAGACAAATGATGAAAACGGCAGTTTCCTAAGATAGAACATTTTCAGATGGAACTCTTCTACTCAAAATGAGTATCACAGAACAAAAATGTGGCCTTTCCACCACTCACACAAGAGAAGATTCGCTTAAAAAATAACTCCTCTTCTATCATTGCTAGCAATATTGAAGTTCCCCAACCCATCTGTGGGGGTGGGATCAGTGGGCTGACTAGGCATTCTTGAGTTTTAGTGTCTTCTAAGCAGAACAAACTGCATCTTTTGGAGTCAGTGGAACCCATGAAGATCCTACTTTCATAGAGTGGCAGTAAAATCAGCAGAAGCCTAGTAAAGTCAGGACTTTTGCCAAACTCAGTGGTAACCAGGCAAAGTATAGTTTCAGCAGAGGGCATGTGAGGAACTTGTCAAGTGTAGGACAGGGTGCTATAGCAGCAGAAGTCTGGAAAGCCAGTCAGAACATTTAGTTCACAGTAAAAAGAAAATCTCTCTCCAGTGGATATCAGGGAGACTATCAGGAAGAGATGAACTTAAGCTGCCGCCTGGAAGTAATGAAGATTCAGAGTCTTAAAACATAGTAGCCAGCACATCCAGATGTCAATAGAAAATCAGTTAACATACCAAAGAACAATGATCTCAAACCAAGTAAGAAATGATGTTCAAGGTGCACCAAAACATTACAGTTATCTGATGAGCAGTTCAAAGTCGTCTCCATAAACACCCTGCAACAGAAAGCTACAAACCTGAGAAAATGAAGAAATACTTGGCAAAGAAACAGAAAATTAAAAAAAAAATCAAAATACAAACTGAAAGACCAAAAGATTAAATAGCCGAAATGAAAAACTCGACGGTACTGAATAGTAACTGAAGAAAATAGAGGAAAAAAATAAGAAGAAAAGCATTAGAAATTACTTAGTTTGAGCAAGAGATAACTTAAATTAACGAAAGAAATAAAGGCTCAAAGGCCCGTAAGAAGATAACACACACTCTAGTATGTGTGCCATATAATCTTACTTGGGTATAACAAAGAAACAGAAAAAATATTCAAATAAATGGGTGAAAAAAAACCCAAATTTAATCAAAGACACAAATCTACAGAATCAAGAAAGTTAGTGTACCCTAAAACAGGGTAAGTGTAAATCTAAAGAAATACATGACCAAACATCCTGTGAATAAAACTAAAACCAAAGTATCCTGAAGTAGCAAGAAAGAATCTCTCATCACAAGGAACACCCCTCTCTTTCACACACACACACAGGTGCGCACGCGTGCACAAACAAGCAGGGGCACAGTTCAAAAGATAGCTGACTTCACTTTAGAAATATGGGGCCAAAAGGGTACAGCTTATTTTCCACTGTGGAAAGAACGGTCAGCTCAGAATTCTACATCAAACAGAAACACTCCCAAGGAAAAAGGGATAAAGACATTGTCACAAAAGGGGGAAAATAATATGACATTAGGATACCTAGCCTACAAGAACGAATTTAGAATTTTCTAAATGGAATGGAAATTATGAAAGAAAAAATCTTAGAACCTCTGTGAGGAAGGAAGCAAAGGAGGGATGGAAGGAGGGAGGGAGGGAGGGAGAAGGGGTAGAAATGGAGAAAAGGAGGAAAGGAGGGAGAGACGGAGAGAATGGGGAAGCAAAAATATGAGTAAAAAGCAGACAGTGGAAGAATTCAAAATAAAGGGAGATGGAAATGTCTAAACTTAACTTTCATTATGGTCATACCTGGCAGAAACTATATTAAAAGTCTCGGGTTAGATGCTTTAAATGATAAATTTTAGTGTTATATGTGGGTAATTTATCAATAAAGCTTTTAAAAAATTTCAACTGATGAAATTTCAATTACCCAGTGAAAGGGACAAAAAAGCACTTTCTGAACATGCAGGAGACGTTCAATGTCTTAATCAAGAGATGGTATTGATATGTGTAGATATTAATCAAAATTAATTAAGCCAATCATTTAAAATGTGTGTACTTACTTTTTAATAATGGTACTTAATAACATGTTATTGTAAAAACTTATTATGTAATATCAAATTTCTTTCCAAGATGCTTCTAGCAATTTATAGTCATTTAAAGAATGTATTAAAATTAAGGTGCTTTTCATCTTTCCAACTACAATATTGTTATATTATACTATGTTATATATATTATTATGGCTAAATAAACCTCATTATGACTTTAATTATCAATATTTTGTTTTTAAATGGTGCTGGCAAAACTAGATATCCACCTTCAGAAGAATGAAATTAGATCAAGATCTCTCACCCTGTCCAAAGATCAATTTAAACTGGATCAAAGATCTTAATTTAAAAGGAATGCTGAAACTCCTATAGGAAAACAGAGACTACACTTCACTTCAAGATGTACATATAGAAAAGAACTTTCTGACTAGGATTCCAATACTCATAGGCAGTAAGAGACAGAATTTTCACTTAACATTTTCTATATAATTTAACCTATTTTGTCACATTTATTTGTGTTTGGGGTGAGTGAGCGTGGTGTAATGTGGTGTGATGTCACGCATATGTGTGGAAGAGTGCAATCCACAATGGCACATGTGTGGCAGTCAGAGGATTACCTGTACCAGCGGGGTCTGTCCTTCCGTCCTGTGGTTCTCAGGGGTGGTGTTCAGGTTAGGCTTGGCAGCAAGCACCTGCTGAACCATCTTACTGTCACAGTTCAACTTATTTTGTTTATGCTATTCATGCATAGGGATGACTTCCAGATCTTTTCCCTGTTTCATTAATCATTTTTTTCTATTGCATACCACTTATATACTACCTTACTACTTATAACACTTCAATCAACCAATGTATAAAAGAGCAGAAACTATAAACAAAATACCTAATCTACTTTGAATTCCTACAGATAAAATCAGTGTTTTTTTAACTCAAAATATGTAAAGGTTTTTTATCTTAAAATTATTTATATGTCTTCATACTGTGTCAAATTAGTCACAAGCAAGTTTAAATGCTTTATTTTCTACATTATTGTGTTAAAGGTGAAAATTATTTTTATTTGCCATTAACAGCACATTCTTTTCCATAGTTGTTCTCCATTCATACAAACAATAATGACAAAAGTCTAAGGTGGCACCCTGATATGTAAAAACATTAGTTACTCTTTCATTTTCCTAGCTTACTTTTGTTTGGAGATAGAATCTCACTCTCTCTACACATACACATGTCTATATAAGACCATAAGGGGTCTGAACTGGCCCCAACTGTGGCAATCCTTCTGCCTTATTATCCTAAACGCTGGGATGATGGGCAAGAACCACAGTACCAAATCTCATTTTCATTTCACATGTACGCACTGTTTTTATCTATCTATTATTATCATTATCATTATTATTATTTTGAGACAGCATTTCTCTATGTAGCCCTGGCTTCTCGAGAACTTGCTCTGTAAACCAGGTAGGGCTCAAACTCACAGAAATCCACCTTACAAGTGTTGGGACTAAAAGCCTGTGAAACACTGCCTAACATATTGTTTTTAAACTTAATTCTTCAGAGTTGCAAATATGAAACCAAGTCATTTTAGAAAAGCAATGCTTTCTACTACCCTCTGTTCTATTGTCATGATCCCAGTGTCTAGAGCGGTCATCCTTCTTGACTATGTAAGCCTTTGCTTTCTAGCCATTAATTAGGTACCGAATGGTGCAGAGAATAAGACCTGGTAGAATTCCAGAGAATTCTAAGACAGATACCCTTTTTTTTTGACATGCTATTATTTTGTAGACCATGCTGGATTCAACCTCTGTATCTTTCCAAGTGCTAGAATTATAGGCATGTGTCATGCCTGGTATGGGCCAGATTTGATATAAATATTTGCTTTGTTTGAATACTTTCACATATTCGAATGATGTGTTATCTTTTTTATATTTAATAGCTTATATTTAATCAAGGTCTTTTTTGTTTCATTTTAGAAATCAAGAGTAAACTATGAAAATACAAATATAGCATAAGCTAAGACAAACTCTCACAAAATATTTAAATATAGATAAGACTCACCTCTATTTCTTTTCTTAATTTTTCATGTGTCTTTTTTTCTTCTTCAAGGAAACATGTTTTCTCAATTATTGAATCTTTTAAAGTCATAATTTTATCCTTAAGCTTTGAAATGTCTTCCTGGATATTTGTAAAATTTAAAATATACAAGTCAAAAACTCAAGGGTCAAGATAAATCCAAGACCTTCAGTGTTTTCATAATTTATGAAAACTAGCCAAATCAAAATTTAAGTTTAGAAAACAGGATTTGAACATTACTTCTCTAGCCATACAAGATAAAGAATTATTATTTACACAAAGCAAATCTGCATTTGAAAACATGAACTGAAAACAAAAACAAAAAGGAGAGTGGTAGTTGTGTTGATGACTCCCTGACAACAGTGAAACAGATATTTTTTCATTCTCTAGCAAGCAGTGGTAGATTTAAGTCCATATCCTCTATGGTCTTCAAAGAATAGTAAGAGGAATACAAAGATGCCCAATGTGTGATTACAAATTCAGCTTGTCTGCGTAATAGCAATCACATGAATTGATTTGATCTGCATTCATCAAAATAGAAGCAAGAGGCTGAACATTTTTCATGAATACACTTTCTGCAACAAATGGACTAATTGTTCACTGTGATTTTGTGTGTGTATATATATATATATATATATATATATATCAATAAATATCTCATTTAAGCATCTGCTCATTTGGGAAATTGTTATTCGACTTATATTTCTGATTGCTGTATGTACTTACTTAAGTTTTAAAAATTGTGAAAATAGTTTCTGAATGTAGAACTATAGGGTATTATATTAACTTAATTATTATTTGCTAGATATACTTATAAAAAAAACAGAAAAGGGTTTGACAAGTAACACTTCACACCTTTATTTGTGTTGCATAATTCCCCTGTGGATTTTGGAGATTTTCCATAAGATCTTCTTTCATTGTTTTTAGTTTTTTGATGAGATCTCGTTTCTCATAGAGCTCAGTCATAAATGAGCATTTGCTTTCTTTCTCTTCCAAACTATCTTTATAGGCTTTTATTTTTGCATAATATGCATTATATCTTATCATTTGTTCATCTAATCTTTCTTGGGCTGTTTCTGTATCAAATTTAAGCTTTACACTTTCTGAAAATAAGGACTCAATTTGAGCTTCCAAGAGTCCACACTGAAGCTTGGAATTCTCCATGGCAGCATCTTGCTGATGCATTTGCCTCTCTATGTCTTTAGCTTCTGTAGCAATAGCTGCTATTTGTTTTTCAAGGTCATGAAGTTCAATCTGTAAGATATTTCATCAATAACATTAGTGGTTAATTCATTTTATTTAGCTGAAAGTCGTTATTTTAACCCATAATGCACATAAGAAATCATGACAGAAAAAATAAACATTTATAAGATATAGGAAAATGATTCATAATAAGAGATATGTAACAGCATAATATACACTTATTTTAGAATAGCAGAAAGGTCTGAGAGTTGTATATTTTTTACCTGTTCATCTAATTCTAAAGTATTAAAATTATGATTTTATCATCTTACGTCTTATGTCTAAAGGAGATATTTGGCCCTTTTAAAAATGCATTTTAGGTACCAGAAGTATTCATTCAAATGGGATAGTAGAGTAAAAATTATATAGCCCAGAGTTAAGAATCTAGAGACTAGGTTCTATGCCTCTAACTGCTTTTTACTAATATTTATGATCACAAATAGCAAGTTTAATTGTCCCATCCAAACTTCACAACCACAAAACCCCAGTGACACACAGTACTGTGGTTATTTATCATTTGACATACATGTCTGGGAGAAGTTAATTGTTGCTAGGTAATACATATGGTTGAAAGCAAGAGGCTTTGCTAGATGGGTCTGCTGATTTTGGTTGGGTGTGTGCCTATGTCTGAAGGATGTTGTACTTCTTTGATGAATGGTTTTTAGGAGAAATATACTTGAAGTCTTCTTAAACAGAGGACATATATTCATTGAGTTTCTTGTCTTAGTATTTCTGAAAAAGGAAAAACAAATTGTCCCATGTGAAACCAAGCACACTTCTGATGCAGTTTACCCATGTAAAAGGAAGGAGAGGGAAGGAAGACACAGGAAGTTGATAAAGCCTTCAACTTTCATCATTATTATTGCTGTTATGCTAATGACAAAAATGAAGTTCAGAGATGTTAAAAAAAAAAAAAAAACAGGCAGCAAATTGTGGAATCCTGACTTTGAACCTAGAGAAGCTTGGTTCTGTGGTTGTAATTTTTATTTTATCTCCTAGTTCAATAAACATGTGAGGTTTGTCTTTTTAAAAATATAAGTGGATCTAAAGTTTAATAAATAAAAATGAGAGTTGGTAAGATTATTATATCTCTCAAAGCTTTTTCTCAAATTGAGAGATAAATATTTCAAAACAAGCACAAACTAAAGGAGTTCATGACTACCAGTCTATTATTCTAGAAGATATCCAAAGGAATTCTATACAAAGAAAAGGAAGAAAGACAAACTTAATAATGAGAACACAAGGAAGAATAAATTTCAGAAGAGGGATGGCTAATCAAAGGAATTCATCAAGCCCAACTCAATAAATTAGCACCCCCCTGATACTAATAGGAGGGAAGTACAGAACTAACAATTATTAAACCAACCAGAAAAACAATCAACAAAATTATGGGAAATAGGAAACATGTATCTATAATAACCTTAAGTGTATATGATCTCAATACACCAGTAGAAGAACATACGCTATCTGACTGATTTAAAAAACTAAATTCAACTTTCTGTTGTCTCCAAGAAAAACATTTTACTGGTAAGAACACTCACATACTGAAAGTCAAAAGATGGAAGATAATATAGCAAACAGAAACAAAGTTGGCCTATTTATTCTGGTACCTGATAAAGTAGACTTTGAAGAAATATTTGAAGAAACTTTGAAGAAGAAATAAATAAGAGTACAATATATTAATAAAAAGAAAGATATATGAAAAAGATAAAGTAACTGAAGGTACATATACATCAAATGTTGAGGTGTCTGTAATGGGTATAAAATGTCCTGCTACAGCAGGAGTGAGTGCTTTCAATGTCTCTATAAAGGTCATTCAATATGGAAATTAACATAGAAACCTTAAAGTTAAATTATATCAAAAATCAAATGGATGTAACAGATATATTGAGAATAGTTCATCCAACAGAATGAAACACAAATTTTTAGCAGCTCATAGAACCTTCTCTAAAATAGCCCTAAGGTAGGATTAGTGCAGACAAAAACAAATCCCTGGAGCTGGCCAACAAGTCAGCTTAGCCAAGTTGGTGAGCTCCACATTTTTTGAGAAACTCTGTCTCAAAAGATAAGGAGAAAGATTACTGAAGCAAGACATCTGATGTTGACTTTTGGCCTCCATATGCACATGCACACACATTCAAGTACTCCCATATATGTATGCACACATACACTCCTCCCAGACAGACAGACAGACACACACACACACACACACACACACACACACATCCTTCCCAATACCAAAGGCTATAGGAATAGAAGGATTTTTCTGACTAGGTCCAGTGTTATTAGAATAACACTGGAAATAATTCTAAGAATTTATGTGAGATTACAAGAAATCAAGATGCATCTGTACTGCAAAGGAAACAGTCATCAGAATGAAGAGCCAACAAACAGAATGGGGAAAAAAATCTTTTACAACTCCATATCAGACAGAAGATGTTTTGGATATATAAAGAATCACAAACTTTGAATATCCAAAACCCAAATCAAAAATGAGCTTATGACATGAATAGAGAGTTCTCAAAAGAAGAAATACAAATGGCCAATAAATACTTGAAAAAGTGTTCACCATCATTAGCCATCACAGAACTGCAAACAATATTGTTTTAAGTGTCCATCTCATACTAGTCAGAATGGTTATGATCTATAAAACAAAAAGCAAACGATGGGGAGGACACAGGGAAAGAGGAAGCCGTATTTTCTGCTAAGGTGATCATCAACTTAACAGCCACTATAGAAATCAGTATGGATTTCTGAAATATTTCTGTACCTAGAGCTATGATATGACCCAGCTATCTCACTCTTGGATACATACCTGAAGTTATATAAATTAACATATCAAAAGAGACTTGCACATTCATGTTTATAGCTGCACTAACTGCATCAGTCAAGAAAGGGAACCAGTCTGGATAATGCAAACATAGTACATATACACAACAGAATTTTATGCAGCAATAAAGAAAAGTGAAATCATGACATTTACAGGAAACTGGAAATCCTTATATTTAGTGAAATAAACTAGTCTCAAAAAGATAAGACACATTTTCTCTCACATGGGGAAAGTGTATGTGTGTGTGTGTGTGTGTGTGTGTGGTCATGAAACTAGAAAGAGGATTGTGAGAGAGGAAGAAGAGATCTTAAGAGAGATGGGAAATAGAGAAGGCAATGAAATACAGGTAAAAGGAAAGCAGAAATGTGGACTAACTGGGGAAAGAAAGGAAGCCATTTGGCGAGGGGAGAGGTAGAAAGCAGAGGGTAGTAGGTGAAGGGAATGATTTATTTTTTTAATGAAGGTTGGCTGGTTATAAAACAATTTAGGTTGGTTTTACCTGGGCTGAATGGGGTGTTCTGCCTTTGTTTAATATGCATTATGCTCCAGTGGTATGTCCCTCTTTTGACAGCATATGCAGAAAATGGAAGTGTGTCTATGTAAGAGCTTTCCTAGAGCTTTCTGTATGACTCACTTGGGCTAACTCTAGCTAGTCACATGATCAAACTCAGACTCAAGAAGTTGGAATGTGTCTAGCACAATGGGAACACATAATATCTATCATAAATTGCAAAAGAAAACATGTTCATTGAAAAAAGCTGACATGAGTTTGCTCTTCAGAATGAACCTTATTAAGACAGTCACAGGCTCATGGTCATAGGCAGCCTTGATGAGGAACTTAAAGTAGGAAAGCATTAGGAGAACTGAGAGCTATAGCATCATACCCTGGACAGCCATGAGGGTGCTCTGAAGGCACATATGGGAGAGTTTATATCTCCAGTTCCCTCAGACCCTGAGGACAAAGGGAGTTGCTCTGTATTGTAGGGTTTTTGGGGAGCAGAGGGGTAGAGAGTGGGAAATGAGAAATTTCCATACCACGCAACTTAGTCTGGCTTGACCTGGCTTGCATGAGATAAGTTAGGAAAACACTGATCAATGTAAAGTTGTAATTCAAGGTTGTCCTTAGTCTAGGGATGAAGGGGTTCAGGCATCATAGCTTCAAATGGGAGGTAGACTACAGATTCTTTGTAAGATCTGTGAGGTCACAGCAACCTAATTTGTGGGTAGTTTTATCTGAAAGAGAAAGGCAACTAGAGTATCTGTAAACTAACAATAATAATATGACACGATAGATAAAGAGTTAAGACTAAAGTACAGACAGCACAGCCAGTATTTACTTTTCCTTTGTGTTTATTTCTCTATTTAATTGTTTACCAGTTTCCACATCAAATCCCACTTAAATAAACTGCAGGACACTCATTCCTCTTTTTTTTTCTATCTACTATTGTCATTCTTTTCAATCAATTTGAAGTGTTTGAGGAAAGCATTATGTTAGACAAGTGAACTCCAATTTCAAACCCTATGTAAGACTCCTCTATTGTTTTCCTGGCAGAGCCATTTCAATATACATATTCAGAAAATACTTAGAACACACCAAACAAACTCCTCCCACAGTTCTGATTTCTGCAAATAGACCATTTTCACCTAGACAGTCAAAAGCTGAGAAGTCATTCCTGATTCTTTTCTTTTGCCTTTACAACCTATTTGCCAACAAAACTTAAGACACTGACATAAAATCTCAAATTTAGGGATAAGATGTAGCTCAATGGTAGAACATTTGTATAACACATACCCATCACCAATAAACAAACAAACACCTCAAATTTATTTATGACAAATCTTTGTCACATGTGGTACAGTCTGATTTATATTTCCATTCCTAAACCCCCTTCACCAACTAGTTCTCATGTACTGGCAAAAAAGCAGAAGAATCTTTTAAAGCACATGACGCACTTCCCTGCTCAAGCTCCTCTAGTGGTGCCTGTCACATTAATGGCACAATTCAAATTCTTGCAAGTGGCTTATAAAACCATGTATGCACTAATCCTAATCCCCATTTACTGGCTCTCCTACTCATTTACTACACTCTTCTCTTTCAGCATCTTTTCTGTTTATTATGTCCTGTTCCTTCTCACTTGAGGACAATTGCAACTATTGATCCTTCTACTACAAAATTCTGTCTCAGGCCACAAGATAGGTCAGCAGCTAAAGCGCTTGCCTTGAAAACTTAGCAACACAAACTCATTTGGAAGATGACAGGCAACTCCACAGCTATTCTCTGATCTCCATACATGCAGGGGAGCCTTGGTTAAATAAAACAAGAAGCAACTACTCCCACTTTCCCCACTACTCTCAACATATGACCCTATCGTATTTCCCTTGTAACATATCAATCTGCAATTCTCTTTAATTTGTTTTCCTCCTCTGGCTAGAAAAAGCACTGACTGCAAGAACCTTGTCAGTCTCCTTCATCACCATCTTCCTAAGTCTTACAACAATGCCTGTCACAAAATAGAAGCTCAATAAATGTTTATGAAATGATGGGCACATACATAAAAAGGGAACACATCTGTTGGCTATATCAAGTTATCAATGATAATAGTGTGTTAACAGGTATGGGGAAATACAACATTTCTACCAATTAGGTCACCTCTTTTCTTTCTCAGAATAATGTCATAGACCATTATATTTTATTACTAGCTTTGGTGTTTTTTCGTTGATCTATTTCCACCCTTAAACTAGAAATATAGTGCTATCACCACTTCTTTTTTCCCTCTGTTCCATCTTATTAAGATAAAATCAATGTCAGTAAATACCAAATCTTTATATTTTACCATTTGATAAATTTTGACTTCTAAAATTATTCATTCATTTTTCTCTTTATTTATTATCATTATGTGTATAATGGTTCATGTGTGTATGTGAGAGTTAATGCTAACAGCAGGCAGTGTCAGAATTAAATTTAACTGTTTGGATCGTGTTGGTATTTGGAGAACTAGAAAATGTGCTGTAGCGCTGGAAAGTAGTCCAGTAGTATATGAATTACAACACTTCTTCAAAGTTGCTTTGGCTATCTGTAGGTTCTTTGTCTCTCTCTATCCAACTTTAGAATCAGTTGTAAAAAAAACTGAGGTAGGATTTTTAAGATTGTTTTTACTCCCTGGATAAAATTGTGAGAACTAACATTTTAATGATTCATGAAGATGATATAGCTTTCCATTTTTAGGTCTTTAACTTTTATGATCCATACTTGACTTGTTTAACCATTTGCTAAACTCATCTACTTAATCGCAGTTTTGATACCAACATAAAATTTTCTAATCATCTCTTGCTCATTAATAGACATACAATACGGTTTTTCTTTAAGTATTAATCTTAGTATTCTATTACTTTTAAAAGCTCACTTATTAATATTAATAGCCTTTCTTGGATTCTTTGGGATTTTTCTAAAGGTAACCATGCCATGTATAACTTCTTAAGAAGTTTACTTCATCCTGTCTGGATACATTCTATTTCTTCTTCTCTCATGATGCACTGCTTTGAATTACTGGTACTATTTTGAATAAAAATAAAAGAAAGCACCTTGCTTGTTCCTGATCACTAGGGATAAAACATTCAGTATTTCAGCCCCAGGCATATGGTTGCTCATGAACAGATGTTTTTTTCTTTAGATTGAGGAAATTCTTGTCTATTCCCATTTTGCTAAGATTTTTATTGACCTAGAATTTTTCTTTCTATAACAAACTTGTTATTGAATCTTTGATTTAAAGTCCATTTGGACTTTATCAATTTCAGAATAAGATACAAATCTCTTTTCACCTTATATAGCCTCCACCATTTCTCAAAACCTTCTCTATGCAATGCCATTGCCAAAATACTTCCAGTGCTAAGAAAGTGCCAATGCTATGTCAAGCTTCTAGGAACTCTCTGGAATAATTAGCCTCCTAACTTCTCACTTTTAAACCTGTCCCAGTTATTCAGTTTATCAGCTCTCCTTTTAAAGTTGACTTTGAAAGATCATTTCTTTAGTGAAGAGCCCTTCTTTTGTTAAATCTGTATTGGGTTCGTGCTTCCAATGTTGACGATACCACCCAGCATGCAATTATTTGTTTGAGTTTTTGTCTCCCTCCCCAACAGGTAGTGACCAGTGCAAGAGTAAACACAATATTTCCCAAAATTTTTACTCAAAAATAGGCTCTCAGCATAGATTATGTTTGACGCTTTATAAAAAGAAGTTGTTATAAAAATTATTTATAGAAGTTAAAGAAATTGCTTTGTAGTTTATTCTATTTTGAAAATACAATTTACAGAGTGACAAACATAATGAAAATATGTATAAACAATCTATATTGCATTCACATAATTATTATCATTTTACATCTGCATATACACTAATACTTAAGTAAATGTTAAAATCAAGTCCTACTGTGTACTGTGGCCCCAAAAATGACACCTTACATATAATTACAAGCTTACTCTAAATACTCACAAAACCCTTACAGTCATACCCCATTATTCTCTCCATTTTACAAAAGAGAAGGAAGAAACACTGACAATTCAATTGTAGAACTAAAACTGCAAATCTAGCCTTACAAGCAGGACAGTTCAGCTCCAGAGCCTATTCTATTTAATAACAGTCTTTATATATGTAGTTTCTTTTCTCTAGACATATTCATAGAATGTAGCTATGTTCAATTATGTTTTCATACAAGACCAAGATGGCCTCCATGTTCCTTGCAGAATGATGAGAGAATTATGAAGAGGAAAGAACACAGAGGAAGGCTACTTGAAGTGTTCACTAACAACTACTCACTCATATGCCAAAGCTTTACTGGCTTATATGGTTTTACTAGCTTAGTGCAATTTATGGTTTTAAGGAAAAACACCACAGGGGTGAATTTTAAATGATTCTATGTGATATGTTGGATTTTATGTACTTACAGCTACAATGTTACTGTACCTAGAATAACACTGTATAGGTGTGTAAGATATTCTATAAACCCAAAATGTTCACATAAACTACTTTGGGAGAACAGAAAACTCGAGGGAATAAATATGATTGGGGGTCGGGGTTCAAGACAAGGCTTCCCTGTTGTAATTCTGGCTGTCCCGGAACTCAATCTGTAGACCAGGCTGGCCTCGAACTCACAGAGATCAGCCTGCCTCTGCCTCTCAAGTGCTGGGATTAAAGGCATGCGCCACTACCACCTGGCTATAAGTATGAATTAAAATTTTTAAATTTAAATGTTTTAAAACAAACTTCCCAATACTATTCTTTGTAGTGCTGGTGCTGGTGTGTGTGTGTGTGTGTGTTGTGTGTGTGTGTGTGTGTGTGTGTGTGTGTTGTGTGTCCATGAGTGTGTCTGTGTGTGTCTGAATGTGTCTGTGTGTGTCTGTGTATATACATGTGTGTACTTACATGAATGTGAAAACTAGAAGACAACCTCTGTTGTTGTTCCTCAGGTGCCATCAACTTTGTTTAATGAGACAGGGTCTCTCACTGGCTTGGAGCTTGCCACACGGGCCAGGCTGGCTAGCCAGTGAGCCACAGGCACTGGTCTTTCTCCACATTCCAAAGGACATGCCACCATACCTGGCTTTGTTACATGGGTTTTAGTCATCAAACTCAGTTCTCTAGCTAGTGTGGCAAGTGCTTTACCAACTGAACTGTCATCCCAGCTCCTAGCTATTCTTCATAAGTTACATTTCCCTGAAAATTCTGAGGAAGCCAGAAACATTTAACATATTATATAAAATCAGTTACCTGCATATGGAACAGAATTTTTTTATGCTTTTCTATTTCTGATGTTTGTGTTTGTTGTTGTTTTGCAACTTGCTCTACAGCATCCGTTAATGAAGATGTGTCGTCTTTGCCCATAGGTAGAAAAAATAAGGTATTTAATAAAAATTAAATGTAAGCATTCTAGGAAAGTTATATTTATTTCTATAAATACATTTAAAACTTCATGTTTTTTCTTATAAGTAACTAAACTTAGGATTGGTAGTCTCCCTTTCTGGCTCTAAGCAAAATCAAGAACAAGGCAGTAGTAACAACACTTCAAGGCTGCTTACTTCAATGCTGGACAAGTTCTACACAGAACCGGTAAATATGGTTGTCTTAACTTTGTAATCAGCCCCACACACATATCACAATGACAGTGATACTATAGTAAGTGAAGACAACTTACAGCTGATTGTTTTACATTGTAGGCTTGATTTCTATTTATTTTTTGATATTATGCCTCATAAATCCCCTCTAAGCCCTCTCATGTACCCCTCCTCACTCTTTCATGGCCTCTTCTTTCATTTATTGTTGTTATATAAACACACACGCACACACACACCTGCTCAGAATGTACAACATAACTTGTGTATATGTTTTTAGGGCTGACTGCTGACCACTTGGTATTGGATCATCAACTGGTGTGCTCTATCCTGAGTAACACTCCCTCCTCCATGCTGTCAGCTCTCCTTAGTTGTGTAGTCCTGTTTATTAAGTGTTAAATAAAACATATAAACCCTGTATATGTTTATTCTCGATGAAATATGACTGCTTACTTCTCCTCTAACTTGCTACCAATTTTACCCACCATGAGCCTTTCATTCATTTTCGGCGTTGCTGCTGATCTTCCAGCTATTTGTTATGATTGCTTCCTTACCTTCTTTAGGAATGACTTCATTCCTCCTTTCTCTGTCTCCTGACATCCTTCGTCTATTAGTTCTTCCCCTGGATCAGTTTGCCTTCTTTACTCCTACAAAACAATATATATTGGTAACATTTTGCTTCTCCTTTTTTTTTCCTGTCACACACTATTGATCTTGACAACTAAAGACATTACAAAGATGGTTAAAAACAGTTCACTAATAGTACCAGTAATTAAATACAATAATTAAGTGAGATGTAGGAAGGAAAGAGAACCTATATTTAAATCTTGGTTCTTCTGATTTTCAGCTGTTAGGACCTTAGGCAAGTGCTTTCTTTATCTTCAGTGTTTTCATCTGTGAATCTTCACAGGGATGAGTAATAATTAAATGCTATAACATAATCTTGTATATTCTATATAAGTAATACTGACATATGCCCAGTGGTTATTATGAATTAGTAGCAGGAACTTCTAATACTGTGTCGAAATAGATTTTAAAACAAAAAAGCAGCTCGTGTGAGAAATGATTCTAAGACCACTTAAACATTTCTGTCCAGTGTTACTTTGACCAGGGTAGGCCCTAAACAGGTTTGAAATCATATTTGTTTACCATTTATTTAGGGGCAACTGATAAGATGAAGGCATAGAGACTTTTCTCCATTAGAATAAGAAGAGAAAGAATTGCACCAACACAAGAATGGCAAATTGACAGAACTAGGAGTGTTGCAGGTTCCAGAAAAAACAGAATCAGAATTTGAGGAAATGATATTCTTATGATGAAAGCCTGGACTCAATGTCAATAGCTATTATTGAGATTGGAAGCCATGACCTTCTATTTAACATTTGTACATACAGAATATTCTAATCAGTTGACTAATTGTTAGCAAAAAACCCAAGATTTTTATAGAAGCTATGAATCTTTCTAACTTGTACTAAGGTGATACCAAACTTTGCAAGACACAAAAATGAAATATCCTAAAAGTCAGGCACATGCAAGGAAACCTCCATAGAGAAGTTTCAACAATCACTGAGCATCTTTCCTCAGGATTAAACACAACACACCATACATACATACATACACACACACACACGAGTTGCACATGCCTTCTAAAGTACGTTAAATGACTGAGATGAGCAAAAACAAAGAAAACTAAAATTGGGTTGCTTCCTAGGTGAAGACTTTCAAACCTATGTAGAAATATCTTACTGCAGCTGAAGAAACCTGGAAAGTTCAGCAAGCAGACTGTCACAATCATGTGAGAATTTAGAATTCTTTCTTATGTCTTCATATTACTTCCATCAAATCTCACTTGGAACTTCCTTCCTGATGTCTTCCTGATTCTGAGTCCATTCCCTGCTCTTGCCTCTGGGACCTTCCCTCATCACATGCAGAACTGCCTCATATTTAATATTGGTGGGGCCAAATCTTCCATCATCTAGCTTATTTGTTTGTTTTTATGGCCAAAGACTTCATCCTTAATTATAGGCACCTGCCTTGAAAATGCATGCTTTTATACTTAGTTCAATGCTTTCAACCAATTACAATGGAAAGTGCTTATTACTTCATGCCTACTTGTGCTAGACACTAAGTATTTCAGATATTTTTAAGCATTATGTATAATATCTATTTTGCTCTTGGTAGTGTCCAAAGTATTCTACATATATTGTGGGACCTTTGGGGCTGGAGAGCAGTCGAAGCAGCAGAAAGGTGCATCGCCCCTGCAAAGAGGGCTGGTAGGATGCTTTGCAAGCTCCTTCTCTCTCAGTTCTGGAGGGACCCAAATTGCTTACAGGAGCAAAAAGGAAAATAACCTGGCAGATGTTTGTCCGCCCTGTGGCAAATTAGGCACCTTCCTCTGTCTTTGCAAAGACCATGAGGCCAGGTGCCCGCCCTGCCCCCATGCTAATCAGACTTCCCCACCCTGAGTACTGGGTGGGGAAGTACTGGCCTTCTCTGGGGAAAGATATTTAAACAGGGAAAAGCCCACCAATAACCCTTTCAACTCAAATGTAATTCAGATACCATCTTCTTTTAAAAACCTTGCTTGACCCCACAGACTCAATGGACCAGCACTTCTGGGGTCCCTCAGAGCCGGAAGCAGCAAAGAACCTGCAGGACCTCCTAGATATGTCATGTGGTTGTCTGGCTTGGTGTTCTTGCAGAGAACCTACAGGCCAGAATGTATGTGGGGGTTCTCTAATGCTTTTATGTGCCCTTGGGACCCATTTCCTCTAGCTGGGTTGCCTAGTCCACCCTCGCTGTAGGGACTAGTGCCTGGACTTGTCACATCTTGTTGTGCTCTGTTTGAGCAGTAACCCTGGGGGGACTGCTCTCTTCTATGGGGTGAAGCACAGATAGGGATGAGTGGGTGGGGGTGGGGGTGGGGAGGGTATATAATAGGAGAGGGAAGATGGGGGAGTTGGGAGGAATGGACGGAGGGTAGGAGGGGTGTTGATATGTATTATATGAGAGAAGATAAATTAATTAATTTAAAATCTATCTAGGCAGATATAATCCTCTCTTTTTAGAATAACTGTTTCTCTATGTGCTATATACTATGGAAGATAACACTTTAGATTCCATAGTGAGATGGAGCTGATTTTGAATAGAGGTGTATCATTTACTAACTTATTAGGCAAAGTATTCAACAAGTTCTTGACTATTCAAAAAACTTTTATTCTTATAATTTCCATCATCTCATCATATTTTCCCCTTAGACTATATATACTTCACGAAGGCAAATAGTATCTTACTCTTTTTGCATTCCCTCAAATATCTGATTATATAACAAAGAAAATTAGATTCATGCGATAAGAAAATAACTAATATTTCTTGATCTCTATTTCTGAATCATGAACCAACATCGGTTGAAGAACTCTTACAAAACACTTAAACCAACTATTCTTGAAAACTTGGAAAAGTTTGAGTTGAGTTTTGTTTGTTTTGTTTAGTTTTTGTTTTTTTGCCTGGATCTCTAAGGTGGGATGCAAAATAATAACAATAACAATAATAATAAATAAATAAATAAATAAATAAAATGAAATGAAAAGCAAACAATCTACTGCCATCTACTGATATTTCATTAGTATTATATAAATTGATGCACAGAGTCACTCAATCACTTTTAAAAAAAATCTTATTACTAAACTCCATCCAAAAGAAATTAATAAATCAAATCATTTAAAATGTACTATCGTGGGGGCCAGGATGGAGACTGAACACTTGGCCTAGACTCAACCTCAGCCATGCAGCAGCTGGTCTGCAGATGTTCCTCCTTCTCCTCTACCTCCATTTCCTGGGGGCTCAACTTCAAGATGGAACCCAGCTCAGCTCTCTCCTGACACCAGCCTTCCTTCCAGCTCATCTCCATTCCCTTGTGTCAGCAGCCAATACTCCAAAACACTTTCTACAAAGGACCTCCTAGTGGCCACACCAGTTTCTGACTCAAGTAGGTGGTTTTTACCATCGTCCTCCATAATTCTCTGTCCAGACTTACTCTGGTCCTGTAGCAGCCTGCATGCAGGAGCCCCTCCTCTCATCATCATTCACTGGAGACCCTACCTCTTGGAACAGATCCAGGATCCCCTAGCCCTTTCTTTCTTGTCTCTTGAGACTTATCCTTTGCCCTACACCATCTACTTGCAGGAGCCCCTCCTCCCACCACACCTCTCCTCTCTGGAGACTCCACCTCTTGGTGTGGACCAGATACCCCACTTCTTTGCTTGTGGCCTGCTCAGCCTTTCCTCCTAGCTCATCTCCAGTCCTTTCTGTCACCCAGGACCCCCTGCATCCACCCCACTTGCCTAATATCCAGAAAGGACAACAGCAGCCAAAGAACAGGACATTCACTCAACAAAAACAAGACCAGATGTCAAAACCTAGAAACACCTCAATCATCATAACGTCAGATGCCTAGACCCCAGTACAAAAACACTTGAACAGCCAAGATACTGTGCCTCCACCAGAAACCAATACTCCCAAGAAATGCAATAAAGCTGAAGCACAAGACAAGGACTTCAAAACAGCAAATATGAACACATTTAAGGACCTTAAAGATGATGTGAACAAATCCCCTAATGAAGACCATGAAAACACAAAGAAACAGTTGAATGAAATAATGAAAAATCAAGAAATGAAAGAATTTAACAAAGAAATATAATCATTAAAGAAAACCCAAACTGAAATAAAACTGGAAGTGAAAATTTTAGAAGTCAAAAGACTTGGAGTTAAGCCTTACCAACAAGACATGGAAGAGAAAATGCCAAGTCTTGAAGTCAAAGTAGAAGAAATGGATACTTCAGTCTAAGAAAATGTTAAATCTAAAAAAAAAAAAAAAAAAAAAAAAATCCAGAGACAAAACATCCAGAAAATTTGAAACACTGTAAAAGACGAGATCAACAAATAATAGGGATGAAAGAAAGAGGAACCCAGGTCAAAGGCACAGAAAATATTTTTAAACAAAATTATAGACAAAAATTTCCCCAACCTAAAGAAGGATAAGAAGCATACTGAACACCAAATAGACAAGACCAGAAAAGAAAATCTCTTCAGCACATAATAATAAAATACTAAACAATATACATACATAGAACAAAGAAAGGATATCAAAATATGCAAAGGAAAACATCAAAGCACATATAATGGCAGACCTATTAAAACAGCAACTGACTTTTCAATGAAGACTCTGAAAGCCAGAATGGCCTGGGCAGATGTTCTACAAACTCTAAGTGACCACAAATGCCAACCCAAAGTACTATACCCATAAACTATCAATCACAGTTGACAGAGAAAGAAAAACATTACATGATAAAACAAAATTTAAGCAACTTCTATATACTAACCCAGCACTACTGAAGGCACTAGAAGGAAAACTTCAGTCTGAAGAGGTTAACTATACTCACGAATACAAGAAATAAGTAATCATAGAACAGTAAGTCAAAAAGGGAAGAAAACCCCACATCATTACAACAAAATAACAGGAATCGATGAACACTGATCTGATAGCTCTCAATATTAATAGTATAAATTTCCAAGTAAAAAAACACAGACTAACAGATTGTGTCAGAAAACAGGATCTACCTTTCTGCTGTATCCAAGAAATACCTCATCACTAAGAACAGATATTACCTTAGGGTAGTGGTTCTCAACCTGTGGGTCACAAACACTTTGAGGGTCAAATGACCATTCACAGGGGTTACCTAAGGCCATCTGCATATCAGATATTTACATTATGATTCATAACAGTAGCAAAATTACAACTATGAACTAGTAACAAAAATAATTTTATGGTTAGTGTTACCACAACATGAAGAACTGTATTAGAAGGTCACAGCATTAGGAAAGTTGAGAACCATTGCCTCAGAGTACATCCTACTATACAAATACTAGTTCATCCATGTTCACTGCTGCTCTATTCATAAGATCCAGAAACTGGAAACAACTTAGATGCCCATCGAATAATGACTGGATAATGAAAATGTGGTACCTTTACACAATGGGATATTAATAAGTTGTACAAAAATCAAAAATAAGAATGGATAGAGTTATAAAAAAGCATCTTGACAGAAGTAGTCCAACCCTCCAAAATACAAATACTGTATATATTTCTTCTCTTATATGTAAATGTTAGCTTTTAAGCCTCCAATTTGTGTGCTATAATATGTAATACCACAGAGTTTAGTTACCCATTAAAGAACTAAGGGGAAGGAGACAATACCTTAAGGAAGGAGAAATGTAATTTATTGTTATGAAAAGATGAGGGGGAAGACTGGAATAGGAGGATTAGCTGGGAATCGGTATGAAGAGATGAGTAAGGGAGAGAATATGGGGAGGGACAACTAACACTAACGACCATTTGAGGGTCAGTATGTATGCTGGCTGCTCTTATGTCAACTTGACACAAATTAGTTATCTGAAAGGAGGTAATTTCAATTAAAAAATGCTCCATAAAGCCCAGCTGTAAGGCATTTTCTTAATTAGTTATTGATGGGGAAGGGCCCAGCCCATTGTGGGTGGATCCATCCCTGGCTTGGTTGTCCTGGGTTCTATAAAAAAGCAGGCTGAACAGCCCAAGATGAGCAAGCAGCATCCCTCAATGGCCTCTGCATCAGCTCCTGCCTCCATGTTCCTACCCTGCTTGAGTTCCTGCCCTGACTTCCTCAAACGATGGACTATAATCTGGAACTGTAAGCCAAATAAACCCATTCCTTCTCAACTTGCTTTTGGTAACTGTGTTTTGTCACAGCAGTAAAACCCTAACTAAGACAATATGGAAGTGTGCTACTGAAGAAGCTTCCTAAAATATTTACATATATGAAAGAAATATGAATGGGTCTTCAAGTAATTGGAGAGACAATGTCCTGACTGGACATCTTATGCCATTAAGTGAAACCTTGAGCACCATGAATTAATTGAATCACTGGCCAATGAGACCCCATCTTAGGCTATTGCCAAGGATACTGGTTGGTCTCCACGGCTGATAGCAAGGCCTTACTGCTGAAGACAGCACTTACTTACCTCAGCAAACATAGAGAAGTCAAGCTGGTGCCTAACTAGAGGCTTTAACCTCTACTGACTAGTACTACTAGTTCACAGTACTATAAGGTACCCTGTACACTACCAGCAGAGAAAGGTAATCATCAACCCAGCTATAAACCATGCAACCTAAAATGGTGACCTGCCTGTGAGATATGCTGGTATAACAATGACACAAATGTGGGAGTAAGCAATCACTTTCTGATTGTATTTACAGCCAACTCTGTGAGATGGAAATCATGCCTGACTCAGCTAGGGTGGCCAAGCACCTGAGATTGGATAGGCCACGGATCTAAGGGTAAACCAAATACTACTGCTCTGCCGAAGAAACAGCAATAAAATGACTCCTAATGATGTTCTGTTATACCTGTAGATTGGTACCTTGTCTGGCTATCTTCAAAGAAACTTCTTGTAGTAGATAGAACTAACACAGAGACCTCCCCCACCCCCAAACTGGACAATATGCAGTGAGAAATATTATAGCACTCATTCCTAAATGGAATGTCTTGATCAAACCCTCCTCTCAGAGCTCAGGGAGCTATGTGGAAGAGGAAGCAGAAAGATTGTAAGAGCCAGAAAGGATGGATGACACCAAGAAACAGTATCTTTTAGACATAACAGGACTGATGCACATATGAACTCACATAGACCTTGGCAGCATGCACAAAGCCGGCACAATTTCAAACCAGCTAGTATCCCAGTGCTGAGAGGGGGAAGTGCACACAGGCTTCTACGTCTAACTAAGAACTATCTCCAATTGGTACCTACTTGCAAAGGAGTAATCACTCTTCTCCAGTGGAGTCCTACTGGGCATATAAACCGCACTTCAGGATATTCCCTTGTGCAGCAGTAGATGACCAACACAAATAAAATTCAATGCTATTTTTGTACTTTTGGTCTTATATAGCTTTGTTTGGGGATTTTTTTCTTACTGTAGGTCTTTTGCTTATATATTTTAGTCTTTAATTTTGTGTTTTTGTGGGTTGTGTGTGTGTTTGCGTGTATGTTTCTTGAGTTTTTGTTTGTTCATTTGATTTTAAATAGAGAGAGACAAGAGGTGTATAGTTGGGTGGGCAGGGAGGATCTGGTAGGAGTTAGGAGAGGAAAAAAGTACGAACAGAATATATTATATGAAAATATTTTTTTCAATAAAAAAGATGGAAGGACAAAGAACCTTCAAATGATGCCAGGTCATGGGAACACCTGAGTTTACTACTTGCTCTCCATAACTGATAGAGAACAAATTTTTCTTAAGTCATCCAGTTTCTGATTATATATATTTGCAGCCCCAGCAAACTTAACATAGGCTATTAACAAGGAAATTTGCCCTGCTTACACGGCCTATTCTGTATAGACCATAAACTTTAATTCAGATGTCTTAAAAATAACTGTCTAGGCCAGTGAGACGGTCCAGTGGGTAAATATGCTTGCAGCCAAGCCTGATAACCAGAGTCGAATCCCAGATATTCACAGTGGAAAAAAAGAACTGACTCAAGCAAGTTGTCATCTGACCTCCACATGCATGAGCCCTCACCCCACCCCTCTCTCATACCCACATTCACAGAATAAATGTAATACAAATTTTTAAAAATTGGTAAGTTTTGAATTTTTCTACCTATCTTTTAAGATTTACAATATAGTATAAGGATATATGGAGATTTCCCAAGGGTTTTCCTTAATAGTCAAGCTTCCCAAATTCAGTCTCTACGACATACAGTCAAATAATTAAAATAGAGAGGTAGAGTGAATGCTCTCTTAGCCCATCTATACTTGGCTTCTAACCAACTCACTTTTCTACTCTCTTTGTAAATCTTAGGTGGTTAATTCCTTTAATACGCCTATGATCACGATTAGGAAACTACTTTCAGAAGAAGCTGCCTAGTTCTGCTCTACCAGTTGAACTATATAGCCATACCGTAAATTATCTGTTTGTTCTCAAACCTGTTCATACCAGCTGTACTTGATACTATGCTTTTATAACTTAATTATATATTATGCAAACCGATTATATAGTATAGATACAAAGTTTTTCTTTCTCTGAAGTCTGTTTAATAATTTCAAAAGACACAGTAAAGGGTGTGAGATAATTATAAAAGATAATCAAGAGGGCCTTTAAATTATCTTCCTCTTAAACAGAATATTGAGGTTTATGTTCAGGGGTAGCTGCAAGAGATGCAATGTAGACAAGGAAGTTGATCGTGTGCAAAAAGGCTATGGACTTTCTCTACTGATTGATAAGCATGCAGCTAGATTAAAATAAGTTTACAATACTATGCTGCACTTGTCCACAGTTTTCTGGCTTAGCTTTTTTTTTTCTCTTTAAAAGATTTACATAGATATAACCTACATATCACAACATCCATTCTTATGAAGTGTACAATTCAGTGTTTAACCAGCCTTTTCAACTTATTGCTTGGAAATGAGTTCAGACTGTACCTATGAGAGGGCTTCCTGTAGATGAAAATACTAAAGAAGTTAATCTGCTTAGTGAGGCAACCAGGCCTCAAGGAAGGTTGTGTTTAAGCTTGAAGAGTCTTGAGCAACTAGAAGCAGTAGAGCACACAAAAGAAGAGTGTCCAAAGTACAACACACAGCAAACGTTAAGAACTTAATCATGTGATCTAAGCAAACAGCCTTTACTCGGATGGCTTGAGAATAAGGCAGTTTCTCTTGAAAATGAATTATGCATCTGAATCATCTGGAATACAAAAACAAGAAAGCAGAACAAAACATGCCCAGGCCTGACTCTATATAGATTCTGATTCAATATGCAACTGGGGTGTGGGGTACCTACATTATTAAATTGTTTTAAGTTCTCTTTGTTCAGATGTGCAACCAAGACTGAGAAATTCTGGAGTAGTATGAGAAAAGGGTGAGGGTGTTAAGAAACGAGGCCCAGACAGACCAGATGGTGAAGGAAATGGTATGCAAATACAATATAACAACTTCCCTAACAACTTCGCTATTTTGAAAGTTTTGTTTGTGACTGCTAGTACTGCTGCACAAAAGAATCTGAACTCTCACTATTGTGCATGAAAACAAGGAAAATGTTCTAAACGCGCTTTGTAAGTTTAAAAAAATATTCCATTTTGCTTAACTTTTCACATAAAACAAGTTCATGTCAAGACATGTACTTCTGACCAGATGTGTATCATCTACCACCCAGGCTTCCTAAGTGTCCAGTGAAAATACAAAGTTGACCCTCAAAGCCGTCACATACTAGAGTGGATTCTGTGTGGACCTTGGTCTCTAGTCAAGCTGAGGTTGGTGCACTTACACGAACTCTTTTTGAACTCCTAGATGCCCTAATCTTCTTCAACACTCACAGGGACACCAAGGAAGATAAAGGACCCTCTCCTTCCTCCATCGCCCAGTCTACAGAAAATACGCCTTCTCGTATATCCTGTTATATTTTGAAAATTGGCTATTTTTCCATTTACAACGGTGATTTCCATATTGTAGCTGCTCATCAGTTTTGAAATAAATAACATTAAACACGTGGAGGATACAAGATTCTTAATATGGACCTTATCATCATCACTCTAAGAATTAATGCGTTCTGTCCAATTGGGGAGTGCACTTTTTTTATTAAGGAGCCCATGAGACATCTGTTGTCAACACAAGGACGCTGGTTCCCTAAGAACGCACAGAACAAGAAAGGGGTGGGGAGCGGGAGGACCGACGAACTTGTTTCTGGAAACTAAAAAACTAAACAGAAAGTAAAAAAGCAACTTCCCCACAAAATTCCCCTTTACTTGAGTCCGGGAGCGCGGATTCCGGAGCTAAGAGCTAACGTGACAGGCCTACTACACCGCTGGCTCAGCAGATCCTTCTGGAGTCGCGGGGCCAAGACCGGCCGGCCGGGAAGGACGCTTTCAGCTCATCTCCTCAGGGACGCGCCCTCGAGCTGCGCCCCTGCCTCAGCCGCCGCCTCTCACCCCCGGCCTCCCCTGCCTCAGCCGCCGCCTCCCACCCCCGGCCTCCCGCGCCTCAGCCGCCTCCGCAGCGGCGCTGACCCGGAACTGCCGAGTGGCGGGAATCCCCCGCAAGGCCCGGCGCCTCCGGGGCGCCGCCCAGCGGCCGTGGCGGGAACACCCGAGCCCGCGAGGACGCCCGAGGCCGCCCGGAAGCCCGGACGCGGTAGGGCGGGACCGAGGGTTGGTTCGCGGAGGCTGCAGCTCACACCCCGGCTGGCGGCTGCCGAGGGCAGCGCGGGAAGCGGCGCCGCGGTGAGTCTGTCAGCCCGTCCCGGGCCGAGGGGAGGAGGGGAGCGGACGGAGCGGCTTGCAGTCGCCCAGCTCCTTCAAGGTCGGAATGAATGAAAGCGCCTGTGCCCTAGGGAGCGGAAGTTAGGGTGGGCCCAGGTGGCCTCAGGGGTCAGAGGTCAACAGGGGTAGGGGGTCTCCGGAAATTCAGGGGCAAGGGGTTACCAAAGGGGCGCGTCAGCCGGGACTGGGAGGGCTAGCAAGACAGTGAGCCAAAGCGTGGGCAAGTGGGCAGGAATCGCCCCATCCAACTTGTGATCATCCCAAGCATGGAGTAAATGTAAATGTTGGGGGAATCTAGGGGTCAGCTTCCATCTTAAAAAATAAGATCTGCTGATGGAACTCGACCTAAGATCCTAAAGGTGAGGCCTCAGTATCTCAGAGGAGATGTGATCTAATCTGACAGGCATGATGGGGAATCATGGTATAGCAGATAGATTGGCATCCTGTAGTTAAAAAGCAGGACTTGATTGCGGTCAACGAGTAATTTTGGACTTAAAATTTACTATAAAGAAAACAAAGCAGAATTGCTGCTCTAGGGAAATGCACCCACCCTTTCACAAAGTCGAAGATAGCTCTGCTTTAATTATTGTGATAAACGGTGTACTGGCTTTTCTGGGTTCTAGATTTATTTTGGTTACTTTTTAGATTAATGCAATTACTTCTTTGTTTTTTTTTTTTTTTTTTGCCCACCACAAATTTCTGGTACAATTTCTTGTTGTTTGTGATAATTTTTCTTTACAGCTGATTTGGCACAAAAGGCTTCATTGAAGGAAGAAAGTGCATGATTGAAGGATGGCAGAAGCAGTCTTGATTGATCTCTTCAGTTCAAAACTGAACTCTCAGAAAAGCTGCCATCAGACATTACTGAAGACACTGAACGATATTCAATACCACCATGCTCCCAAGGCCAAGTTCCTTTACATCATATGTTGCAGCACTGTCACCAAGGAAAGCGATGGTGAATATGGTCTTTATGAACTGGAAGCAGAAAATGGATTTTCGCTTGGAGAATTTGAGACTGTTAGCAATTCCAGCATGGCTGCCTCTTTGTATATCATTAAACAGAAAATTGATGAAAAAAATCTGAGCCGAATTAAGGTGATTGTACCCATGCACAGGAGAAGGTTAATGAAGGCTTTTATTGACCAACTCTTCACGGAGGTTTATGATTTTGAGTTTGAAGATCTTCAGGTAGTTTGTGGGGATAGCCTTTTGAAACCATCCACTGAAGGAAACGAGATCACAACTCATGGAGGAGAAGAAATCCAGAACGAGATAGAAACGTACTTGCGAAGCCTGCCGGCTCTGAGAGGGGACTTGACTATTATCACATCTCCTTTGATCCCAGGTATCTTCAACACTATTGTTTGTACTACATTGAAAACCCAGACTTTCTTCAGAAGTTGCTCAGTTCCTTTTTATCTTCTTTTTTTTCTGCTGACTCTGTGGACTGCTCATCTTTTGCAACATGGTCACGTTCCATGGCCTCGTGGGTCCGTGGCTTCTAAGGCTGACTTCATCAGAGCCACCCCAATTAAACAAATTTGCTCTATGCAAATTCATCTTTAAGATAAACCTCCCAACCCTCCTTAAAAAAAAAACAAGATTTTTCTGGCCTGGAAAATCTTTTATGTAGAAACACTGGAACCTCAGTCCTTTGGCATTTTGACAGAAGAGTGAAATTTCAAATAATCAACCTTCCTTAGATAGGCAGTATTTATTGCAAGCTATATGCTGTTCCATATAACAGAGAGAGGAGCCAAAAGCAGTCTTGGAAGAGCAGCAGTGCCAGCAGCCGTCGAAGAGCAGGGAAGGTAAAACAAACAGCAGCATGAGACGACACGTGGAGGTACAGAGCTCAGTCAGAATCAGAAGCCAGATAAGGAATTGCAGGTTGGAATGATCAGGGAGGGTCTGATGGAGAGACTGTCCTTTGTACGCTGTGTAGTCTTTAGGAGAACATCTTCTTACTCTTTACCACTTATCTTCAACAGATACCTTCATACATGGATTTACTACAAGATCGGGTGGCATATCTTACATACCAACTCTTAGCGCACTCAATCTTTTCAGTAGTTCCAAACGGAGAGATCCCAAAGTAGTTGTTCAAGAAAATCTACGTAGGTTGGCAGATGCTGCAGGATTTAATGCAGAGAAATTTTACCGAATAAAGGTAAATTTTTGTTAAATATTTTGGTCTTCCAAAATATTGGCATTTTTCACTCTGTCAGTAACTATATAACCTCTAAGCTATTTAACGTTCACTTCTGGTGCTTCATCTAATGTTTTAGATAATGCGCTAATTATTTTTTCTACTTCATACATTATTGCATAAAATCAAATAGTCGTGTGTGTGTGTGTGTGTGTGTGTGTTTCACCTAGAACTCCTCAATTCTAGAAATATAGTTACTTTTGAGAGAGAATAGAACCACTGCTACCCTTTCAATATAGAAGACCCCTGAAAGATCAGAAAAAAGGTTTTGGACATTACTTTTTAAGTGAAGACCAGAAAGAAATAGGGTCCTAAGTGAGGAGAAATCTGTTATTTAAAGAATGCTAGGTTTACTTGAGTCTAGAAAAAGTAAAAAAAAAAAAAAGAAAGTTACTGATTTGTTTTGTGCAAAGAAAGTGAAACTTGCCTTTTGTGAGAAGTACTCACAGTAAAGACTTACTCATCTCTAATGGGAGATGTTAATGACTTTTGCGGCTTCTTTCCTATGAACAACATATGCAGAGATATTGTATGTGGTGTTTTATCATTTACAGACGTGGATAATCATACCATGATTACCTAAATCTTTGCCCAAATGAGTACTTTTAGAAAAGCTTACATATGAGAAGTTTTATTTCATAACATTTTTCTCCTGTGTTTTGTGTTAGACTGATCATGCCAACGAAGTCTGGATTATGGGGAAGAAGGAGCCCGAATCTTATGATGGAATAATCACAAATCAGAGAGGAGTCACACTTGCAGCTATGGGTGCTGACTGTATACCCATAGTCTTTGCAGATCCTGTGAGAAAAGCGTGTGGGGTTGCTCACTCTGGTAGGTGTATTTAATCAATTATTTTCAGAAGAGGATAAATCATAGCTTTTTTATGATGGGCATAGAAAGCTTGCATTGCTTGGTGGTAGGATGAGACCTGCATACTCTTACTATAGAAACATATAAGGACTGTACAAGTCAAATTAGATTAAGTAAAGTAGAATTCCCTAAGCAGCTAGTACCTGGTAATATTCAGGAATCTGTAGGCTTTAAGGCCGTCAATATTTCTAAGCAAGGATATACCATAAACATCTGGGGCAAGATAACCTTGCCGCACAGATTAAATCTTTAGTCCTTGAAGTTTTTAATGTGCATAATTACTATAGTCATTGTAATAACCAAAGAACAACCCTTCGAGCTTTTCACTACCCGCTAGGTTGTGGCTGCCTCTGGCTGATAATTCTTGAAGTCAAGGCACCAGGGATGTTAGGCATGTTAGGAGAGCGGAGTTCACAGAGGTAAAGCAGCATGAGTAAGGGCAGTGAGATCAGAAAAACAAGATATGCCTGTCTGTGTCCATGAGTGGAAGCCACATTTAGTTTAAATAACTAAGTGTACGTAAGTGTGGTCATTAGATAAAGATAGTAAGTAGGCATATTCAGAGGTTATATTGTGTCATGCTTACAGAATTTCTTTTCTGAAGGAATTTAAAAATAATATTTAAATTATTCGGTGTTTATTATCTTATGTAAAATGAGACATGATCTTTTGAATTTCATCTTGTCTGTAAATATATGATTCTTGCTGTTTAGACTAAAGAATCAAGTGGCATGGTTTTCTTTTGACCTAGCTAAGGTAACAGAATTGGATAAGGGGTCAATTCGCTGTATGACGTGTCAAAAGTAACTTAAAATTTGAATCTGAATCCAAAGGAATCATTACTTCATAGGTTTTGAAACATGTATTCTGAAAATATTCAAGGTTTAGTCAAAATGAAGCTTGAATGTGAACTTCAAATCATTATTTAATTAGTCACGAAATGCACTACAGTTTGAATACATTATATACTTACCAGATGTCATCTAGTCTAAACTCTTTCTATGGGGCCAATTTAATAAAAATATTTAAAATCAGATGTGTATTTATGAATATGTTTGTGCTGGTGAGAAGATAAAGGAAGGTTTCTGAGAAAGAAAGAAGTCTTGGCAGTAATCAAAATATCTGTTAAAAATTCATCATGTTTTTCCTAAAGTCTTTTCTACACAAAACTTTCCTGTTTTTGTCATTGAGATCTTATCTACCAACTTAATAACCTACTATTTCGTTCTTGTCTTCTTGGTACAATTACATATTTAATGTATTATCAGTGGACATTGAATCTATTATTTGAATATTTATTGGTTCCACCATCTCTTCCTTTTATCTGAAAGAACTGATCTCTTTACCCATGTGTTTAGTTTTATATGGAGTGGTAAAAACAAGGCATATGGGGACTCCTCATTTTCCAACTAAGGCAGCTGAATTTGACTTAGATCCAAAGAATGAAAGAAAAAAATCTAATATTCCTAGGTTTCACTGTAGGAAACTGAATGGACCTGGGAATGAAGAAAGTAGCTTAATCTTAGAGCTCGTCATGAAACCCAAAGAAGATAAAGAGGTAGTAGAAAAATCTGTGCAAAGAGACTAGTAGTTGGAAAAGATTAATTTTGGAGTGAAAAGTGAAGGAGAGTTGACAAGACTCTAAAAGATTACTAAGAGAAGTTAAAGAAACATCAGAGTAATTAGAAGTCCCATGTTTATGAAGTGAAAGACAGTACTACTAAGATGTAACATTGCCTGAAGTCATCTACAGTTTTGATGCAATCCTAACAAATCCCTAATGACATTTTTTACAGGGAAAAAAAAATCCATCCTAAATTACATATGCAACCTCAAGAGGCTCTGGATAGTCACAACAATCTTGTGAAAGAAGATGAAAGTTGGAAATTTCACAGTTTCTAATTCTAAAACTCATTTCAAAGCAATAATATTGAAAACAATATACCACTAGTACTTGAAATAACATATAAATCAAGAAAATAGAGAGCCCACGTTATAAATAAGGCCTGAACTGTGGTTGAAAGCATATCAACAAAGATGCTAAACTGATTATTCAATGGGGAAAGAATGATATCTTCAACCAGTGGAGCTGGGAAAAGCAGATATCCACAAGCAAAAGCATGATCTGGCCCTTACAATAACAGTATTAAAAAATCAGGTCAGAATGATCAGTGACCTAGATTTAAAAGGAAAAATTATAAAACTCTTAGATTAAAAAAAGTTAGCAGTGTAAGTATTTATGTTTTTGGATGAGACAATATAGCTTTTAGGTATCCAAAGCAGAAAAAGAAAGTTTTTTAAAGACAGGTAAATTGAATTTCATTAAAATATAAAATGCTTTTTCATCAAAGGAAAATCAATGGAGTAAAAAGGAAACCCACACAATGGCAGAAATTATTTGCAATTCTATAGTAAAACAACAACTGGATTTAAAAATGGGTAAAGGGATTTGAGATGTACTTCCATTGGCATGCATGACACTGTCTGTTCAATATCTAGCATCATATAAACCAGGTTTGATGGCACATGCCTGTGCTCTCAGCACTCAGGAGGTAGAGACTGGAAAATCAGAAGTTAAAGAATAGAATTTTTTCCCTAAAATGATTTGCAAATAGCTCAGAAGCATAAGAAAAACTAATCAACATCTTCGTAATTAAAGTAATGTAAGTGAAAGCCACAATCTAATCATGCATCCATCAGGGTGACTACTACTAAAAACATAAAAACAGATTATATATCTCAAGAAATGATGACTATTAAAGATGTGAAAATTGACAATAAAAATGGTATTCTGGGTATGGTGGCACTTTAATCCCAGCACTTGGAAGGCAGAAGCAGGCAAACCTTTGAGTTTGAGGCCAGACTCATCTACATAGTAGATTCCAGCTTCATAGTGAGACCCTGCCTCAAGTAAAAAAAAAAAAAAAAAAAATAGTATGGCAATTCCTTAAAAAGTTTAAAATGGAATCGCCATATGGTCTAGCAATTCTAACTCTGGATCCATGTCTGAAAGAACTCAGTCTACATTGACAGTATCCTGATCCATAAGAGCCTTGAGGTAGAAACAACCTAAGTGTGGTGGCAAACGTAATGTGATATATGTGGTACAATATTTCATCTTAAAAAGGCAATGCATTCTGACACACATGTTGCAAGGTGGATGGATTGATGCAACAGACCAGTCACAGAATGACAAATCCAGTGTGATGCACCTCACATAAGGTACCTAATCAAATTCATAAGGGGAAAAACGTGTAGGAAGGGAGAAACGAGACGTTACTGTTTGTGAATATAGTTTCAAATTTGCAAGATGACTTAGTAGGAATTGAACACTGCAGATGTGAATTCTGAGTTGTACACTTCGTGTGGTTTAAATGTTACGTTTTATGCATTTTATTACTCTAGTTAATAGGAAAGAGAGGGAAAAAAGACTGGAAGGACATTATCCCTATGGAGACTAAAGATCAGTACCATCTAAAGAAACTCCTATTATTGTCGGTTCTGTCAGGTACTTTGTATAGCGCATCTAATGTTAAAGCCGGTATGGTGACAGTCATTACTTTTGTCGTTCATCTATAATGCCTGGACTTTGAATACACAAACCACAGTTGGTCATTTTTCACCGAGACATAAAAGCAGTTGGAATTCTACATTTTTAGTTTCTCGTTTCTTTCTTCCCACCTACCAGGCTGGAAAGGCACTCTGTTGGGTGTGGCCACGGCTACGGTGAATGCTATGATCGCAGAATATGGCTGTAGTTTGGAAGACATTGTTGTTGTTCTGGGACCTTCAGTAGGACCTTGCTGTTTCACTCTTCCAAGAGAGTCAGCAGACTCATTTCATGATCTTCATCCTTCGTGTGTACAACAGTTTGACTCACCGAACCCCTGCGTCGACATCCGAGAAGCCACCAGGTGTGTGTGGTTTCAATGTGGTGTTGAAAGTGTGACGATTACTTGCTGTTTCTGAGATGAAATTACTTCAGAGAACTCCTCAAACATTAGTAATATTAATAACTCCTCAAACATTCACAGCTCCTCAGACAATGCAGGTAGCAAATGTTTAAGGAGCTGATATGCACACACAAGGAAGAAAAACTCATTTTCAGTGAAGCATCTGTTCTCACTTTGTGTCATGGAAAATTTCATGACTGATACGGTTTATTGATTTTGAAGTACACTGCAAGTTGTCTCTACAGAAAACTACTTGAACTTCGTATAGAATAGCTGAGGTGTACTTTATTTCACAGCTATTCCTTAGGTCAGTTCTCCTAAGTAACAGGAACTGTAAGAAAGTTGATATTTTAAAAGTGTTCTTATTGTCTAATTGACTAGAAAACATATTTCTTGTAAACTATTAGGGAATATAAATCTGTAACTACCTGTAAGTATTTGTGTTCCTATGCATTTTGAGTTTGTGAATGTTTGCTTTTTAATCTCCGTTGAAAATTGTCATTTCTACAAAAGGAAACTATTATCTGATTTGAATTGTGTTTCTATTCCAGTCAGCAAAACCATACCCAGACTCTGTCTCATTTGACACAAATGGAAAAGATGCGATCAATTGCAACTGATTCTTAAATGTAACTTATGAAATAAGTATCCCCAATTTTATTCATATTTTATATCAGAGTATTTATGAAAGAGAGTTTTCTGAGAAGTCTAGTAAATAGGAGAAAAGGTGATGGGAAGACTAGATAATTTAAAATTTTACCCTGTCTGAACCAAATGAGCTTTGTGCACAAATGTTCTGTAACTTGATAAGTTTCTTCCCTTAAAATTAAACAACCATTTCATTTTCCTCACGCTATCCTGAGTCAACCCGTGTCTGCAGGTCAGTGTGGAACACCATGCAGCTCAGATTTGTGCTTTGGTGATATGTGGTGATTAAAGCTACCATTTTCTGACTAGCCCCTGCAATGGAGTGAATAGCAACCTCCACTGTTCTGAGAGAGTCTTTCCTGGAATTCATCCACATGACTAGACATACTGTACATACATACAGAGACTGCTGTCTCTGTCAGTGAAATAAACTCTTCCTACTTTTGAAAAATCTTTGTTTTAAGGATTCTTCTAGAACGAAGAGGAATTCTTCCACAGAATATTCAAGACAAGAAAGACGATCTTGACCTCTGTACATCCTGTCATCCTGATAAGTTTTTCTCCCATGTCCGTGATGGCCTTAACTTCGGTATACAGATTGGCTTCATATCGATTAGAGAATGAGGTACAGAGCCTCTTCTGTAGTGTCTCTCTTCAGTCTCTACCCACATCACCTCCCCACTCACCCCCCTTACAGTTTACAACATTTCCCTTCCTTCTTTGAAAAAAATCGATTATGTTTAATGACATTCCTTTCTTCCCATAAGAATAAACAAGTTTCATTTTATTAAGTAACAAAATGGTATAGAAAAGTTCATTTTCAGCAACATATTTTGTGGTGAAGAATATTCATTTATTTTCCTAGTTAATGAAGAATAATTAGGCAGGATTATGTAAAAGTTTTAAGTAATTTAGTCTTTAAAACATCCTGTATATTAGATGCTGATCATGGTGGTATATACTTTTAATCCCATCATAGGCAGGTGGATCTTTGTGAGTTCAAAACCAGCCAAGTCTACATAGTGAGTACCAGGACAGCCAGAGCTACACTGAGAGACCCTGTCACACACACACAAAAATCCTGTATAAATAAATCTTTATTTCTGCTGTGTACTTGATCTACACATTTTCTATTATAAAATATTTATACCCTTTATTAGTTTTTATGAAAAAAATGTTTGCATAAAGATTCTAAATTACATAATAAAAAAATCTACAAATATATAAACTAACTTTCCAACTGCCATCTATGGTAAAGTTGGGATCTTTCCTTTAAAAGGATAGATAGTAAATCTGTTTTGAAATTATACTTGTCGTGTGTGTGTGTCCACGCACCTATACCATGGTATATATGTGGAGGCAGGGGATAACTTTCAGGGGTCTGTTCTCTTTTTCCACTCTATGGCTTCCAGAGATGCAGCGTGGGTCATGAAGGTTGCTGGCAAAAGCCTTTACCCACTGAGTCATCATCTCTGGCTCAGTATGTTTTATGCTGTGTAGATCTTGTGGTATCTGTCTCATCTCGTCAGCTCTACCACTGCAGAGCAAAAGCAGATGCTGACAAAATAGAAGTGAATGTGTCTGTGCTCCCATTAAATGTTGTTTACAAAAATCAGATTGTTTTAGACTTCTATAAAGCTATTTCATGACAGTGATTTAGTACTAACCCTTTAGCACTATCCAGTTTTCTCTACAGTTTAACTCAACTTGCATTATTTTTACTATTTATGATGTTTTTATTTTTTAATATACAAAAATGTTTTATGTATATTTTGATTCTTACCTTGATATTCTAAGAACACTAGTTAGGAGCTCATGTTTTATTTCTATGTATTTTACAGGTTTTTGACTGGAATTTTGCATAAATGTTTCCTGAATCTGTCCACACTGACCACAAAAGAAAATTTTTGCTTTTTGATTTATATAAAACCAGGAGAGTTACAAAGCCAAATCATCTTGATCTAATTCTTACGACAACTGATAAAAGAATCAAAGTGATGTTATTCCTGAAGTTTGTTCTCATATTTATGATCAAGACTATAAATCAAGACCAAGTCGTCTAGTTCAGTATTTGTTAGAAGCCAACAGTTTTTTAGGGATGGGGCTAAGCATGGAAGATGACTTTTCCATTTGCATCAAATGCAGTAGGGGGATAAACACTTCCTTTCAAAAAAAAAATACACACACACATACACACACACACACACACACACACACACACACACACACATATATAGCCTTATAAAATACTAGTTTTCATTTTGGCATTTTGAAACATCACATTTTTGCTGGTCCTCCCCTCCCCCTTTCCCTGTCCCCTTGTGTACTCTTGCACTCCCAGGAGCCCTTCTGCCTTCATGTCTCTTGTCTTCTATACCCTCTCCCCTGCTCAACTCCCTCCTTCCCTTCTTATATTCCCTTTCTAGTTCAACACCTACATCCATACTTACATGCACATAAAAACATACAAATGCATATACATATATATGCATATACATAAACTTTAATGTTTATGTACACATACACATGTATATGCATATGTATGTATGTATACATAAACATTACAGTTTAGGATTCACATATGAGAGGGATCGTACAGAGTTATTCTGAATCTGGATTATTTGTTCAACATAATAATTCCAGATCTATCAATTTGCCTACAAATTTGATAATTTTTTAATGGCTAAATAAAATATTACGTGTATATACTGGTTTTTTTGTTATCCATTCACTTGTTGATGAACATCTAGGCCCATTCTAATTCCTTGCTGTTGTGACTAGAACAGCAATAAATGTGCATGTTTAAGTATCTTTTGGTAGGATATAGAGTTCTATATCTTGGATTTGTGCCCAGAAGTAGAATAGCTGGGTCGGGTCATAAGGTTGTTCTGTTTTTATTTTGTTTTTAAAATATATTCTTTTACTAATTTAATGCATGTGTGCAATGAAATATGATTATAACTATCCTTCATTTCCCCCTCTAACTCTTCCCCAGATTTCCCAACATGTTTCCCCTCCCAGCTTCATGCCTCACTGTTTATTTTATGTGAAACCTCCAGGCTGATATCTACGGTGACTGCTCCAGCTTACACTCCTACCAACAGTGAATAAGGGTTTAACTTGCACTACATCCTCATCAGCATTTGTTGTCATTTATTTATTTTATTTATTTTTATGTGTATCAGTATTTTGCCTACATGTATAACTGTGCACCATGTGTGTCCAATGACCAGAGAGCCCAGAAGAGAACGTCAGATCCCCTGAGACTGGAGTGACAGATGGTCTTTAGCCATAATATGGATGTTGGGAATCAAACTCAGATCATCAGGAAGAGCAGCCAGTGCTCTAAACCTCTGATCCATCTCTCCAGCTTTGTCTTATTTCCCCCCTCTTGGTAATAGACATTCTTACTAAGGGTAGGTAGAATCTTAAAGTAAATTCAATCTTCATGTATCTGATGGCTAAAGATGTTGGATGTTTTCTAAAGGTATGTTTGGACATTTTTTTATCCTTTTGAGAACCACCTGGAAGTTTTGTTTTTTAGTTTTTGAAGTTTTTTTTTTTTTTAAATATGTTCTAGATAGTAACACCTGTCTGAAGTGTAGCTGGCAAAGATTCTGTACTACTCTGTAAGCTGCTGTTTCTCCTGCTGATAGTTCCCTTTGCTGTGCAAAAGATTTTTTATTTCGTGTAATCCATTTGAAAATTCTTGTGCTATTAGAGTCCTTTTTAAAAACTTCTTGTATATGCTGCCATCTTGGTGGTTTCCTCTAGTGATATCAGAATTTCATCTTGGTCTTTGATCCATAGAAAGAATTTGGTAGTCTTCCTGCTCTTTCCGTCTCATGAAAAGATTTGCAGTGTTGGTGTTAGATCTTCCTCAAAAGACTGGTAGAATTTAGCATTGAATACATGTGGCCCTGAGCTTTTCTTTGGGGTAAATGTAATTAGCACTCTGATCTCTTGCTCATAATATGTCTGGATTTAATTTTGGTAAGTGACTGTAAACGTTCTTCTTAGGAAGCTCTTGGTTATGTCCTAGAGGATCTGATTTGTGCTATCATTTTGCATTTAATCTTAGGAATTTTTTTTTAGTTCAGTCATTTTTTTTCCTATGACTCACTGTTCAGTCTCTAAGCATTTATATAGTATCTGAATTTCTCTTGATGATTTTTAATTTTATTCCACTGTGGTCTTATAAGATATAAGGAATGATTTCTTTCTTTGTTTTTTCTTTTTCTCTTTTTACTCATTTTGTATTTGTTAAAGTTTGCTCTGTGGTCAGTTTTAGAGAGTGTTCAATTCATGTTCTGCTCAAAAGAATGTGCATATTCACTATGTGTTGGGTGGAATATTCTACAGACATCAATTAATTCCAGTTGATTATGGTATAATTTAGCTTTGAAGTTCCTTTGCCAGTTTTAAATTGGAAGACCCTATCTGAACCTAAGAGCGCAGTACAGTATCAACATCTGTCATCATTACCATGTCGGGATCTGTGTGATGTGTTATGCCTTTCACAGTTCGTTTTATGCAGTGTGTAGTCCTAATACTAACCAGTGAATGATATTTACAGTTGTTACATCTCCCTGATGAATTGTTCCTTATGTTACTATGTAGTGGCCCTATTTTTAGAGGCCCTATATCTTCTAACTAGTTGTAATTTGAAATCTACCTTTTCAGGGACAAGAATTGCTACTCTAGCTTGTACACAGCTTCCATTTGCTTGGTGTGTTGATTTTTACCTTTTGACTTTTTAAAAGTGTCTTTTCTGGTTAAGTTTGTTTCTTGGAGACAATAGATGTATCTTGTTTTATTAATTCTGTCAGCTATTCTGTGTCTTTATTGTTTAGTTGAGGTCATTTGACTCAGGTTTTTATTGAGAATTGTTTGCTATTTCCTATGATTTTTTAGTTGATGTTCTGGATGGTTAAATTATTGGTGTTTGTGATCTCCCTTCCTTGTTAGTGTTAGGGTTTTCTGGTTGGCTCTGTTTTACCTGATTACTTCCTTCTCTACTCTTTTTGGTCCTCTTACAGAATATATTCTTTTCTGTGTTCTGTAGATGGAACTTTGCTTTTCCTACATACATAGTGTTCCTTTAATTTCTGCAATACTGGCTATGTTGTTACTTATTGCCTTAATTTTCCATCAGTTTAAAATATTTTTGTTGGCTCTGAAAGCTTTGTTGACAGTCTTTCCCTTCCAGGATTTGAATGCATAATTCCATACGTTCCTGGCTTCATGTTTCTTGTAAATGATTTGACATTATTGTGATGTTTCTTCCTTTGTGTGTGGACTGGAATTTTTCCTCCCACTTTCAGTCTTTGCTTCGTAGCTGTGACATCATGACTATAGGATGTTGTGGAGAATTTCTCTGGTCATGTCTATTTGGGTTCTCAATGCCTGTTGTGTTTAGATGTTGACTTCTTTCTCTTAAGTTGAGGAAAATTTCTCCTTAAAGTTAATGTCTATGGCTTTTGACTTTATCTCAGCTCCTTCAACTTCATTTATTCTTAGGTTTGGGCTTTTGAATGTACCCCATACTTTTTGGAATTATTGTTTTGTTTTGTTTTTTAAATCATATGTGTCTGAATGTAGTATTGTCTCAACCTAGTCTTCCTTCCCTGAAATGCATTCTTGTAATTGGTCTTGTCTGTTGGTGATGGTTTCTGATGTGATTTTTACTTCATTGTTTGTTTCTTTCATTCCCAGAATTTCTATTTGGTTCTTCTCTGGTGTTTCAGCATCCTTGCTGAATATTTCCTTCGTTTTAATTTTTTTTTTAGATTAAACTGTTTCTACAACTAAAATTTAATTTTTAAAACAGATGAGTACTAAAGGTGGAAGACTTAATTTTACTCAGAGGACAGGAAAGAGAAGATATTACAGAGAAAATGATATATTATATGGGCCTAAAACATGTACATTTTTTTAAAAAGTGTTTTTAAATTCATGTGTATGTGTTTATCTCATTGTGTCTGTATGCATACATGCATGCAGGTGTCTGCAGAGGCCAGAAGAAGGTGACATATCTCCTGGAGCCAGAGTTACAGAGTTTCAGGATAGCTGTGAGCTACTCATTGTGGGTGCTGATGGCCAAATTCCAGTCATCCACAAAATCAGCAAGCACTTGTAACTGCTGAGTCATCTCTCTAGCCCCAACATGTACAGATTTTTGGAAAAGTACAGTCATAACAGGGAGAGAGAACACCGTGATCCAGGAAATGAAACTGAAAGTTTATAACTTACCCAAGGCAGAGAACAGTATAAGTAGGGGACTAGATGAACAGCATGGAAATAGACTAATAGGGATCCCAAATCATGTGTCAGAAAATTTAGAGTTTACTTCTTTGGTTATAAGTAGGCAAAAAATCAAGGATCCCCCACTCCGTGGCACCCTGTTTAATGAGAGATTTCAGAGTGAGTGACCAAATAGGAGAGGCTGTGGAAAAAGAAATAACAGTCTCAGTGTAAGCAGTAAATTTCAAATGGATCTAAGAACAGATAAAATGGACATTTCAGAGGTGGGTTCAGTATATCTTCTAAAAGATGTGGAAGTGAGAGGTGAAGAAGATTGGAGAAATTATTGATGATGTCAAGTTTTGTTAACCAGCTCCTGAGAGTGGCGACAAAGTGAAGGAGGGTTTGGGATTAGAGGAAGGACGATGAGCTTCACCTTATCCAGAATGAACAGCATCCAGATGTGTGGGACCTGGGGGGCTGGAAAGCAGTGGAAGTTAAGGCCAAGTGCCCCTACTCCCTGAAAAGCTGAGGTGGGATGAGACGCGTGGCAGACTCCTGCTCTCCCAGCCAGGGAAGGTCCCTAGCCAGAATATTAGTTATAACTTGCTTGCTTCACAAGAAGCTAAAGGAACATGTTTGTCTGCATTGGGGCAGGTCCCTTGCTTAGGAACGCTCCGCCCCATGCTAATTAAGGCTCCCCCACCCTTCCCTGGAAAAAGAGGCTATTTATTGGGGCGAGCCCCTTGAATAAACGAGTTCGGGTCCACCAGAGGCCGTCTCTGTCTCGTGTTCGTTTGTTCTCAGCAAGCAGGGTCAGGCGACACCACATGGTCCAAGGAACCCACATCCCTCGCGGCTCCCCGGTGCTTCCCCACAGCTTTCGGCTTGAGCCTCTAGCCCCTGGCCAGGGCGGGGAACCAAGCGGCTTTCCAGCCAGCTCCGGGCTGGGATAGGGCTGTGGCGGAACGTGCCGGGGAAGACAGAAAAATAAAAACAACACAGATGGAAATGTTTGCTCAGACCTGGACCTTATAATGGAGCCTGGGATAAAACAGGTTTGGAAGTTGACTGTGAAGGAATGATACTCGAGTCTCTTGGATCACATTGAATCAGATTGGATTGTGTGGATGAAAATTGGGGTGAGTATGAGGTCCAAGGACAGACCCTCACACAACACATGCATTTGGAGAACAGGAGCTAAACCAGTAAAAATAATTTAATCATAGAAATTTAAAAGGTATGATTGTTTAAGGCAGTCAACAGTGTGAAAGATACTTGGAAATCTTCAGGAATAAAGTGAGAACTGAAAAGAAAGCAGTGGGTTAACTGTGGGAAAGTTGTATTGCAGGCAGTGATGGGCACGACCAATTTCACATTTTTAAATTACATATATATTTCTTACATTTCTACACAGTCTGTACTTTTTTGCTGATCACAAAGGATTTTCACATAAACTGCCTTATTGTACCTTTATAGTCTCTATAAAATTATTGAGTTAATTTAACTCAAATTATAATTAGGAGTAACTTGTGTAGAAAGTGAATTTTTGCATGGTAACAGTGAAGAGGCTTTATTTTTCTGTAGGTATATGTGTATTATGTGTTCGTGCATGTGCAGTCATGTATAGAGATACACGTATAGGAAGCCAGTGGGCAATGCCAATGCCTTCTGCAATTGATCTCCACCTTTCTCTTGGTTGAGACAGGGTCTCTCACAGAACTGAGTTTACTGATTCTGGCTACCAAGTCTCCTGTCTCTGCCTCCTGGTGTTAGGATTACAAACATACTCCATTGTGCCTGGCTTTGGCTTTTACCTGGGTGCAGAATAACAAACTCATGCTTGCACAACAAATACTGTACTGACTAAGCTTTCTTTCCAGCCCCTGATAATTGAGGGTTTTGTTGTACCTCTGGCTGTCCTGGAACTCTCTCTGTAGACCAGGCTGGCCTCAAACTCTCAGAGATCCACCTGCCTCTGCCTCCCGAGTGCTGGGATTAAAGGTGGTACTCACCACCGTCCGGCCTGATAATTGAATTTTTAATAGCCTTTATTTTCTGAAAACTTATATCATACATTGTGTACTTTCAATCACATACCTTAAAGTCACATTTCCGTATGCTCATATCATCTTCGCTTTCATACTTGATATTCTATAGTCATGCAGTGATCATCTTAATCACTTCCTACTTTTGAATACATTCGTAGACTTGACTATAGAGTTGCTTGTAGAATATAACCTGTGACAACCTAAACTAATCTACAAATTTAACTTATCTCTTAAAATTAAGCATGCTGGACCAGTAATTATATATATGTGTGTGTGTGTATTATGTATATATTCTTTTTTAAAGCAAAAAATGAATATTGTCAATCCCCTATTTCTTTATACACATGGTGGGTGAGGAGAGATGGAGTGAAGGCCTCTATTGGTTAGATAATTTTGAAAACAAATAATAGTAGAGTAATAGCACATTGATTAAAATGGGACAAATAGTGTCTGAAGAGACGGCTCAGTGGTTGAGAGCACTGGGCACTCTTCCAGAGAAACTAGTTCAATCCCCAGCACTCAAATGACAACTCATAACTGTCTGTAACTCCAGTTCCAGGGGATCTGACTCATTTTCTGGTTTCTCTGGGCAATAAGCATGCAAGTAATACACACAGGCAAAACACTCATACACATAACAAATTAGGATATTTTATATAAAAGATTTACATAGTTCCTAAAATAAAAACATCAAGGAGTCACACTTTTCTGCTAGAACTACTAAATAATGACCACTGAAGAAAAGCTTACCCTGACACTTTTTATTGTAGTAAATGGAATCTAACTGGCGTGACAACTCTAGTGAAAAACTGCATGGAGGGGCCAGGTAGATGAGTCAGTTGGTAAAGTGTTCACCACATAAGCACAAGGACCTGAGCTTGATCTCTAGAATCTTTGTTAAAAATAAACACCAGGTGTGGTGGTAACATGGGCTTCTAATACCAGAACTGAGGAACTGGAGACAAGTGGATCAGTGGGGTTCATGCTCCTATAACCACATGTAACCACACATATATGAACACAAATATCCACGGAGTTTCCATCCTCTGGCACATAAAGAGAATACAAGGGTGTAGCCTGATGGCAGACAGTTTATGGTAAAGTCAGGGATTTGGAGTGGGAACTCATGGAACTGCCACAAAGCTCCAAAGGAAACCTATTCTGCCTTTAAAAAGTATCTTTCTAGAGTAGGTAACATTTCCATTCTCTGAAGTGAGAATATCATCCCATTCTTGGGTATAATACAATCCATTTGAGGAAGTAACCCCTAAACAAGTCACAAGAGAAAAGGCAGTGATGATGGCGAAGGGCTCCGAGTCACTTGGGATCAGTGGAGGAACAGGATTAGAAATGAAGACTTCTGTGGCAGTGGGCTGGGACACAGCAGACCACCGAGCTACCTTGGAAACAGCAGAATGCCGACTCTGACTTACTCATGAGGATCAGGAAATACGATCCCTGATGACCCTAAGCATCCCAGAATACTTTTACTCTGTAAACCAAGAATGCAATGCCCTGCCTGCTGAGCAAATCCAGGCCATTTTTCAGGGTTGTGGGTGTAGCAAGCAACCTTGACAGATACATCGAAGACTTTGGGCAGAGAGCCTGCTTGCTTGCCATTTATTATAAGAACAGGAGATTCCATAGATTCAGTATCCCAAACCTAGGACACAAGCCTACTGTAGGATAAACTTGTGTCTTTATGTGGTGCCTCCTTAGGACTTGGGGGACAAAGAACCCTGTGATGTTTGTGCTGGCTGGTAACAGTGAACAATGCAGTCTTTTTGTCTCTAACCCAGGCAGCTCATGCCTTCTACCACTATCCATAAAGTACTGATAGGCTAATGTATTAACCTGTAGGTAGTGTGAGATCAAGAAATCTAAGACCCAGCAAGGGAGAAGCATAGTAGTTCATGGGTTCTCCTAGAGGTGTTCAAAGTGGCCAGGTAGACCTTGTGGTGGAGATACTGCATAACAAAACAAACGCAGCATCTTATGATTTCCTTGGACCTCATTGTCACTCAAACTGCATACATTCTGTTATTCTGTTTGAGAGATCACGGTAAATAGGTTTCAGCTTCTCTAGAGAATCCCAGAAGACTCTTACAATGTTACTTCAAAAGAAGTTAAACAGCTAGGACATTCCTATATTAACACGGCTTTAAAATTTATTTAAATGACCTGATTTCCATCCAGTGTTTCTATATATCCCCACATAGAATCTTTCTTTGCTTTTAGATGAAGGGAAATTCAAATTATTATGTCAAGAATATAATTCATCTTCAATATCATGTCAGAGCTCATGGCACTTTGGGGATTAAAGATTTGAGTCTCTCTAATGTTTGCCTTGACAGCTTGATTTCTGACTTATGGTAAGTTAAGTGCCTTTGAGTTGTCTTATTACTAATTCGTGGCCATGAGTTTCATTTATATTAACGAGATTTTATTATTTAGTGTGGTGGTAAGCACACATCTCACATATTTTTTTCTTTCATTGCTGAAAGGCCCCGATAAGGTTTATCAGGCTACTTTAAACAATAAATATATTAAAATCTACCCTAATGTTCTGAGTGAGTTACATAATTCAGATTATGATTACAAATGGCAGACCATCTTCATTGAACACAAACAAAGCTTTACCATCAGCATCGTGGTCAGAACCTCTGTCTTTGTTTTTGCCTTTGCTATTCTTTGTGCATTGTGCATGTTCAGCCACTGGGTGGCAATATGTGCTCAAGAATGCTTACTGTTTGAAGACTTGCTTTAACAGAATTTAAGATTCATTTTTTTTTTTAATCTTGTAAAATCACAACTGTATCAAATATTAAGAAGTGTAAGTATTTTGTGAATGCAAGCACCTACCAAACGGACCTCTTTAAAAGTACATTTAATTTGGGTCTTACAGTTTCAAAGGATCGGAAGCATGGCAGCAGGTAGGCATGGTGCAGGAGCATTAGCTGAGAACAGAGGCAGAAGGAACTAAATAGGGATAGGGTGAGCTTTGGAAACCTCACTGCCCACCCCCAGTGACACACCTTCAACAAGAACATACATCCCAATCCTTCCCAAATAGTTCCACCTACCGGGGACCAAACTTTCAAATGTATGAACCACAGGGAGCCATTCTTATTCAAACTACCACAAGAAGGAAAAATTGCATGACAATATTCCACTTGGCTTTTATCAGAGATGCTAGAACCTAGCTAACTTTGTGGTCCTCTTCTCTGAGAAGCTTCTATTGCAGACTGGGTAGTCTATGCATAAAAATCCTGCATAATACCAGGCATCTTCTTCAACCCAAGTGAGTGATTTTCTGACACCAGATGTCTATGTAGTTCAAAATAATACTGTCTAGGAATTGACTGCCAATTAAAATACAAAATTTATTTTTCCTTTCTTTAATTGAAAATAGATTTTTTTTCATATAATATATTCCAATTATGGTTTCCCTTCCCCCAACTTCTCCAAGATTCTTCCTACCTTCCCTCCCAACAGAATCCACATTCTTTCTGTTTCTCCTTAGAGAGAGAGAAAGAGAAAAAAGAAAACAAACAGGTATCTAAAAAATAATAATAAAATAAAATAAGATAAAACAAAAACTGGAATAGGACAAAACAAACAAATATGAGAAAGAGCCAAAGAAAAAGCATGAGATACACATGAGGATGCAGAGACACACATGTTGGTTACACAGGGGAATCCCATAGAAACACAGAACCAGAAGCCATAATGTATATGCAAAGGACCTGCACAGTAATAAAACAAGCAAATGAGCAAGAAAAAGAAACAGAAAATAAAAATAAAAACAACCCAGCCATGTTAAAACCTTATGAGACAAAGAGCCTCCAAAGACCCCACCGAGTTAGTTTTTTGTTGGCATCTGCCGGAGGCATGGGGCCTGCCCTTTAGAGTGGTTTGTATTCCCAGCGAGATTCCGTTAGAGAGAAATGATTTTTCATTTGCAAGTAGTTACCAACTGAACATAGCTTCTGGGTTAGGGATGGGGTGGGGGGCATGTGCGCATTTCTCCTCTCAGTGCTAGGACCTCATCTGGTACAGACCCATGCAGGCCCTGTGCATGCCGCCACCAACTCTGTGGGTTCATATGTGCAAGTCCTGCTGTGCTTAGAAGGTCTTGTTTCCTTGGTGTTCTCCATCCCCCCTGTCTCTTACTATCTTTCTTCTTCCTCTTCTGCAGGTTCCTTGAGTAGTACTGACGGGAGGGATTTGAAGGAAACACCCCCTTTAGGACTGAGTATTTCAAGCTCTCTCTCTCTCTCTCTCTCTCTCTCTCTCTCTCTCTCTCTCTCTCTCTCTCTCTCTCTGACATCTTTGGAGGTTCCTTGTCTCAGAAGGTTTTAACAATGCTGTTTTTGTTTGTTTATTACCTTGCAGTTCCTTTGCCTAGACATTATGGTTTCTGGTTTAGTCTTTTTAGGGGATTCCCATGTGTACAGTGAGTCTCTGTATCTACAAGTGTATCTCACGCTTTCTGTTTGGTACATTGTCCAGCTGTTAGTCTCCGTATTTATTGTTGCCTACTGCTTCTCTGATGATGGCTGAGCAAAGACTGATTTATGAATATAGCAGAATGTCATTAGGGGTCGTTTTATATGTTCCTTTAGCAGAACAGTAGTATCTGGTTCCCCTTTAGGCCCCTGGGCCTATTTAGTCTCTGGTTCTTGGCCACTCAAGCAGTGTCAGAGATGGGTTCCATCTCATGGAATGGGCCTTAAGTCAAATCAGATCATTGTTTCTTACTCCCACAAGTGTTCTGCCACAATTGTCCCAGTGTATCTTGCAGATATGTCACCATTGTAGACTGAAGACTTTGTAACTGGGTTGGTGTTTACCTTTCTCCTTTGGTAGCATGCAAAGTACCTTCCAGTACCATGAACCCTAGTACATAGGGGTGAGAGCTCTAGGTGTCATCAGCTTGACCTTTCTGTGTTCAATAAGTTGTATAGACATTGTTTTCAGCAACAGGGCCTTACCATCAGTTTGTGGAGTGCAACCAGTAGCCTTAGCAACAGCCTTAGTTATTTGGAGGTTCCCATGGGGCCCCTTTAGCCAATAACTCAATTAGATGTAACATATTCCCTGCACTGGAAGCTTCATTTGGTGATGAGACGTGTCTAGTTGAGGGTCCTGCCCCCACTTATTTAGAAATTTCATTTAGATTGCCTGCATCCCTGTATATATTTTAGGAGGCTTCTATTGTATTGGTTTGACATAAAACCCCTTGAATGGCCTTTAGTTTTAGCTGTTTCTCCCTGTGTTCCCTCCCACAACTTCCCCATCTGATCTTCTCATTCCTGTCCCCCTCCCTCGTCCATCCATAAATATCTCTTCTATTTCCCCTTCCTAGGGAGATCCCTTCCTCCACCACCTTCCCTTGCTCTATATCTAACCTCTGTGGTTATATGGATTGTAGCTTGCTTATTGAAGACTTAACAGCCAACATCCACATATAAGCAAATACATATCATATTTGTCTTTCTGGGTCTGGGTTACTTCACTCGGGATGATTTTTTTCTAGCTCCATCCATTTACCTGCATATCTTCTGATTTCATTTTTTAAAAATGAGTAATATTCCACTGCGTAAACGCACCGTATTTTCTTTACCCATTCTTCCTTTGATGGACATCTAGGCTATTTCAAATTTCTGGCTATTATGATTAGAGCAGCAATGAGCATGGTTGAACAAATGGACTGTTTTAGTATTAGAGACTTTTTAGTATGTTAATATTTCTGTCTGCCATTTACTTTCAACACATTCTCTCTTTTACCTATTTCTTCACACATCAAAAAAATTTGCAAAATACATTACCTTAATATGGTCTACTTCTTCACCATTGCCCAGCGTCTTATATACCATTTCTGCAGCACACCCTTCTTCCCACAATCCCCTTGCCTGCTTTCCAATCCCAGTGTTCTTAGTTCTGTGGCTGTTGCCTGGTGATGAGCTTTCTCCTTCCATGACAGCCACAAGGACGTCAAGAGCTAGGCCATTGAACTCCAGCACAAAACTGTGTACTCCTGAGATTTTGTGCCATATCCTAGAAAGGTAGAGCAGATGCTGGATGTTTGTACACCTAAATCAATTCTGTCCCCAAAGCAGAATGACATCGATTAATTTGTTCTGTATAGGATTCATCTTCTGTTAAGAGAAGAAAATTTTTTCTAGGAAATTGCGGATCTGATATGATTACAACCATAAGCAACCCCCCCCCAAAACCCATATCTTAAAATACTACAAACATGGTATTATGAAAGCTCATATTTTTCCTTTTGGTTGATGGTGGATTTTTCCTATGTTTTACTTATAAAAATAGTATCTACTCTTAAATCATGTATTATCTTTCTCATTTCTCAAATGGAAATTTCCTGCTTCTTCTGTATGTTTTGCATCTAATTTCCCAAGAGTCATTTAATAATATTTTGACATATTATCTTGACATACTATCATGAATCACCACACAGCACTGGTTATTGCTGATTATAATGGGAGTTTAGCTCATTTTCTTAAAACCTTGCTTTAGACTAGCTCTCATTTTTATAGAAAATTACAAAGATAATAGAGAAAGTTCTATAAACCCCATTTCTAGTGTCTCCTAACATCTTACATTAGTTTGGTTTATTTGTTGAAATTAATGACCTGGTATTGATATAATATTGTCAAATAAAATCCATACTTCATTCAAATTACATTTCGTTTCCCTAATATCTCTTTTTGATGATCTTTGGGGAACCCATCCATGATCCCTCATTGCATCCAATCAGAGTCTCCTTAGCTTCTTCTTAGCATGGCAGTTTTATGACTTCCATTATTTTATACACAGTCATGGCAGCACTGAGCTAGATTGGTCTTTGTTAAGTATCTCTCAGTTTGTGTTTGTCTATTATTTCTTCATGATTTAATGTATGAACGTAATCAGTTATGCTCTACCTCAGTGAAGGGTGTGGTGTCCTCGCCCTTCACTGAATTATGTGAAATCCTTCTGTATGGAAAGTTTTATTTCATACTAAATGTATTATTTATTTAATCATTTATATAATGTGATCTCATGGGTGTGTGTTTTGTTCTTTGGATTATAAACTAACATGACTGTATTATAATAGGCTATTTAGAGCTTCTATAAGATGGGTTCCATATGCTGTCTGGAACTACTCCTTCTAGGACTAAAGAGCTAGGAATCATTTACTGCAGTCCCTGCCCTAATACGAGAACTGCCTGATACTTTTTAAGTCATCATCCAAGTTCAATTTTTTAAAATATCCGGTGTCTATTGGATGTAGGCCTTGGGTTAGAAATAATATTTTTAAAACCTTCTGAGGCATTTCTTCTGATCTAGGAACAACTGTGTCCTTTTTAGTAAGAATCATCTAAACATGGAGAGTGCTCACACCCAATTTAATCCAACAGGGCACAGCTTGAGTGCTTTATTCACTTGGCTGAGTTTGTAGCCAGAGAATCTATCTGTAAATCTTAGCTTCACCCTCATTCGCTGCATTTTTAAGTAAGCATAGCAAAAGTCCAGTACTTTGGGGGTTGGGAGGGAGCTACCAACCCTGGGTCCAGTCCCGCTATATAGTTTACCATTGTAATGACCAAGTTACACATATTACTTTTTTTGAATGACATTTTACAGATACTCAGTGCCTTTTTGGGGGGAAGTGCATGCCTTTGAGGGTCTGGGTGTATTATAGATGTTCTTTAAATGAACACAAACATTGAACCTCTTGGTTTGTGTCATGTTTTGAGGCTTTCTGTGGTGAATGAACAGTAACCATGTTTAGTAGTTGAGTAAGACATAAGAGAAACAACCACCAGGTGGCAGACGCTCTCAGATTGGCAAGAACACGCCTCGGTAACTTGCAGGTAATTATCCAGCTTTTCTTCTTAGTCATTGCTTCAAGTTCAGATGACAAGAACAGGTCTGAAAGTACAATTGAGGTTTATACTTTTCTATCGAGACAATCTTTCAACTCCGCAAGCCGAAGTCTTCGAGTTGTTTTTGTTACATTTGATCTTTTATTTATTGAGAGCAACTGCTTGTTCTGACTGGCTCCTTCCTGCTTCTTTGGCACTTTCACAAAATCCTCTAATTTTTTGCTTGTGCTTTTCTCTTTCCCAGAATCCCATCTTTTAAACTCCTCACCTCACCCATGATCTGCAAACAGGAGTTATTCTTACGGTGCTGGAAAGAGGTATTCTCTGCAATATCAAACTATATATATACTACTGTCATATCGGATTCTATCTCCCACCCTCCTAGTAGAAAAAGCCCTGTGGCAAAAATGGGGATCTGCTCTATTAGAGGTGATGGCTAGGCATAGTAGTGACCAACACGCTTTTGTAGAGGAAGTCAGGAAAACATTGGTCCCTGAGTTGAATCTGAAGGTAAGTCAAACAGTTGAAATGATCATAGAGTCAGGTTGTTCTACACAGAGAGAGAAATGTCATGATACTTCAAAGCCCACCACTGTTATATAGGTAGAAGGCATGTTGTGTATAGGCCAGTGGCTAGACATGATATTAAACAATGAAGGCAAGGGACCAAATTGGGAGAGTGGCTGAATGACGTGCAAAGAAGTTAGGCCTTTATCTGAAGGACGCTAAAGGAAATGGCAGGATAGCGCTCAGAATTCAGTGAATAATGAGATATGAATGAGAAAAAGGGCTGGGTGACCATCAGGTTCCTGGCTCAGGTCACTGGATGAATGGTGATGTCTATTAGGAGAGAGGATACAGAGACTGAGAAGTTTATAGAGGTGAATGGCTTGAATTTACTTTGGGTCATTTTTATTTTATTCACGACAATCAATTTTATACATTAATATATAAGTTATAATAAAAGCTTCTATTACCATGCTTCCATTAATTTGTCAATCAAAAAATAAAGACCTTTTCTATCTTATAAAGAATGGGGTACAGTGGGTAATTAGAGCACATATCCTAAAATTTCCCAAATGCTTCCACCTTCTCACAGGTTTAGTCTTCCTTAACAAGCTCATTTTTCTTTCCAGCATGTAATTACTGTGGCTTAATCTTTATATCTTTTGAAGCTTTTCTCATAGGTAAGTTCATAAGTCATGGAAAAAGTTAAGATAGAAATCCTGCAAGCAAAGAATCTGTCGTTTAATCCAGAAGAGCTCAGTGCCCATTACAGAGCCATGTGCTGGTAAACTGCAGTGTTTTCATAGGGCATCTGGTTAATGGGTCTCCTTTTGGGCAGGAGGAGTTGAAGAGGGTTACAGAGGAGACACTAGAACTGGGTAAAACACTAATGGATGACAACTTCTGGAAAACCAAACAATGGGCAAATAGAAAAATGCACCGTAGGACCTGGCCTCCATGTATTCAAACCTTGGCCCATCTTTACGAATCATCTTTCCTTTTGAGACAGGTTCTAGAGAAATCTTTGTGTCCATGATTTATGGATCATAAGTAGCTTTGAACTTGTGATCCACCAGCGTCAAATTTCAAATCACTGGGGTGATTGGTGTGTACTACTGTATCCAGCCAGCCTGGAGCCATCTGGATCAGCCTTTGGGCTCAGCCACAGAATGACTATTCACTTGGTAGGTTGTATGACCCTTATTCCTGTATCTGTCTCACACGCAGGACCCGTGTTGTTGTCATTTTGAAAGGCATAATGGAAATTTCTAGTTCTATGTTTTCTGGATTCTCTTTCTCCGTTTCTTTTCTGACTTTGTGCAATTTGCATGTCATTCTCAGCTTTTGCTTTTCTGACCTTATCCCTAAAAGCTTTTTAGTAAGTTTCACTATGCCCTAATCTCCCTAGCTTCCATTTTGGTCACATCTCATTTGCCTGTGAGGTCCTCACGCACCCTTTTGAGGCAGTATAATTCCCATCGGAATCAACTGGATAGTAACAATATATTCCTCCAAACAACACGTTCTTAGGAGTCATAAATTAAATCAACTCTTGCTACTGAAAATCCTTAATGCAATCAGAGTGTGTAATAATGCCTCTGGCAAACAAGCATTTAAATAAGTCTTTCGGAATGAGTGAATTTTACATAATAGCCTGTAAATATTGAAGGCTGCTGCTTCTTTGTTTTCTGTCTCACATGCATGCTTTTTTTTACGACCAGAGCAAGAAATACAGGAGGAGGGGGTCCCTGAGGAGGAGGTAGTCTGCTAGGCCCATGCTTCTGCAGATGATTTCCTCTGCTTCCCCTTTAGTCAAAACAAGTTCTGGCTTCCTGGAGCTCCGAGGTGAATCGAGGGTCAGGGAGTTGGATGAGCTAACCCCTCTTCTCCCAGGGGCCCCCAGCTCACTTTGTGCTTTCCAAGTGGCTGATGTTCACTTCTGCTATTTGTTTACAAAAATTCCAAATGCTTTGAAAACAGTTTATCCTCTAAAATCGATAGCTGTTCCCTTTATAATTTGTTTACACCATTCACGAACAAATTACCAATGCCATTGGTAAAGTTTAAAACTTAACTTGCCTTACTTTGACAGTTTGTCATAAATTAGCAATATCTGCTTAACGAGATTTTATTGTCTATGCAGCCATGTGCCTTCATGTTATTTGTATATGAATTGAGAATCATTGCAATTTAGAACTAGGAGGAAACAAAAACAAATCTGGTAGGCTGGGGATGTTGCAGAGTGTTTGTTTAGCGTGCACGCAGGCCTGGGGTCAATACCCAGCACTACATAAAATGAGCAAGATCGTACACGCCTACAATCTCAGCACTAGGGAAATTAAAGCAGGGAGGTCAAAAGTTCAAGGTCAGCCTCGGATACATAAGTCTCAAAAACTAAGCAAAACAAGAAATAATTCTACACAAACCCTATATTGTACAGAGACGCAATGAAAGAATGGCAATCGTTCTTTTTCTTATATCCAAGAGACTAGCTCTATTTTTAAACACAATTCACAGTCTCCTTTAGAGATGTGAGTTGCCGTGATTGTATGCTCTGCTGAACACATTGACTGTTATATAATGCTGCCACACCCATTTGCTGTGCCTTATTTGAGTCAACAGATACTCTGAAGACAGCTAGGTTTTTTTATCTTTTCATTCCTTATGGAACCTGCCCTAGCTATAGATACCAGCTGATACTGGATTGGGCTTCAAGCTGCAGGCAGCTCTGATCCTATACTGAGAGTAAGAAAGCAGACATCAGGACGTCAGGTCTCCGTGGACTCGAAAAGTGTCCCTGTTATAGGACATCTGTGGTTTCACTGGTTAGCCTTGTTTAGAGCCCTGTTGTTTCCTTTCTTCACCAGATAAAGAGGAGTCGCTGTGCCAAAGCCTTCCTATTCCGTTGTTTCCCCAACCTAAGCGACAACTTCTTGAACTAGGCTGGGTTTGTCATTCTTTGATTTGGACACAGGAGCTGCTGCCACCGACTTCCACTCTCAACTTTATGTCCCTCGGTTCAACCCTCCCGACTCAGCATTCTGTTACAAATAACTCAGACGACCCGTAGTAATAATAACACCGAGAGTGGAAGTTGTTTCTTCCTTGATACTTTTACTAAGTGAAAGGAGGTTAGATTATTTCAGATTTGACATCAATGATTCATTTAACAAACATTTATTGGGCACTTAGCTTATGTCATCCCAGAATCTGTTCTGGCTGATACAGACATGTAGCAAGAAACAAAACGAAGCCATGCCTTCATGGACTGCACCTTGCAGTCAAGGACAGACGAAATAAGCAAGTGAGTGAATAAAGGAAGGAAAGGAAGAGGGAGCCATGGGAGAGATGGCAATTTTGAGAGACGACCAGAGAGGGCCTTGGTAGAGACACTTTGAAACCATGCACATCTAGGTGGTATTTAAAGTCATAAAGTAAGTGAGAGAGCATCTGGACAACGATGCGGTCATTAATGAGATGTGTAAGGACTTGTTGGCTCTGGGGCTTTTAGAGGCGGAGATGGTGAGGAGGGTTCAGGAAGGAAGGGTGAGAAATAACAGCCAATGATAGGTAAGCAGGAGTGTTAAATACTCTAAAGGCACAATGAGAAAGTAAATCAAAATAGAGAACTGTCGAAGAAAACCAAGGCCCTCGGATTGGCAGCGTGGAAATTAATGGCTGATGTAGGCCATAATTTTATGATTGATACGGAGGGGACCTGATTGGTATCAGCTCAAGACAAAAGTGAGAAAAAAAAAATGGAGAGATGAAAGCACATAGTATCTTTGGGGTACAATTCTGGTAAGGAGTCAGAAAGTGAACAGTACCTACAGAGGACTGTGAAACCAAGAAAACCCTTTTCTTTTTTAAAAATTTTATTGTGCACGTATGCATGTGAGGGTTTAGGTACACAAGTGTCTGTGTGCACGTGGAGGCCACAGGCCAACCTTTGTTCCTGTTCCTTCCGTGCCATCTACCTTATTTCTTCTGACAGAAGTCACTCGCTTAGCCTGGAACTTGTTGATGAGGCTGTGCTGCCTGGCCATTGAACCTCATGGCTGTACTCGTCTCTGCCTCTCCAGCACTGAGACCATGAGCATGAGCCCTGTGCCCCCAGCTGTTTCACATGGACATATAGTTCAGGTCCTCATGCTTGTAAGGCAAACACATTACAAACTGAGCTGTCTTCCTAGCCCCAGCTTTGATTTTTCTAAGAAAGGAGAAATCATATATTTTTTTTTAATGTACAGAGAACAAAGATTCAGTGAAAAGGGAGAATTGGTAATGCAGAAAAGGAAGGGATTATTTATAGTATGGGGAACAACAGACATGGACTATATTCCCTCCTATAAAAACATCCCAGACTTACAACATTTGAAAGCTGATAGACAGACAGCCAACAGCAAAGCAACATGTTTGATAGCATACATTCCATCTATGCTGAGCTTTGCTTTCTCACCATTTTAAAGTGAAACTGGTGATAAGAGTATCATTACACAGAAACACAGAGTGACCTTTCAGTGAAGTCAATGATATCTCAATGAATTATTTGCTGTTTCTAATCTCATAACAATTTGATATTCCTTGTCCTCAATGTGTGATAAATAATCTGTCACATATTGCTATTAGACCACCGTATAATTAAAAGAATAACAGCTTCCTTTCATTCTCTGCTGTACTTCTGCTAAATGTGGCTTTTGTTCCATTAAAAAAAAAAAAGGAGGGGGGGATTAGAAAACACCCAAAGGGAAAAGTATGACCTTCTGGGCAGAACATACAGCCTTTCCTGTTTGGTTCTTTCTTTTATAGTAGCTCAGTTATGTATTCCTGGGAATAAACAGAGGTAGAAACTGACCTTACATCATATCTACTCTTTTTCCTGTGGGATGAAAACTACAGAGAAGGTAAATAGCAAACAGGATTGTCAGGACATCAGAAACTGAGCTGTGGTCATCAGGCACTCCTGTATGCTAAGCGTCAATAGGATATATTCTGATTAAGGTGAAACCAGAGCTTTCCAGATGTCAAAAAGAAGACAACAGGAATTCCCCTTTCTAGCCATTTATCTTATAAAGGACCATGCTTAGTGTGCAAGGAGTTAAATAACTTATACAGATGCAGAGGTGGGCTAGAGACAGATAGCTCAGTGGTTAAGAGCACTTGCTCGTCTTGAAGAAGATGGGAGTTTGGTTCCAGGCACCTACACGGTGGCTCACAACCATCTGTAACTCCAGCTTGAGGGGTTGCGATGCCCTCTTTTGGTCTCTACATGCACTGCACATAGATGGTTGCACATACATACATGCAAGCCAACACTCACACACATAAGATAAAAATAAATCTTTTAAAAACTTAAGATGCGGAAGTGACTTGAAACTGGCAGGTTTTTCAATTAACAGAAGAAAGCTAACATGGTAATATTTACTATTTCCATATTCTAAGCACGGTGTATTTTACACGTATAACCTCATTTAAAATTTAGAGCCACTGTGTGGTACAAAGTGGATCTCACAAACAGCAGCCATTCAGCTGAATTATTGAGTTCGTCACTTGTCTCCACTTCCTTCTACTTCCTTCTTCGTACAACAAAGTGGCTGGGTGTTGTGTCATGCTTAATGCTGAGGCATTATCCATTTGGCTCCAGTCACAGTTTCTGCTGTCATCAGGGTCACATAGGAACCTACAGCGTCTGTATTTTCACACCCTGGTGGCCCCCTGAATCAGAAACCCTAGGGATGGAATTCATAATTTGCATTTTAAAGCCTACCTATGGGTGATTCCGATGAATGCTAAAGTTTTGGGAGCACTGCTTTAGAGCAAATGCTTTTCCAGGCACAATAATAGAAGCCTCTAGGCCTTCTACATGACATTAAATTTGTAAGTCAAAGAAACGCTGCATTATTTAATACTGATCATAGGAATCAGTGCCACAAACAAAGACTTAGAACCTATATTTATTTGGAAAAGTGGCTATGGTTTAAATATGTCTTCCAAAAAGTATGTGTTTGAAATTTAATCCCCAATATACATTGTTAGAATAACTACCTCATGGGAAGTGTTTAAAACATTTATCCTCATGGAAGGATTAATGTAGACAATAAAGGGCATAAAGCCTCAAATTTGGTCTTCTGTTCTCTTATCCTCTCCTTCTGCCATGGGGTGACAGAGGGGAAGAGGCCTTGCTTGATACTGCACTTTGATATTGGACTTCCCAGCCTCTACTACTAAGAGAAATGAATTTCTTTTTAAACTAATTATCCAGCTTATGGTATTTTCTTACAGCAGCACAAAATGAACTAAGATGCAGCAATTTACCATCCTTTTTTCATGTTCAATCTACATTACATGTTTAATCTACAATCTACATAGCAAGAAATAATGGACATTCCAAATACTCTTAGGCTGTGTGTGTGCAGTACTTGACAGGTAAAGTACATGAAAACGAAGGCACTTAGGATCTCAGAAAGTTCTATCATCAACTGTCTACATAAAGTGTTTACTTTCTTCCCCGAGGAAGTTATTGTACCTTTTATGTCTGTCTCTATTACTAAGAAAGAAGGACAATGTGTAGAGGAATTTTGAATTTTTTTTTAAGGATAACATATTTACTTGTTTAAAATTTATTTATTGAAGATTTCATATGTGTATTTAATTTATTTTGGTCATATTTATTCTTTCTTCCCACTCTTACAAGGCCCCTCCTACCCACACCCATTCCAACTTCATATCCTTTTTTATTTTATTTTTAATAGCCCACTGAGTCCTATTGGTACTGCCCATATGGGTAGAGGGCCGTTCATTGGCACACGGACAATCTGTCAGGGGTTGGGCCCCTGAAGAAAATGTATGCTCCCTCTCCCAGCCATCAGTTGCTAATAACTCCTCAGCTACTCCTCAACTCTTCATGAGCCCCTCCCCCAACCCTTTCGGAATGTTGACTGGCTTGATCTTGTGAAAGTAACCACAGCTATTGTAAGTTCATGGGTGCAAGAGCCGTGTCATGTCCAGAAGACAATCAACACATCATAGCAGTTCTCCCTTGTCTTCTGAGTCCTACACTCTCTCTGCCTCCTTTTTTGCAATGTCCCCTGAGCCTTGTGGGGAGGAGTGGATATAGATGTCTCATTTAGGTTTGATTACTCCACAATCACTTACTTACTGCACTTTGACCAGTTGTTGGGCTCTACATTAACCTCCACACACTACAAAAAGAAGCTTCCCTGATAAGAGATGGTAGCTTCATTGATCTATGGCTGTAAGGATAAGTATTTAGGAGGCAGTTTAATAATATGTCCGTTTAGCAAAATTATAGCAATGGGTATTGCCTTAGGGCCTATATCCTACCCAGATACCAGTTCTTGCCAGGCATACAGTATCCAGGCATACAGTATCCAGGCATACAGTATCCAGGCATACAGTATCCAGGCAGTACCCACTCCTGTGCAGTGGGTCTTAAATCCCACTCGAAAGGTTTTGGTTACCCTGTAACTTTCATGATGCTATTGCACCAATGAGCATATCTTACTGTCTGGCCAATATTGTAGCTTACGGGCTTCACAGTTGGGCAAAGCTGTTGATAGGTTTTTCTCCTGAGCAATTTACAGAGCACCTTCCAGCGCTATAAAAAGTAGCCACTGAGGAGGAAACTTCCAGGTCAGCGCGAGCTTGATTTCCCCATATCCTGTGAACCAAACACCTGCTGGTTTCAGTGATAAGGTCTTATCATTAAATTCTGACGTGCAACCAAGAGCAAGGACAACTGCACGCTTTGTTTTGGGGTATCGCTCGGAATCCTCCCTGGCCAACAGGCTGAAGAAGCAACCTGGGTTATATTTGCTGATTCTGCTCTGACTCATTTACTCTCTGTCTGAAAATACGTCTAGCCTTTAATGGAGCTTGGAGCAAAACAAAGAAACACAAGAAACAACAATAAAAACTTCCCCACAGTTCGTCAGACTTTAATGTAAGAGTTTCTGCAATTTAAGCTTTTCTAAATAAGTGGGTATACAGCTGTTTTGTTGTTGTTCTTGTTGTTTATCTTGCTTTGTTTTCCTGGCCTGGAACTGACTGGCAATGTAGACCAGGCTAGCCTTGGCTCACAGAGATCCGCCTGCCTCTTCCTCATGGAGTACTGGCATTAAATGCATGTGCCACCACACCGACAGAGTATTTAAGTATCTGTGATAGATAAGAAATTTGAATGGAATCTGTGGCAAGACACAGACAGAAGAATCCAAAATATGAACCCCAAGAATTTTGAAGGAAGGCTCAGTGACAAATCTCTGGAAAAGTCGGTCAGCTAGGTATCAAATGACTGGCAGCCTGGGCAGAAGAATTTTGCTATTTAAAAACAAACAAAGAAACAAAGAAACACAACAACAACAACAAAAACCTCTTAGGGGAACACTAGGGAAAACAAAACAGCCAAGGACTAGGAATTAATTTTATGTGTCCTGCCAGAGAGATGTAATGAGTGTGTTTAGTGCCGGGGTGAGAGCCCGGATTATCAGGAGTGTCGGAGAGTGCCGAGAGCGTGCTGACTCTCAGTCTTCCTGCGCCATCATTTTACTCTGGGGGACATTTATGTACTTGCTTTTCACAATCAGCTTCGTGTTTGTTGTCTGGAGTCTGGATTTTGGTTCTTTCCACGCAAGGTTAGGGTAATACTGCATGCCAGTGTCTTGTCACTTGAATTTTCCCAAGGTTGCTCAGTGTTGGCTGGCTGCCTCCCGTAGTGAGTTCCAGAAGCCCAGGCTAACCTGCAGACACTGCTTCCTTTCCTTGAACCTGAGATTGGAGCTGGGTTGCACCTGCTCCTCCAGGTGCTCGCTCTCACTATAGAAGCTGCTGTAAACGTTTCGGTGGATCGCTGATAGACTTTAACAAGGAAAAAAATGTGCACGGCTCACACTCATCTTCAGTAATGTCTCAGAGAGTGATTACTGTGTACAGTGGACCAGTATACTTGGAGAATGTTGTCTTCTTACCTACTCTTAATTTTTATATAAAATTTATATAAAATTTTGTTTAAAATTTAGTTTTATTTATTTACTTATTTTAGTTTTGAAACAAGGTCTTGCTCTGTAGCCTTGGCCTACCCAGAACTTGCTATGTAGCCCAGGCTGGCCTCAAATTTGTGGTAATCTTACTGCCCTTGCCTCATAAACGCTGGACTTGCAGATGTGCAGAACCAGACGTGGATTCTTGTAGCTGACATACAGCTGAACATCTCTGTGGATTACCGCTTGGCATTTTGGGTATTTATATGATACATAATAATCAAATGACAGTGATGATTATTCCTATGCCCATATCATTTCTTGAGACCTTTTAACTCCTCTTTTCTAGTTAGTCATAAGATATATAACACATCACAGGGGTACCCAGGCTTTTGACATTGTGAAACAAGCATTGTCATCTACAAAGTTCATGCTTGAGAACCATTAAAGTTACAAAAGAAGAAAAACACAGAAAAAGAGTAACCTTCCATAAGGTTTCAAGTGAGTGCTCATGCTGAACCACATTCATAGCTCGTGTGTAGGGAAAACATGAAGCCTGGGGCCTTAGGCTGGGCACAGTGTAAACTACAATTGCCTTCTGGTTCTGTAGAGCACTGGAAATTATTCCTTCTGTCTGTCTAACTGTATCTTTGTACCTGTTATCTAATCTCTCTTTCTTGCTGCTCCCTAGCCTCTGGTAACCACTGTTCTACTATTTTTTAAAGCCCAACGTTCTTATATTTCACTTGAGTGAGAACATACAGTAGTTGTCTTTCTGTGCCTGGTTTATTTCATTGAATATAAAGTCTTTCAGTTTGATCCATTTTGTTGCAAATGACACAGCTTCGTTTCTTTTTGTATTTGAATAATGTCCACTTGTGTATAAGTGCCTCAGTGCATGTCGGTGGATATACCTGGACTGATTTTGTATCTTGGCTACTATGAGTAGTGCTTCAGTAAACACGGGGTTCAGTTATCCCCTTTATGGATACACAGACAGAAGGAGGATAGTTGAATCATATGAAAATCAGAAATGGGGTCTTGGACTTTCCTTCTAAGAAGGTAATTGTTTTTACAATCGGAGGTGAGACAATAGTATGAGATTTTAGAATGGAGTATTTATGAACAGAAGTAGGCCACAAATGTACAATACCAGGGTTAGTGAGAATGGAAATACTTTCCATTCAGCTTGGTGGCATTTATCTATAATCTCAAGCATTAGGAAGGCTGAGGAAGGAAAATGGCTTCAAATTCAAGGCTGTCCTGGGCTACACAGTGAGTTCCAGGATAACCTTGGCTACAGAGCAAGTTCCTACCTAGTTCAGAGAAAAACTACTATTATCTATGTACATAGATAGACACATATACATATATATATGCATGTGTAGATTTTGTCCCTTTTACAAATTCTTTGAAAAAGGTAACTAAATGGAAAAATGTATTGTCTTTGTTCCTTTGGATCAAAAGATTTTTTTTCGTCATGGCATAAATCATTTGGAAAAGATAAAGAGCCAAAGTAATTTCAGGGGAGAATGTTCAGCCTACTTCTATGCTAATAATGGATCCTACCTCATGGCTATTTTTGAAAAATTTCACAGCATGTTTGAAAGGGCTGGAATTTATCAATTTGAATATTTCCATGACACCAGCTTTATATTTCTCTATCTGAACTTCACATAATTGCTTCTGACTAGAAGGTAGGTAATTTGCCTAGCTTCTTTGTTTTAAAAAAATGGCAAAATGGGGAATGTTTCCAAGGTTATTTCTATTCTTTACTTTGGTAAAACTAAACTACTTAAATTGCCAATTCCAACTAAAAGCTATTCTCTTAATAATTCCGATAGTTCACAGGATTATAGTTTTTTAAAAAAATAAGACCTACAGAAAACTTGTGTAACTTATATTACCTTCTCTTAGAAGTTAGATCCCTTTTTCTATAAAAATCAACTATGTTTTTCCCATAGAAATTAAGTTGCTTGTGCACCTTTTTTAATCTAGAATTCACTATTCAATTTTTTCAAGCTGCTGATTCAATCATTACACCCTACATTGTAAGTATGAGTCAACTAAACTTATTATAATGTCTTTCCACCTTCTTCCTTCCCTTTATTTTAGGGGAATTGGATTAGTATGCTAATGGATTTCACAGAAAGTGAATCAGCCTTACTGCTTTTATGGTAACGGTTCCTGCTTTGTTTGAACATCTCCGGATATAATTTTGTTGATAAATGGTAGTTGAACTTTTCTTTCTTTTGCTCGAAGTTCCTTTGTTTTGTGACTTTTCTTTCCTGTTTCTTTCTACTTATGATCAATGGTATTGCTCATCTATGTTAAGGATAGTTCAAACATTGTTCAGGTGTGTGATTCCAGTTCTTTCATCCTATAGTAGGAAACGCAGAAAAGATAAGATCAAAAAGTCTATGAAATGAACACCAGAGGCTGAGAGGAATGATCCGAATTTTCTAAGGCAGTGATTTTTCAACCTTCATAATGCGGTGACCCAATTCCTTATGTTGTGGTGACCCCCAATCATAAAATTATTTTGTTTCTACTTCATAACTGTGTTTTTGCTGTATTTTGAGCAGTGTCTCAGTTCCTAAGACCATTGAAAATATGTGTTTTCCAATGGTCGTGACCCACAAGTTTGAGAACCACTGTTCTAAGGGCTTTCAGTATGCCAGTGTTAAGACCAGACCTGAAAGGCTTCCGTCTGACCACAGGTTCTAGATTTCTTTAGGGGTTCTGTTGTCTTTCTGTTGAGAGACAAAGGAAGATCTTCCAGGACAGATAGCGCCCTTCCCCCTAGGTTGTTGAGAGTCCATTGGCATTCTGAGTGAATAGCATTAACATTTTTATCACAAATTCATCAGTTATCTAGAACTCTATTGATTTAGGGATGCAGATAACACCTCCTATGTAGTCAGCAAACCCTGTCAAGGAACTTGCCATATCTTCTTCTAATTTCTCACTACTGTATTTTAAGCACAGTAGTACTTAAGTGCTATTCTCACTTTACAAATCGGCAGACTGAGACTCAGAGATAAAATGACTTGCCCAAAGCTATATACCTAGTAAATAAGTAATTTTAACTCAGTTTACCTAAAAGTCATTCCGATACTACGATATCACAGTCTGCTAATTAACTCCTTTCTTTTGAAGAGTTCTTAAATTCTGACTTAAAAAAATTACATGTGCTCAAAAATTCACATATTATCTAATTCAATTTCTGTGAAGTGTTTAGAGTAAGTGTATCTATAGAACTAGAAAGTAGATTAACAGTTGCTTCAGGCTGGGGGGTAGAGAGAAAGGTCATGACTACAAATGGGCATATTTCTTTTTTGGAAGCAGGGATGCAGTGAAACCACAAAACTAGACCACTCTGTGGGTAGAAAGAAAGGTTTATGGGTAATTAAACTGCCAAGGCTACCTCATAGCAGTGAGCACAGAGAGAAGCAAAATGGTGGATAAGCCAGAAGATTTCTTAAGACAGCGAGGTGAGAGTCTTTGATCTGAAACAGGCTGTTTGGATTGACCAGCAACTAGACGCCCTTGCCTGAGGTGGTTGACCTTTGGGGTTAGGTAAACAGACACCTGCCTTTAGGATTCTGTTTAATAACAAGTCTTCTGTTCAGAACTTTGCAACCAGCACTGCCATTTTAGGGGTCTGATTTGGACCTAATACTTTTAAGGTAATAAAAATGTCCTATGGTTGTGACAGTGGTGTCACAACTCTGTAACTATTCCAAAAATCATCCAGTAGCACATTCTAAAAAGGATAAATCATATGGTATGTGTATTATAGCTCATTAAGTCTGCTTTTAGTTGTCTTTTATTTCTCAAGGTTAATAGTATACTAAGGAAGACAGCTTTGTAAGCAGCTAGCACAACAGTAAATGAAGTGTGGTGATTTGAATGAGAAATGTCCCCCATAGGCTCAAGTATTTGAACACTTGACTCCCAGTTGGTGATGCTATTTGGGCAGGTTATGGAAGCTTTAGAAGGTGCAGCCTTGCTGGAGGGAGTATGTCAGTGTGTGTGGGGAGCTATGAGGTTTTATTGCCTCGTCTCACTTCACGTTCACTCTCTGCTTCCTGTGTGGGGATGAAAATGTGGTCAGGCAGCTTCTTGCTCCTTCTGCCATGTCACACCTTCCTTGCCTATCTGTCTGGAACCAGAAGCCAAAAAATACTCTCTATTCCTTAACTTACTTGTGGTCATGGCACAAGTCAATACTTTGATGTAAGGACAGATACAAATATGAGTAATGCACTCTGGAAACTCAATAAGGAGGGTGGGCAGAGGGGTTAGGTCCAGGGGCAGGGAAGTAGATGGCATTGGAACTGAGGTTAAGGGAAAATTAGAATGGTGGCAAGCAGCAGAGGGGGAGCTGAGAAGACAGCACTACCAAGACCACAAGAACAAAGAGTGAGTCTTTCTGGCAGAATGACAAGTCACACACGTTGAAGTGTGTACAGGGGGACATAAAGGGAAAAGGGTGGGGCTAAGGAAAGTCATAAATTCTACTATGCTAAGGAGGTAGAGTCTAAATACTGTGGAACATCCTTTTCACTTTTTAAACTGGTATTTAATTTATGGTTTTGAACATCCAAGACACAATACTACCTGTGCAATTAATATTTAAAATTTAAAATTTCCTATTTTTTTGTTGTGATGTTTGTAGAATAGGTTGTAAATATTTTTTTGTTTCATAGCTATGCAAGCATTTAGAGTATAAGGCATTTAAGTACACTTATAAGCTTTCATTAGAACAAGATGTGATATAGTGATATTACACATTGGGAATAAACTTAAGTGAGAGGTATTTGTCCAGGAAAAGCATTATTATTGGTTTTGCTTTTGAGCCTGTCCTACTTAACCCTGCTTTGTTGCTCTGGATGGCTTGTTCAGCAGAGTTAGGAATCAGTACCTTAAATCTCAGCACCACAAAAATTAAAGTAGATTTTTATACAACAATGAAATAATTTCATTAAAAAGTAAGAGCTAGAACATTTGACCTTTTCAGTAATGGCATTTTAAGTAACCAAAGCATTTGGTGCAAACACTCCACAGGTTCTCAGTGTAGAAGAGAATATTTGCCTTGGATTTTATTTGATTACTTCGAACCTTTACAGTGAGATTGTTTTGGTGACTTCAATGGGTAGGATAGACCACAAAATTCAGCAACTTTCCCTAGGTCTATTCATTTGATTTAACATTTTACAGAAAAACAATTAGGTTTTACTGGTCATTTTACAGTTTTGCTCTCCCTCCACAAAAAAAGAAGACTTTCACTGTACTTAACTAACAAGCCCATGAAGGAACAGTTTTTTTTTCCCCTTTCTTTGTTTCCATAGTGATAATCAATGCACCCTTGAATGTAAGCTAAAGATTCTTTTGCTGGTGAAAAGAACTTTGAAACTAAGCAAAGTATTGTTTTTTCCCAATCTCCATCTAGATTTCGAATCTGCAAACCATTGTGTCATTATGAAGCCTTTCAAAATGGTGCAAAAGGCAGTGAGTATATTTTGTTAAATGAGACTTCGATAGAATTTGAAAATTTCTGAAAGACTATATTTTAAAACTTAAACCAACATATTACAGAAAATTCAGATGTTTATATGTTCAACATTTAAAGTTAAAAGTCATTACTGATTCAATTGCCTAAGTTAGGGTTACTGTTGCTGTGATGAAACACAATGACCAAAAAGCAAGTTGGCAAGGAAAGAGTTTATTTGGCTCACACTTCCATCTTCATCATTGTTCATCTTCAAAGGAAGTCAGGACAGGAACTCAAGCAGGGCAGGACCTGGAGGCAGGAGCGGACGCAGAGGCCATGGAGAGGTGCTGCTTACTGGCTTGCTCCTCATGGCTTGTTCAGCCTGCTTTCTTATAGAATCCAGGACACATCCATGGCATGATACTACCCACCATGGGCTGGGCCCTCCTCCATCAATAGCTTACCTGTGTCTGATCTTACGGAGGCATTTTCTCTAGTAAGGCTTCTTGCTCTCCTATAACTATAGTGTCAAGCTGGCATAAAACTAACCAGCCACAATAAAGGAGCCAGAGGAAAGCTAGTTCAGGCCTCATACACAGCTAAGCTTGTTTCCAGTAATTACCACAGTTATTTCTTTTTACTCTTTTAGTACATTTGTTGCCTTTTTGCTATTCTTTTACTTCCCGCATTGTCCTTATCCCTCCTCTCTTTACTTCTTTGTTGCTTTCTCTCATCACTTCCTGTCGAGTCCTTTCTTCCGTGAGCCGACTACACTTTTGACTAAGGAATAGTCTGTGAAGCGTATTTGTATGGATTATGATTGAATACTGTTGATTATGTAATGAATTGTTTAAAATGGGATGAATTGAACTTCGCTTGATTCTTTAAATTCTATTTGCAAACCCTGAACGGGTTTGTCTGTCTGTGAGAGAACAATCGTGGGAGTCAATTTTTTCTTCCATAATGTCGATCTTGGGGACCAAACTCAAGTCATCAGGCTCAGCAACAGGTGCCTTTACCCACCCAACCCCCGGACTTCACCTTTCTAAGAAAGCAAAATAAGTTACTTTTCCTTTGTGCACAAGCATTTGTGATGCTGATAAAGCTAGGTGTGGGGATAAATGAGCCTGAACACTTGTAGGAGCGGCTCCGTAGGAACTCTAATCTTTAAGGGAATTGTTTGAGGCTGTTGATGCCTACATGAGTGCCCTCTCCCCCTTCTCTGCCCTTTTCTGTTATCCTTCTATTCTTCTTTCTTCTTTTGTCTCTGTTTATTTCTTCTTTTTCGTCCCTACTTTGGTCCTGTCATGTAACAATGATCTGCTGTTATTAGATGATTTGGTATAAGTTCTGTATGGGGTTTGCGTATGTAAATATACAATGATTTATCTCCAACTCCAATTTAAAGCAAAGTCAGTAGACATGGTTCGATCTAACTGCTCTCTGACAGAATAAGCAGGATTTGGCAGCAATTCATAGACACCCCCCTGGGAGCTGAGCAGCACTGCAGATGACAAGCGGAAGGAGAAACTCTCTAGTCTATTGGAATAATTACAGCCTGTGTTTTTCCTTCTAATTTTCACAGCTTGACCTTTACAACCACATAATACCTCAATTTGCCCTAAGAACACATTCATATTAAAACTCTTGTCCATGTAAGAAGTGAAAATATTTTTATTTAGTGTGACTTAAAAAACAAGAAGTGAAATGGTTATTATTATAGTTTGGGCCAATAAACTGGAAGCCAGAAATGATCCTTAGCACAGCCATGAGATACTTCACCACTGCTGTCCTAAGCAAGGAGAAGGGCACGTGTGAGTACTGTGCTTCTAGTGGACTGGATGTGTGACATTTTCTAAGAACTAGTGCCTGTGCTAGCCACACACTTGTAACTATAATTATTAAGGTGTCTCTGAGACTTTCAGTGACATTTATGCAGGAAGATGGAGCCGCATTTTGTTTAAAAAACGTAATGAGAAATTGTAGTAGAAGTGGTTCAATAGTGAGAGAATGAAAAGATTAAAAACATCGTGGAACTGTATAGGTTGGGGATATTGTTCCTCAAGCCTAAAATACAGAAAATTGCAATTATAAGGAAGTCAGCGAGCGTTACCGATAGTTTGTTTTATAATAGTATTGAGGATCTGAAGAACCGATGCTGAGACAACAGTCTCATATAGCCACTGGACACCGCCTCCTCCTCCAATAAAAGACAGAAGTGACACAATCATGCCAGCGGCTGATGGTGTTGCCAGTGTTTAACAACATATGGAGAGAATCTCCCCCCAAAAAGATCAGTCATTATGATAACAGCTACTTCGTATTGATTAAGGGAACAATTCATTAAAATGATACAGCAATTCAGTATGTGTTTACTGGATACCAGCATATCCAGTTTCATAAAATAGATAAAATTCTATGTTAACACACGGATGGACCTCAATGTGGTTGCAATGGGTGACTTTAGTACCCCACTCTTTCCAAGATATGAGCTAGCCAGACACCCCGCCCCCCCAAAAAAGTCAACAGATAAACATTAGAATCAAATTATACTGTAGATCAAATGGGCCTAACAAACATCTACAGAACAGTCTACCCCAATACCCCATCATACTCATTCCCACCAGTGCATGGGATCGCTCTTTCTCTAAATCGGCCATATTTTAGGTCATAAATCAAATCTTAACAAAAAAGAAAATTGAAATGATATTTGGTAATATTTCTGTTCACAGTGGAATAAAACTAGACCTCATCAGCAAGAGAAACCACAGAACATATGCAAACTCATGGAGATTAAACAACATGTTATTAAAGATGAATTGGTCAGCAAAGAAATTTGGAGAAACCTCAGGGAATCTCACAACCCCCTCTGGCTTCTTCGGGCACCTACACTCATGTACCTATACACATATGCACACACACACACACACATACACAAAATTAAAAGACAGACCAAAAAAAACTTCATCTCATTAGACGCAGAAAAGGCCTTTGAAAACAATTAACATCCCTGTATCATAAAACTCCTGGAGAGACTAGGGATCCAAAGGACATATCTCAACATAATAAAGGAAATTTACAGCAACCTACAGCCTATTCTAAATGGAGAGAATCTCAAATCATCTCCACTAAAATAAGGAACAAGACAAGGTTGTCCACTCTTTCCATATCTGCTCAATATAGTGCTTGAAGTTTTTGCTGGTGGAATAAGACAATGGGAGGAAATCAAGCAGATTCATATAGGAAAGGAAGAAGCCAGAGTATCCTATTAAAGGATGCTTTAGGATGTTAGTAAAGACCCTAAAGACTCCACCACGAAACTTCTACAGCTGATAAAAACCTTCAGTGAAGTAGCAGCATATAAAATTAACACATAGAAGTCTGTAGAAAAGAAATCAGAGAAACAACACTTTTCATGATAGCCTCAAAAATTGTGATAACTCTATCAAGCAAGTGAAACACTAGAATAAAAACGTTGAGACCTTCAAGAAAGAAACTGAAGAAGACACCAGAAGACAGAAAGATCTCCCATGCTCATGGATTGGTAAGATTCATATATGAAAATAGGAAAAGATCTTAAGCAATTACACCCCCAATAGACAGTTAATATCTAAAATATATAAAGAATTAAAAAACCTGAATGAACACGAAGAAGACAAATAACCCAATTTAAAAATGGAATATAGGACTAAGCAGAGAGTTTTCAAAGATGAAACACCAATGGCTGAGAAAGTTAAAGAAATGTTCAACATCCTTAGTCAACAGAAAAATGCAAATTAAAACTACTTTGAGATTTTTAACTTATACCAGTCGGAATGGCCAAGATCAATAAAACAAATGACGGCTCATGCGGGCGAGGTTGTGGGGGGGCACTTACTCACTGCTGGTGGGAGTGCAAAATTGTAAAGCCGCTCTGGAGATCAATGTGGAGTTTCCTCAAAGAGATAAAAATCAACCTACCGCAAGACCTACACCTAACGGTAGAGGCACATATCATCCATGTTCACTGCTGCTCTCTTCGTAATAGCCAGAAACCGGGCATGACCTCGGTGACTATCAACTGATGAATGGATAATAAAAATGTGGCACAGCTGTTCAGAAAATTGGAGGTTGCGGGTAAGTGGATGGAGCTGGGAAAAACATCGTCTTTAGAGAGATAATCCAGAACCAAAATTTTAAAATATCTTTTAATGTGTCTAATACTGACAGTGTTTAAACAGTTTTTTTAAATGATGATATAAACTCTTAGGATTTTTGTCAAATTAGTGAAACTGGTCATTTCTTTTGTCTATGATTTTCAAGGTTTGGAAGACGTTTCCTAGATTAGCCTCTGTCTCCCGATATTTCACATCTTATTGATTTGGATCTATGTGTTTCCAGTGCCAAATGCAATGGTCATATTGATACATGGCTTCCAGCCATGTTCTCTTACACAGTTTTGAGTGGATTTTTATGGTGTCATTCTGAAAGCCAGGTGTATAGCAGAGCAGCTATAAATAACTTAACCATACATCAAAGACCATGAACCTCAGAATATTTTCCTAGTCTACCTAAAGTAAATGGCTCTCCAACTCAGCATCCCTTAGAAAAACTGGAAAACACAATTACAACAAAAACTTTAAAGGAAAGTATGATGTAAACAAGGTATTTTGTTTCTTAATGGTTTCATTTAAAATACAGACATACCTCATTTCATCGTGCTCCTCGCTGTTGCACTCTGCCTGGGCTGTGCTTTTTCACTCTGTAGGCTTTTGATAACCTTGCATTCAGTCTCTCTATCAGAGCTATTTCCCCAGCCACTCCGTGTCTCAGTATTACAATGGTGATTCTCACAATATTGCAGACCGTTAGTATACCCGTTGTGGTAGTTAATGAGTGATCTTTGATGCCAGTATTGTAATTGCTTTGGAACACCACAAACCTTGCCCATATAAGTTGGTGAACCTAAACAATAATAAACTATGTGTTCTGACTGTTCCAGTGACTGGCTGTTTCTGTATCTTTCTCCCTAATGTTGGACCTCTTTATGCTAACCCTGTAATGACCTCCAAGTTTTTAAGTGAAAGGGAGAGTTATTCATTCTCATTTTGAATGCCAAGCATCACGGGGAATGAATGTTCGAAGCTGAGATCAGCCAAAAATTAGGCCTCTTTCTTGTACCAGTTATCCAGATTGTAAATGCAAAGGAAAAGTTCTCAAAGACACTTAAAAGTTGCACTTTGTGAACATGCGGATGATAAATAAAAAGGCAAAATGGCCTTATTACTAACATGGAGAGAGTTTAAATGGTCTGGATGGAAGACCAAACCAAGTGTGCCATTCCCTTGCAGCAAAGCCTAATTAACCCAGAGCAAGCTCCTAACTCTCTTCAGTCCTGTGAAGTCTGAGAGCAGAGAAGAAGCTGCAGAAGGAAAGCTTGAATGAAGGTGAGGTTGGTTTGTGGAGTTTAAGGAGCGAAGCCGTCTTTATACATTAAAATGCAAGGCGCAGCAACATGTGCTTATCTAGAAGCCACAACAAGCGGTATAAAGATCCACTGAAGCAGTCGGTGAAGTTTTTGCCACTAGACAGCAGTTTCCCACGGTAGCTGAGGCAGCTTTCCACTTGAAGATGCCACCCAGGACTTTGCAAAGCAGCGGGACGTCAATGGCCAACTTCAAATCCTCAGAGGACAGGTCAGCTCTCTAGGTAGGAGCTAACGCAGCTGCGGACTCAGAGTTGAACCCAGCGATCAGTTGCCACAGGGGTAATCCTAAGATCTTGAAACTGATTCTAAAAGCAATACTGTGTCTGTGCTCATAAATGGAATCAGAGGGCCTGGACAACTGCACATTATTTACAACTTCACTGGGAATAGACTCCATCTCAAGGAATGGATTCCTTTGCTTTTCCACAAGAAGCAACTCCTCAGCCATTAAATTTTTAACATGTGTTTATAGAATTCATTAAAATATCCAGGCTTTACTTTTAGTTCTCTTGCTGTTTCCATCACGTGCTGTAACTCCCACCGCCAAAGTCTTAAATTCCTCAATCATGTACTAGAGTTAACATGAACTTCTTCCAACCACGAATAAAAAGTGTTCTTAATTCTGTGTAGAATGGTGAATCATTCCCAGAAAGTTTTCAACTGACTCTCTCCAGGTGCACTGGAGAGAGCCCTATGGCTGCTATAGCCTTATTAAAATACATGCATTAGCGTATATGCATATGCTCCTGCCTTTAATCCCAGCACTCAGGAGACAGAGGCAGGCAGATCTCTGTGAGTTCAAGGCGACCCTGGTCTATAGAGTGAGTCCAGGACAGCCAGAGTTACAACAGAGAAACCCTGCCTCAAAAAAAAACAAAAACAAAAAAAACTATGTATATAAAACAGTAAGACTTGAAATCAAAATAATTTCTTGATACCTATGCTGCTGAATGAATTTTGTATTAGCAGGCATGGAAACAACATTAATATTGTTAAATATCTCCATTAGATCTCTTGAATGACCAATTATAGTCTTGATGTACAGTAGTATTTTGAAAGGAATATTTTGAGCAAACAGTTGACCTCAAATACAATTTTGATCTACGTCCCAAATCATTTTAAAATAGATGGACTTATTTTTAATTTATATGTATGAGTGTTTTGCCTGAACACATGTCTGTGTACCACATGTGTGCCTGGTGCCTGTGGAGGTCAGAAGAGGGCACTGGATAACCTAGAACTAGAAATTCTAGAAGTTACAAATGGTTGCAAACCACCATTACGGTGCTGGGAACCAAACCCAGGTCCTTTGCAAGAGCAACAAATACTCTTACCTTCTGAGCCATCTCTCCAGCCCCAGGTCATTTTAAAACAATATTTTTATAATTCCTTGATAATTTCATAAAATGTATTTTGAACATATTCACACCTCTCCCAACTGCACCCATAATTACCTTCTCTATCCTCCCATCCCTTCCCAACCCCCTTCTCCCTATGGAGTCCAGTTTGTATTGTCTAGCTAGTCTTGGGAGTGGGGCCTGCTCAGGAGAGTGGTCAGGTTTACCAGTGGTTACATCATCAAAAAAAAAAAGATGCTCCCTTCCCAGAGCTATCAAATGCCCAAAGCAGCTCCTAAGCCACAGGTGAGATTTTATGCCCGAGTCTTTTTTTTTTTTCTAGTTCTACATCCCACACAGCTACCATCCCACTTTCCATTACTTCTTCCTCTCCAGTTGATCTCTTCCTGATCCTAGCTTATTTCTATCATCATGCCTCCGTCCTGCCAGCAGGGTCAGTTTCCAGAACCAGACACGGTACTAACTCACCAATGGCACGTATTCCCTCTAACCTTTAGGCTAAGAATAAAATGGCTTTGCTTAGCAGGTGTCATCCTTCCTGAACTGGTTCCCTCCCCCTATAGGTTTGTTCTCTACCATTATCTAGTACAAACCATCTGCCAAGTGGGACTCCTACAGTTCCCTAGACACCGTGCATGTTCTGCTTCTGAGTTATGGTGTAAGCTGTGTTCTCTGCCTGGGCCATCTTCTCATCCCTCCGCTTCATCTACTCCCATTCTGCTGAATGTCACACCACGCAGTTTCGCTAAGATGTCTCTTCCTGTTATTGGTAGTGTCAGTGTCACCCATTTATCTCCCTGGCCACACCACACACTTCCCGAGTTGTTTCTTTTTACACTTTTGGATTTTTCTACAGTAGTCCTTATTTTTACATTCTAATAAAAAGACTGTGATAGAACACTTGATGGAATTGGTAGAATTTAGCTGCAGAAGAGCAAGATGTGGAAGTAAACTGGGTGAAAAGGTAGATTTTTTGTACCAGTTTTTCAACAGCTGAGCAGCTTCATGGAGATGGATTGAGGTATCCATCCAGTGGAGATCGCAAGTAGTGGATTTTCTCCACCATAAGAAAAACGAACAGGAAAAAATGAAAGAATCACTTCCAAGTCTCTTTAGAAAGCACCACTTCTCCTGGTTAGGGCAAATTTCCTATTAGAAGAGGGAATTTCTTTTCTGGAGGAGTGCTGAGTCAGATGGTCCATGAGGTCTCTTCTACTCTTTGGGTTTCACCAATATTTTGTAAAATGAGATAGTTTCCATACTTATGCCTTGAAAAAGACTGCCCAGCACTATTCAGGGGTTTCCAGGGAAGCCAGAGGAGCATGAGCCCCTCCCAGAATGCAGGTGTAGGCTTGGCTTTCCTGAGTTGTGTTCGACAGCCTGCCTATCCTTCTCATGCCATTCTTGGTATTGTCTGCAGGATCTGAGGACTCCTGGCATTGGGCATGGAACTAACAATATAGGAGTAAGTGAACACGTTTGTGTATCATTTATTTCTCCACTTATTCTGCATCACTTTCCTTTTTGCTGTTGAATTATTGACCCAGCAGGATATGAAATGTGCGATTACATTTTAATGTTACCTCTGCAGCCTTTATATCTAGCTTTAGTATGGATCACATGGGTAATTGTTAAACTAAATTAAATTTAGGCAATAGATAAACATACAGCCATTCTACTTTATTTCAGTAATCTACCAGAAGGATTAAACAAAACTGCATAAACATGGAAGCGCAGTGTACTCTGGCACACACAAAACCAGTTTTTAAAACAGAGCAGATTGGCAGCACTGGCCAGTCTGGAAGGTAGGTACGCCCATCACAGGGTGGGAAAGTGGAGACTGTTCTGAGAATCAGAAACAGCATCACAGGCTGAACTTCTATGTCCTGAATTCCCCTCAAGTGGTCTGTCAGTCAGCCCAGCTGCATTGCAAGGGATATTGGAAACCCAAGGAATGCAGCTCATTTTCAGTGCTATTTAGAATCACACACAGGGTGAGGAAAAACAGAATTCACAGGGCAAGGGTATCTCTGTCCCCTTGCTAGGGACCTGAAAATAGAATTATCTGACAATGCTAGACAGCAGGAGGGAAGGGGCTTCGGCATCTCTAACTTTTCGGGTTTTACTTTCTCCCTGGTTTCTACAGCAAGCATCCCAGTGTATCTACCAAGAAGCCATCATCCAGGACTGAGCTTTGTCTGAAGGCCATAATAATTGCTTTTATCTTTAGAGGCAGGGAGAGGTCTGAGAGGGGGAATGGTAACAATAGAGAATAGTGGATGAAGGGAAAGGTGGTTAAGATGCAGAGAGAGATTGTTCATAGGTGGGGGCAGAACCACTCAGTGAAGAAAGGTCAGAAATCCAACTGAAACCTTGCCAGCGCTGCAGCCAGCCCCATTGCCTGCTCTTCTACAGCAGCAGAGATGGGAGATGTGGAGGAGCTTCTGGGAACACTGGATCAAGGAAAGACACTCTGCCTTCCAGCTGACAGCATTACTCATGTCTCAGAAAGTTTCTGGTCCAGGCTGCAGCTGGGAGACTTTCCTGGCAGCGACTGACAATGTGTCTGCTTCTATTTGCTTTCCACCTGACATAGAAACCCCCAAGGACACTTTTTCCTTCTCATTCTCTCATATACACCCATAACTCCTTCTCATACCTGCTCACGCATGCTTTCATGCACTTCTGCATTTTCTTTTTTAAGAATCAGGTCTGCTTTCATGCACTTCCTTTTTTAAGAATCAGGCCTAATAGACATAGAAGCAATCTCTTCGTACCTTTCTCTCTAACGTTTCCTGGACTAATAATCAACTGTCCCTTTCTCCCCAGATTTGCTGTTTTAAAATTCTGGACCACCCTAATAAGACAAAGGGTTTTTGTTGTTTATTTCTAAATGCCACTGGACCTAAAGGTCCCAAATGCCACAGGGCATTCCAAACAATCTTTGGGACCAGAGATTCATTCTGAAATAAATGAAATAACTGAGAGTTGTTCACAGTGGTAAAGCTGAAAGGAATAAGAAGTACCTGGAAGTGCAGAGCTTGCTAAAAACAAAGCCAGCCTCCTTGCTCTCTAACTGTAGCCTGGGTTAGCTTTCTTCCTAACGTGGGGCTGTTGCCAAGGCAATAGCTTAGCCATCTTCTGCATGGCTGCTTTTCATAGCCATCCACACACGTCTCAGATGTTAATCTGTTCAATATACCTTTGCAATGCAAAAGGATGGCTTTTGTCTTTTGTTTGGTTTTTTTTTTTTCTTCCTTAATGTATATGGTAGGGAATGAGTATTAGAAAACAAGCTCTCTTGTCTTTCTCTGCAACCCAGGACACAGTATCAGCATCCGCCACAGATTTCGATATGGCCTCGTGACCCCAGCACACTACCAGGGAAGGGCTGGGAATTCGGAGAACTGCCACCTAAAGGAGATGTACACAGCAACTCAGATCAGGAACATGGTATGTGGTCAGAGTGGGAAGTTCAGTTGTTGACGACAGATAGATGCCGGAGGCAGAAGCCCCCAAAGGAGCTAGAGACAAAAGTCACGGTTATCAAAGCTCAAAGCGCACCGCTAAAGCACAAGTCAGGAACTAAGGAAGTGAACAATATTGAGCAAAACCATCAAATGTCAGCATCCAGAAGGGGCTCCTGCGACTGCTCGGTGCAGTTGTGCCCCTTACCCCTATCAAGGGGCAGTTCTTTGGGAAACATTCTTAATGGATGATGGTGGGGCTGGAGTCAAAGGAAGCTGTTTAAAATTTTACCAGTCTTCCTCTAGGACAGTCATTCTCAATGTCACTAATGCTGTGACCCTTTAATATATTTTCTCATGCTGTGCTGACCCCCAACCATAAAATTATTTTTGTTGCTACTTCATAACTGTAATTTTGCTACTGTTATGAATCATAATGTAAATATCTGATATACAGATGGTCTTAAGAGACCCTACCTAGTGAAGGGGCTGTTTGATATCCGCCCCCCCCCAAGGGGTTGCAGCCAAATGTTGAGAACTACTGCTCTAGGAGAAGACAGAATAAGAGGCTTATGAAGATATCTCTGAAGTCACAGTGCTCACTGACCTCATAATATTGAGATATTGAGGCAGGGCCTGTCCCAGAGCAGACAACTGAAGTACTGAGGTTACAAAATTTTAGCAGGTATTCACTTTAAGGGATTAAAGTTGTAGAGTCCTTGAGGCTCTGAGAGCCAAAAGGCCCATGCCTGCTGACACATCCCTGGGCACAAACACAAGAGAACATGGAACTGGCAAATCCACGGGGTCGGTAGTGTTCCTTGAAACCAATTACATCATTAATACTCAGAGACTCTCTGGCATCTCCTATTATAGGATGGATAAAAATAACCATAACCCAGTGAAACAAAAGTTTTGCTCAAAACCATAGCAAAGACATTTATTTTTATCCATTTCCTGGCCGGAACGTTCTAAGCACCATCCCAAGAGGATCCATTTCAAAAAGAGCAAAGAGGAAGTTACTGCAAGACCTTGACCAGGACTTGTCAAATGAATAGATGGGTCAGAGCTGGAAGTGGGGAGAAGGGACTGCATGGACTCCACCATAGTACTCAGTATCCCTTACTTAGTTTTATCTAGTATTGGCAGTGTTAAGTTGGCTTTACTTTATATGCTTATTTCTACATCTTCTACACAATATGTACCGAGTGCATCTGTAGTGAGTACCCACAAAGTGTCCCCCGAAGCATATAATTTAAGCCACTCTGCATGACTCTTAACTAGGTAAGATGTCAAGGGGAAAAAATGCTCATAAAGGAACCATGTAAAGCCATTTGACTTTAATTGGGGTTGCTCATGGAGACAAGCTCAAAATCTGGATTCTAAGTCTACAAAGGAATCCTCTGGCTTTTTATATCTGGGCATGATTTTCTTTCTTTCCCTTTCCCCATTAGGCTCTACAGTTTGTTGTGTATCCCTCTGCTTTGGGGGCTGTCACCCATTATCCAGATTTATAGTTGCTGGTGACTTGCTTTAGTAACTCCCAAAGAGTAGAATTCTTTCTGGGCTCCCCTTTTTCTTGATCATCTCAGTCAGGTAGAGGAGTGAAAACATGCTTTTTGTCAGTGAAATAAATCAAGAAGACTCTGGGACACCTTGGACACACTAACATCGAAATACTTACATTTCTCCTCGATGCACAAGGAGCTAAAACCAAAGCAGAGCAGGCTCTGCGGTGAAGCCCCGGTTCTGGCAGGCTGGGTACCAGAAGCACAATTTCTCCCCAGACCCTTATCATGTTGACTCACCTGAGATGCTGAGTGCCTTGCCTTTCAAGTTGTAAGGAAGGGAAGGCGTCTAATGCACAAAATGAAATTCTAAATGTATATGATGTATACATATGTACACATATGTACAAAATGAAGTTCTAAATGCATATGGTGTATACAATGGATACAGCATTTGTTGGTAATTATGGTAACAACTACTGCAGAACAAGGTGCTTTTCATGTCTGAAAGCATCAGACAACAGGATGGGAAAGAGCCTCCTGGGGACAGGCCGTTGCTTCAGGATTCTTTAACATTGAGTGTAACAAGTTCTGTGTCCAGTTCAACTCCCCAATCTTCCCATCCCAAGAGAAGTCCTCGTTAAAATTCAGACAGAGAGGAAGAAAGAGCCTCCTCCTGTAGCCAGATCCTCTCCCTAAGCAAACAACACTGTGTCTCAAAGGTAATGCAGAACACTAGGTCTACAGCCAAGGTCAATACTTGGTTTCTTCCTGAAGCCAATAACTGGGCCCACTCCATGTGGTGGACACACCCCTCCGGAGAAACAGTTTAATTGCATACAGAAGCCAAAGAAAAGAGAACAAGGTAGAAGAGAAAATCCTGCAGTGGACCTTGCAAGTGAGCCAAGGTTCTTCCTCAAAGCTGGCTGATTACTTCACCATTTGTGTTTGCACATAGTACGTCTCCCAGTGTCAATATTCTCGGAGTTTGCAGTTTGAAACAGCACTAGCTATTTTCACAGATTTTTCTTGCTTGCATTTTCAAATGTTATTGTTAAATGTAATCATGTATGGGGTCTAGCAATTCAATTAAACAATAATGATGCCTTTGTAGAATACTTTCCCCTTATATTACAAACTTCTATATGTTAAGTAGCATCTGAGATAAGTTGTGTTTGTTTTTTTTTGTTTTGTTAAAGCTTGTGGTGGTAAGATCAAATCCAGGATCTTGAGCATGCCAGGAAAATGCTCTGCTATTGAGCTATATCCCCAGACCTTTAGGTCTTTTTGGGGTTTGGTTTTGGTTTTTGTCTATCTGTCTGTTTTGATACAGGGTCTCTCTAGGTAGCCCCAGGCTTGCCTGGAACTCAGTACTTCTACCTCTGCCTCCTAAATACTGGGATCAGAGACCATGGCAACATGCCTGGCCTCTGATATACTTCTAGCTGCCTATACATGTAAATGGCCATCAATGTCTAGACATTTAAAAACATAAAATATCAACCATACTTACATGTGGCATTCTTTTAGGTAATTAGAGAAAATTAACCTCAGTTTCTCTTGGCTTTTAGTAATAAACTGGCATCTCATTTTTCGCATAATCTAAAGATGAGCTAAAAGAGCATAATTATTCTTTTGCCTTTGCTAAAACGTAATTTGAAATTGGAGTAAAATAGAGTAAATGTCAGGGGAGGCCAGAACTCAGACTATTTACCGACTTAAACATGCCAAGCCCCGGGGACCTGAAGCCACAGCCCCTCAGTGTGCTCCAGAAACTCAAGCCGCCAAAATCATAGGCGTTGCTCTTTCTTCTTCCATTGCATTTTAAATGTTGTAGAGGACCCAAAAGAGTGTCTGCTCAGTCTTGAAGCTTTCTCCAGGCGAAATATAGAATGTATCCCTTAGCACCTCCAAGAGTGGCAGTGTTTCATGCTTTGTCTTACAGAGGTGAACTCTGGTAGTGTCTAATCTGTCCTGGCTCCAAATGCAGGCAGTGTGGCCTAGGTTTCAGTGCAGGGGCTGCTGTGTCACACTGACACACACTCGAATGTGCTGACCCAGGGTATTCCTTCCCAGACCACTACTCCTACATGCTGGCAAGCTACTCCTAATTCTCTAGTCTAGATGGCATCCCAAAAGTAAATAACAGAGATGCCTGAGCCTTCTTTAATCTGTGTTTTCTGCCTTTTTAGCTGGGAAGAGACAGACAAATGGGAAGAAAGATGGATGTCACTGGGGTAGGCAACTCTGACTTGCTTCTCAGCCAGTTATTGATTGTGTAATAATGAGCACGTACAACTCTTCTCGGGCCTTAGTTTCCCATAAAGAAATATACCCACCTTGTAAGGTTACCTGGAGAGGGAACGCTCATGGAGACAGAGGTTATTGGAGAATTAACTGATGCCACAGTTGTTTTGGACACTGTGCAGGAACACACTGAGGAAAGGCTGGTGTGGAGGATGAGTTACTCATCAGCATCCCCAATTTCATAGCTCTTAGTTTATCTTTCCATTCTTGTGCCTTTTGTGAAAAATAAACTATTTTATGTAAAATTCTTCCTATCAAGCAAAGGAACAAACAAGGAAAAAACTGAAATCAAACAGCAAATAGCACTAACATAGAAGGAAGGGAAGTTTTGTTTTTGTTTTTTTTTTTTAAAGCTAAGAAAAATCAATCTATATAGAAAAGTACAAGTTTGGGATAAATTATGGAGTAGGAATGCCACGTGGACAGGGCCTTGGATCTGTGGTGCAAATGCATTTACCACATGCTCACTGAGGAGATGCAATTCACAAACTGTTTCAATAAAATTTCCAGACAGGATTTGTATTATTGGCTGTGTAAATGAGTCCATTGCTCTATTTATAGAATTATAAAGGTCTTCAGGGGTCAATTAAAACTTTTAGTAATACTTGACTGCACTTTATGGGAGAAATTCTGTGCTATATTGGCATCAAGAATTTGGGGAATTTGTGAATGTGTCAGGATCCACTCCATCTCTCAAGAATTCCAGGCTCTGTTATAACACCACACAGTTCCTGTAGTGTAGCAAATTGTAAAATGCAGACTGTGAAACCATTGAGTATTCCTGCAGGGAGGGGGACATTGCTTCTTTAATTTGTTTCACAATGAGGTCATAGCGATTGTCAGGATGTCAGTGGCAACAGGGGCTGGGAGAGAAGGCACTGGTCCTGCCCGCAGCAGTGTTATGAGTTTTTCTAGGGATCTCTACTCAGGTGAAACCAGGATTCTTGACTTTGCCACAGAAAAGAATTTCAGGATGAATTGGTATAAAGTAAGTTGAGATTTATTAAGAAAACATTTTAATGTAGATTCAAGCATAGGCATTAATAGAAGGAGGTGTGTTTAGGAAAATCAATAGGCACGTGTAGGTATGGGTTATCAAGACGGAGTTGTCCGTAAGTGTCTTAATAATAACCATAGGCATGATGTTGGCTTCTGATGTTGCATTGTCCAAAGCTTTCTAGTCGAACCAAGCTGAACCCTGCTTAGCTTCCTTAATAAGTCTATGTTTCTCTGCCTATTCTTTGTCCATGTTTCTTTATTCTTTTGGGCATGAGACAACAAACTCAGAAGTCACTGGTTTGTGGTGGCTTTGGTAGCTTTTTTGACTGGGAATCCTAGCACCTTGATTTAAGTACCAAGAGCTGAGAAATGCCCCATTTCTCTACAAAACCAACATCACTTTAACTTATGATTTCCTTTGTTCCATTACTATAAGAGCTTCATAAACTGTTACCATTTTGGGACACGGAATTTAGGATAACATAAATCTGTGTTCCCCAAGCCATAGTCACTCATACTTGGTTTCAAAATAAACTATCTCTTCACCCTTTTTAAGACGAGAGCTGTGTTTCGTGTGTTGACAATGAAAAATAAAACCCTGAGAATTAAAAGGATAAGTTTTCCTGAAGAAATAATATGGCTACCTATGGTTGGAAGGTGGTCATTATGTTGGTCCATTTAAATGTCTATTAATCCCCTTCTAGTCATCTGGCGAGAAAAAAGGGACAAATCATTTATTTTGAAACTAAAGCCCAGGGCTAGCTATAAACCACCTGACATAGCCTAGACATGATCAGCAAACCTCAGTACTTTTGCTCACTGTGAAGTCACTTAACTCCCTGTGGTGGGAAGGGCTAATACAGCTAAAGATGTATTTCCAGGGAAAATTATTTTTACGATTTCACCACCCCTCCCCCCAAAAAAGGCAGTCTCATTTTCATAAGGCTCAAGTAGTCTTAAGAGTATGTCCTTGCACTGAAGGCTGTGGTCCTCACAGATCTCACATTCTATTGCAGTGTAAAGACTGAATTCTAAGGGCAACCCTTGGAAGTATAACGCCATGCCGTCAGAACACTGGCCCCTCCTGTGTTGCAGGAAGGCTGATATTTCCTGCATGGGTACATGTGTGTAAACCTTTGGCTTGATTAAAATTTGTCTTGATGCTCATTCCTTTGTGTCACCTTGTGGAATCCTCATGTAAAATGCAAATATATCATAGGCTACGATACATCAAGGCACAGTACGGAGTCAAGTCATCAGACAGTGGCAAGCGCTGGTTATTTTCATCCTACACCTAATGACTATCACAGGTTGCCACTGACTCTTGGAAGTCTTTTTAAGACTCATTGGGGATTCATTGCAGTCTTGCAGAGATTTCCTGCAATGAAATCCCTTGGGAAGAAGTATCTGTCCCCTCACGGTACCCAATGGAATAGGAAAGAAAGTGTAATGTAGTAATTACGTAGTTTTGACAACAGGTGGAAAGTCCGCTTTTTCCTGCATGCCGGGCTCTGGTTGGGAACATCTGTACTCATCACCTCCTCAAGCCCTCCCTTCGGTGCCTTCATCTGACCCGGTTATCATTGTTTTACTTTACGGGAAAATGAGGTGACAGGGGTTAATTGCAGTAAAGCAGTTGGGAGGAGTCATAGAAAGTAGAAGATGTCATATCCGAACTTGAGGTGCTTCAGCTCAAGGCTCATCAACCCAAGGAGAAGATAGGGACCTAGCATACAGAACTCTGTGGAAGCATTTTGGTTCGATTCTGCCAGGTCTGCTTGATGCATGCTTATTAAAAGAATCCAGAGGATTCTTCATGAGGGACATATAAAGGATAAAACGTTAAAATCTTAGCAACTATGAGCCTTGTCAATGAATGAGAGCAGAGTAACAACAGGATAAAGGCTAGTTCCATTGTGTTATTATCTCAAAGATGTACCTCATTCCTTTATTTCTAGCCTTCGGAAAGATTATCCCACGGCAAAGTTAAACACAGTCTTAACATATGAGCTAAAAATCGTGCCCTCTTTCGGGTATTTAGTAAAACAAGTAGAAAGCATGTCCTCACACTTGCACACAAATGTTTCCAGCAGCTAAAGGGAATTAGAATATGCCACTTCCAAATATACCACTTTGACATAAGGGTTCTTCTCAGCTGAAGGTGATAAAATCAGCAGAACATGAGTTTTACTTCATGGAGAGGTGAGCCTTCTCTACTCTGCTTGTGCCAGGAAGGGGAGAGAAACGCTTATCACAGGAGACAGAGTTGGTGCCGAGACGAGTCTGCAGGAACAGACTTTACTAAGGCAACACTCATCTTCAATTATGTTTGCCCACATATCTACCTTTCCAAAATTTACTGCTCCCAGGAGCCAAACCCCTTCTTTTGTTTCGTTACATTGCCACATGTTTAAAAAAGCATATAACCCCCATATTAATGGTCTCTTTGTTTTTTCTTTTTAAACTTTTTGTTCTTGTGAAGCCCTGTGTGTATGCAAAACACTGGCCTTTACCAACCATCGTTTGACTTAGAATGTGACATGCATATTACTAGTTACATGATACCCGTGCTGAAATGGGAAAAGAAGATCATATTTAAGTTGGATGGAGACTTTTTCTTAGGCTTTAACTAAGGCGTGAGAGTGTCTGATGCATGGTCGTACAGAATTCCCACTGAAGTCGGTGGTCTCAAAAAATCCAAAGGATAAAATCCATGGACAATGGGAAAATGGGTTTAAAAAGGAGTTTTACTGCAGATCCATAGGTAGGAGTTTGGGGGAAAGGAATCAGAGCACTGGGACAGTACAAGTGGCCCCCAAATACGGGTGTTGTTGAGTTCTTAATCCATGGACTTTTTGTAGGATTTATGGCAGAAACTGAGGCGAGGGGAAACTAACTGGTCAGTCTAGTAGACCCAGTCTCAGGCTAGCATGTATTTCCTCTCTGCTTTGCTCGTGTCTTCCTGTGTAGATCCCAGGAAGGGATGCTCCCTCAGCAGAAGAAAGATAATGAAAAAATAGACCTTCATCTTGGCCCCACTATCCAGCCTTGACTAAGGCAGAAGCAAACGGCTTGGACATTACTGGCATCGCTGATCTTCAGCAAGGACAGGGCCAAGGATTTTAGGCTTTTTTAGCAAATAAAATACTGTTTACTTTCAGGGACCTCTATCCTAAAACTGCCTGACCAGTTTCTATTTCCTGTTTGCATCAGTAGTACACCAGAGATCTTACTTCTGGGGGTCCTGGTAAACCAGGCTGGCCACCCATCATCTTGAGCATTTAATCAGAGAGAGGAGTTGTGAAATTACAAATGATTTCTTTTTTCAGTTTGGGCATAGTAGGAAGAAACTGGGGAGCAAGCTTCCTTAGCTCTGGGAACAGCCATGGGATTGTAGAGGAGAAAGATAAAGAGGGAGTTAGTGCAGGGCATATACAGAGTCAATCTTAGTCACCTGTGGTCTGGTTAATTGGCGGTCTCTCTGCTTATTCCAGGTTCAGCCGATACCGGGTGAGAGGGTCGCCTGCAAGACTCACTGCTGGTGAAACCTGAGGCAAGCTGGGAAGGCAATGACTCAAGAACAGGGCAGAAGACTGATGGACTGAGCTGAGGAGGTGACTGCATCCTCCTCAGGTTGAGAAAACGAACAGAGACTTCTACGTGCTGTGCCAGTGATCAGAAGTAATACATGATAAAAGCTGTTGGCTGATAATCTGTCGATTATCCGGTGCCTGTATAAATTGTGAAAATTCTATGTTACTCTTATTTTAGTGTATTCAGTCTTGAAGGGGGAGGATTGTCTGTGTTCGATGAACATTCTTGTGTGTGTGTGTGTGTGTGTGTGTTCATGTGTACAGGCAAGAGTCCACATATGAGTATATGCACATGGAGGCCCAAGTCTATCTCATGGTATCAGTCCTTGTCTTCCCACTTTGTTTGAGACAGGGTCTCTTCCCTAATTCATAAGCCAGGATAGCAAGCCCTCCAGCTTCTGGAAATTCTCCTGTCTCCACCTCCCCTAGGTCTTCAGGGGTTATAGATACTTGTGCTACTGTGTGTGGCTTTAATGTGGGTTCTGGAGATCCCAACTCAGCTCAGCAAGCCCATGCAACAAGCACTTTTACCTGCTGAGCCATCTCCCTAGCCTTAGGTGAACACTTTTTAAGTGATTAACATGTCTATGTACAGAGCTGAATAGGAATCTGACCCATAGTTTGGGATAAAAGAGGAGACAGTTGCAAAGTGAAGGTAGAGATGCCAAGTCTTACCTTGCTTTTAATTAAGCTCAGGGAACCCTCAGGCTCAAGTGATGAGTAGATGCTTTTAGCTAAAGAGACCTCCAAGTACCTGTTATATTCAGTAGAAACTATAGTTTGAGTTCTGCTCTTTTCCCAGGCTAGGCACATGCAGTTTGGTTCTCTTGTGGTGCTGGGCCACAGTAGTGAATTCCAGCTCCCAGTCTGAAATAGGTGACTCCATTCCTAGGGCAGCACGTAGTCCCTCAAGGAATTAGAATTCAAGGCTTTAGACACTCTACACGCCCCGAGGACTTTCAATGGTGCACATTAATGATGGAAAATCTTTATAGCCCTCCCATTTTCCACTTTTATTACAGTATCCAGTAAAGTGCATGAGAGATTCACAGAATCGTAAAATTAGGCTCTGTGTCAGCTGGCACCGCCCCACTGTAGTCTAATGTAAGTGTTCTGTGTATGTTTAAGGTAGGTTGGGCTCAGCCGTGATGTTGATGGTAAACGTGTTTTCAACTCGGTATATTTTCAATGTATAACGTATCTGGATATAATATGTCTTAAGTCGAGAAGCATGGGAACTTTCTTATTTTTATTTTATTTTAATTTGCAGATCATTCAATGAACCTACATGGGAGAGAACTCTTTTTCTGTCCACATAGTTTTAGTCATGAGTGTTTAAGTTAAAAGCGACCAAGATGTTTTTCAATAGGCGAATGGATAAACGAGCTGTGATATATCCAGGCAACGAAACACCCAGTGATAAGAGGAAATGAGCTATCAAGTCATGAAAAGGTTTAGAGACAACGGAGTTCCTGTTGAAAGTAAGAGACGTCAGTGCTTAAGGATACATGCTATGTGATGATCTTAACGACATGGCATTCTGAGAATACCAGAGGAGAAAGATGTAAAGTTGCATTGCTAAGGGTTTGATGTGGGCTGGAGAGAGAAAGAAAGCAGATAAATAGCGTACAGAACATTGTTTTAGGGCAGGGAGCCTATTCTTTAGGATCCTCTAATGGTGGATATGTGGTGGTACCCACATGTCAAAAACCACAGAACTGTACAGTACACAGTTATTATTAATGCCAACTCTGGACTTTAGTAGTAACAATAATGTAAGTATCAGCCCATCGATTATACCACACAAACACAAGGTACTAGCAATAAGACCATAGGCAGAAAAGAAAGGCAAAACACAAAAAGAGAGAGAGAGAGTATGGATATGTGACCTCTGTGTCCTTTCTGCTCCATTTTTCTGTACATCTAAAGCTGCTCTAGGAATTCTAGTGACAAACCACGACTAAAGGACTTGGGGGTGGGGGTGACTCAGAGGCTAAGACCCCTGGCAGCTCCTATTGAGGACCCGGATTCAGCACCCAACACCCACATGGCAGTTCAGAGTCCTCTGTAACTCCAGTTCCAACGCCCTCTTCAGGACTCCACAGGCACTGCATGCGTGTGGCAAGACATGCATACAGTAAAACACACATCCACACAACATAAAAGTAAATCATTTTATAAAATCACAGCTGACTCATTCTTTATGTCTTCTTAAAGTACAACAGGTATTGACAGGGAGAAAATGAAGACTAGGAATAGTTAAAAACAGTGAGACTAAGGGAGAAACAGGGGAAAACGAGATCTAAAAAAAGAAAAAAAGTAGGCAACCGGATTAAAAATCTGTATATAATGCTTTTCTTTTCCTCTGTTCTCTCCTAGGGGAATAGGAGTGAGAATGAGAGATAAGATGACTGCACAGACTTCTGTATGTTTTCCCTAAGAGCATGCATTTCCTGAGAGCTGACAGAGGCCAATGCGTCTGTCGAGAATGTCTGTCTGAGACAAGTAAGTGGGAACAGGTTAAGCCTAATCTCTTGGGTTCAGAGGAGGAGATTTTATGTGACATCAGAGGACTCTCAGGGCTGAACATGTGCTCAGGCTGAGTTCTACAGAGTAAACAGATCATAGTAGGGTTTTTGGAAGGAAGGAACCCTGTTAATAGTCTCAGAGGGAGGCAACAGAATCTAAAGCGGAGGAGAAGATGGCCCCAAGCGTGCTTTTAGGTTCTGTTGAGATATAATTCTGTATGAGAACGCGTGAATCTTGAGTGCGGTGTACGTAGAATTTTCATTTATGCATATACCTGTGTATTTGCAGGTTAGCTTGCAGAAGAGGATTTCCTTTGTTCCATCACAGTCGATACCTCATTTCTCAGAGGTGACCACTCTGATTTCTAACACTTCACAATGATTTGTTTGATGTTATAGTTTGGATAAGAGCCCCCCAAATGCCCATTTGAAGGGTTGGCTGCCAGCCTGTGCTACTACTGGAAGGTGATGAACCTTGGGGATGGGCCTTCTGGGAGGAAGTCGGGTCAGTTGTGGGGGTTGTCCTCGGAGGGCATTGGAACCCCAGGTCCTCTCTCGTCCATCTATATCTTTCTTTCTTTGCTTCTGGATACCATGAGGGAAACAGGCCTCTTTCATCATGTGCTACCCCAGACTCAAAATCTTGGGATCAATTAATTATGGCTGAAGCCTTTGACACGTTAACTCAGAATAAACCTTTCTTATAAGTTGTTTGTCTCTGGCTTATTATTATGGTAATGCATTCATTCACTCACTCACACACACATACACATGTTGTGGGACATTTTATAGTTATGGAATCATATTCCTGTATTCTATCTAGAGGTAAGGGCGCTTCCTGATGCCTTGCAGCATGTAAAGGATTCACTTCCAACCTGATAACACCTCTATGCTAGAAACAATGGAGTAGCCACCCAGATCTCCATACGAACAGGCCATTTGTTTATCTTAATGCAGATGAAGGTTCCCTATCACCATCAATGGTCTGCAGCCTGGTGATCAGAAAAGATTCTGACTCACCCCCAGCTTGGACACCCACCAAGGATAGGCAACATGTCTGCTGGCAGACCTTGAGAAGTGTTAGGTTCCATTCATTTTTATAATGAAGGCCTGTGTGGAGAGAGGGAGGAGTTTTGAATGAATAAAGCTCCTAGGGGCTGAAGCAGAGGGGAGAAAAGGGGATGGGCTGGAGAAGGATGAGGGAGCTCTCTGTCTAAGCTGCTAGTCTACTCTGTCTAGGGTATTGGATCCCTGAGAGTTGATATGGCTCGTTATTAATATATTGATGATGTATTAATAAATAATACTTTAATACACACACATATACGTGTTTGTGAAGTTCATCCACATTCTTTGGTATTATGGTGGTTCATTCACTTTTTAATGGTACTGGGTATCTTACTGCATGAAAAGACCATTGTTGATTTATCCATTTTATTGCTGGTCTATCCAATGTTTGGACTTTAATTAATACATCTGTTACAAACATTCTGGCACACATCTTTTGGTTAATGTCTATATCCATTTCTCTTGTGTATTTGCAAGAGAAAAATGTAAGTAAGATATAAAGGAAATATATTAGAATAGCAGCTGATTTCTCAACGGGAACTTTGAAAGCCAGAAGAGCAAAGCATTCCAAGTTCTAAGAGACTGTGACAGCCAACCTAAAATAATATACCCCGGAAACTATCTGCCAGGATTGAAGGATTAAAAAATGTCCGCTACATAAACAGCCTTAAAAAAATTGTATCCAACAACTCAAACCTAAGGAAAATACAGGAAGCATTAGTTAGTGCTAAAGAAAAGAATGACCATACTAGAGAGACCATGGAAAGAAATATCAAGCCATAATTATAAACAAAACAACAACAAAATACCACTGAGAACACAAACACCACCACCAAAAACTAACCACTCAATGACCACAACTCACACACATATTTCAATAATGACTTTATATTTAAATGACTAAATCCTTCAGTCAAAATACACCGAGTGACTGGATGGAGCAAGAAACAAAATCCACCTATCTACTGCCTACAAGAAACACATCTCAGTTATAAAGATAGGCACTACCTAAGAGTTAAAATATGGGCAGACGTATTCCAATCAAATGGGATCAGAGAGCAACCAAGGGTTGATATCTGAGTATCTGAAAAACAATAGACTTCAAACTAAAAGTAGTCAGAACAGATAAAGAGGGACATTTCATTCTAACCATGGGAACAGTTAACCAAGATGATGTTACTATCCTAACATATGTTCACCAAACTCAGGAGCACCCAATTCCATAAAACTCTAGCACTGGAATTAAAGACACAGATTAACATCAATCCATTGATAACAGTTGATTTCAGTATCCCACCTTTTCCAATGCACAGGTCATCTGGACAAAAAAATAAACTGAGAAACATCAGAATTAATTGACATCATACATCAAATGTACTTAAAAGATATCTACAGAATGTCCCATCCAAACACCAAAGAATACTTATTCTACTTAGTAGATCACTGAAGCTTTTCTAAAATAGACCACATCCTGAGACACAAAAGAAATCTCTATTAAATTAAAAAAGATTGAAATCACACTATGTATCCATCTGACCACAATGCAATAAAACTTAAGTTAGAACTATGAGAGAAGTTCAAGTTTATTTATCTTAACATACTAAAAGACAAATCCATTTCAATTTTACGTTAAAATATTTCCTAAACCCAGTTCCATAGAGTCATAACATAAAAACAAAGTTTTCTAAAAAGCCCACATCTAAAAGTCCTTACCAAAAAAAAAAAAAAAAAAAAAAAAAACAGGGAAAGAAAGAAAGAAAGACCTAACCCATTGAGAAACCATGAAACAGATTATGATTCACTCATTATAAAATCAATTTGGAAGAATAAACAGTAAATGCATGCAAGGCTTTGCCTGGAGTCTTCTGGGGTGAACAAAGATGGTTCCTGGCTCCTTAAAATCTTGGAGATAAAATAAATTTAAGAACTGAAGGTTGGGCTGGTGAGATGGTCCAGTGGGTAAAGGTGCTTATCCCAAGTCTGATGATCTGAGTTCGAACCCTAGGTCTTAATATTCTGGAACAAGAGAACCAACCCAAGCAAGTTGTCCTCTGAAACTGTGCCTCTGAACAGTGAGTCACACGTGTTCTGGTACATAAACACACACACACACACACACACACGCACACACACATCAACAACTTGCCTACATGTGTAATTAACTAAACCTCAAGAGGGATATTTCTTTTCTTTTCTTTCTTTCTTTCTTTGTTCTTTTTCTTTCGTTTTTTGTTTGTTTGTTTGTTTGTTTCTATTGTAACTCCAGCTGTACTGGAACTTACTCTGTAGACTAGGCAGCTTCAAACTCACATAGTGCTGGGGTTAAAGGCATGCGCCGCCACCACCACCGCAGCCTGGCAGGATTTTTCTTAATTAAATGACTTGAAGTGGGAAGGCCTACCTTTAACCCTGGTCTTTTGAGGTGGTATGATCCACCTTAAATCTGGGCCGCACCTTCTGGAAGCAGCTATAAAAATCATGGTAGAAGGGAGCTCTCTTTACCTCCTTGCCTTTGCTCTCACAGGCTAGTTCATCCCTACATGAAATTCGAGCCTACTTTTTTTGGGTTCCAGTGCTTACTCGACTGAGTTATCCAGCCTAATGGACTGAACAAGTATTGGATCTTTGGACTTTCTGTTGATGGACAGCTATTGTTTTACTAGCTGTAACTGGACCACAGCCTGTAAACCACAAGTATTCATTCTATTAGTTCTTTTCTCTAGAGAACCCTGACTAATACGCACACACAGTAAATAAATGTAATAACTTAAAAGCATCCTAAAAGTTTAAATAATGCCATAAGATGCAAGAAATGCTTTAGAGGCCATTTTGGATAAGTCACACTAAAATTCTGGGTGGTGGTGGCACAAGCCTTTAATCCCAGCACCCAGCAGGCAGAGGCAGGCGAACTCCATGAGTTCAAGGCCAGCCTGCTCTAGAGAGAGAGTTCCAGGACAGCCAGAGTTACAACAGAGAAACCCTGTCTCAAAACACAACAACAACAACAAATTCTTCTCGAAGTGGAGAAACTACTGATTGTAAGTACCCTACCTAAAGAATGGGGCTTTGAAAAGTGGCTGGAGAAAGACCATGAAAGATAACCTGAATTAGGGTTGTAGGCTTTTAAACCTGGCTTTATAAGAATTCAGGGAGGTGAACCCTTCAGCGGTGTGCAGACAGGATAGACACATGCCAGATTCAGATGCATTAAAAACAACGTTCACTAATAACAAATACTGAATAAAAACAATATAGATAACAAAATTTAAAAGAGGGAAATGGCCAGTCATTCTCCTTTTTCAGTTGGATTAATTACCATACAGACTCCAGAAGGGAGCTAGACTCTATGATAATGACAGAGGGCGCCATGTATGGTGTGGCTGTGCAGTGGCGGGGCGTGTTGGTATAAGGTGTGATGTAAGCCCCATCTCATACTTCTGATTGGCAGGAGATACCTCTGCCTAGAACAAGCACGGGTATGGAATAGTCAGTTGATTGGCTTAGTGGGGACTTCCAAAATGTCAATGAACAGCTAGCTCTCCAGGGCTTTGAAATAAATATTCCAGCAACTCTTGACCTTTGCTCTTCTGCATTTCATTTAAAAAAGATCCTAATATGTTGCCTATGTTTCAGAGAAAGCCTCTTTTCTCCTTTGAAAGATGCACAGTTAAATAAGAGATTGTCGTATTTGAGTACGGGATTGTAGATTTTTAATTTTGTTGTTCTTCCAGTCGATGTTTTGAGAGGCAGTTTTGTGCTTTCAGCTCTGTGAGCTAAGGATCATCAAGGGAGCCTGTTTGAAATGTCTGTTGCTGTCCTCTGCCCCAGCTATTCTGCTTGAGAAGACTCGGATGGAGCACGGGGACAGGCATGGTGACAGGTGGTTCTGATGAACACCGCTTCCCTCGCCCCAGCCAGGCAGCAGGTGCCTCAAGGTTTCCTGCAAAGTATAACACAATCACAATCACCCGGAAACTGGCTGCGTGGCTGGCTCCTTCCTGCTTAATGGATCTTTAAAATTCTGCAGCCGTGAAGGGTAAGGAAGCAAACTAAACTCAAGAAGGGCTTCTAGTTACGACCCGAATTTCACGGTGCGTGAATGCTTGCTCTAAGAGTTGGCTCTATGGGCATTTTCTAATTTAAATTTCAGTATCAAATTGTAGCTCCCATTTACAGTATAGAGAAGCAAGGCTCAGAAAGACTCAATGAGTTTGACTAAGGAGGCAAGCCAGGAAACCAGGTTCCAAACCCAGTGGTATCTATGTCAGGCCTGTATGATTAATCATGACACTGTTTACTGCAAGGTGCCCGGAGCTAGCCTTACAGTCTCCCTTGAATGGCCATGCCAGTCCCATGGCACTCTCAGCAGGGGAAATGAGGCAGTTTTGACTACTTATTTTTCTCATATTTTGACAGTAGAATGACAGATGCTGATCTGCTGTCTTAGAACGCCTGTCTCCCAGGACAGAACTTTCCTCATTGACAGGTATGGCTGCATTTCCCATGGGCTTCTACAGGACATCAGATTTCTGTGTTTTCTCCTCCTTCCTTTTCTTTTCTTTCTTTTCTTTTTCTTTTCTTTCTTTCTTTTCTTCTCTCTCTCTCTCTCTCTCTCTCTCTCTTTCCTTTTTTCTTTTTTGCAGCATGTATTTTAAGACACTGACAGGAATGAGAGTAGCTGGAGGCGCGTGTGTGAGGGAAAGGGTGACAGTCCTTGGAACCAGAAGGAATGGAAATCCCAGCTCAGACAGTGCTTTGAAAGCCAAGATCAGAAAAAGTACATTTCATTTTAAAGGGGTTTGGTGGTTTGATCTTGTCTGTAAAATAGCATGTTAATTACGATGGAATGAATAAAGGTTGAAGTACAAAGCAGAGTAAGAAGTTTATGCTGTTTCCTGAGTATCTTAAGTGTCTAAAAGCGCCCAGGAGAGAAAAGAAAATGGAAGTATGGTTCTCAACCTTCCCAATGCTGCAACCCTTTAAAACAATTCCTCATGTTATGGTGACCCCCCCCCCCACAAAATTATTTTTGCTGCTACTTCATAACTGTAATTTTGCTACTGTTATAAATCATAATGTAAATATCTGATATGCAAGACGGTCTGAGATGACCCCTGTGAAAGGGTCCTTTGACCCCCAAAAAGGGCCCAGCCCACAGGCTGAAAACCACTGTGTTATAGGATGAAAATCCTAACCCTGCTGTGGTGGCAGGAGAAAGCTGGGTCTGTGAGAAGTAATGAGATGATGAGGGCGGGGCCCCCAGGAGCAGGACTAGTGCCTTACAAAAGGCAACGCTTTCTGCTCCTCATCATGTGAGGAGACCATGTAAAAATGACCACGTGTAGACCAGGAAGTAGCTCCTCACGGATGCTGCACCTGCTGGCCCTCTCATCTGAACTCGTTGTCTCCAGAGCTGTGAGAAATAATTGTTTGTTAGTTAAGCCACCAGTCTACGATGGAGTTATTGTTGCAGTCCAAACAGACTATGAGAAGAAAACATATTTTTAGGTGAACAAAAAAGAGACTCAGAAGAACGTTTCCTCAAATCTTTCCTAAACTATTAATAACTTTTCAGAGAAGGTAAAAAGTAGTGGGGAATATAATCAGAATTTGAGCACTTTCTGATTTTCTGTTCTGTTTTGATCCTTCTAAACATTTCCAATACAATCCCTCCACAACTTTAGCCATGTTGTCTCTGACGTCTGTATGATTGATAGATGTTTAAGATGATGATGAACTATGTAGGAGACGACATAGGCTTGTGTTTTTTTAGTAGTGTTGAAATAAATCATTTCTTTCCATGGTTGGGGGTAAGAACCTAGCTCTAGAGTCATACACTACCACAAAAAGAACTTGGGAGTGACTTCAGGCTGGCATACAGAACCCTGTGTCAGAAGAGGATCCTAGTTGAGATAATAAAGCTTTTATTTCCTTGAGACCAGTATGGACTACTACTGGGTTCCTGGAGTGTTGTGGAAGGTTTTTGTTTTTCTGTTTTGTTTTGTTTTTTTTTTTTTTAGTTATGTATAAAATAATTGTTTTGTGCACTGTTGGGTGTGGGGCTGCTTAGGTCTTGGCATTTTGTATTGTCTGCAGGTGTTGGATTTATGTGGGGGACGTTTGATTGCTCATGATCTGCACGTGCTATCAGTAGAACACATGAGGAGTTCTGAATCAATAAACCCCTGAGCTCAGACGCTCGGGATTCCACTCTGTAGTGTGGCATTTGCTGTGACGGTGGTTCCCTCTGCTGAGGTCCGGCAGGGCTTGCACATATGAGAGTGCACTGTGTCCCCGAGGTGAGCTTTCACAGGAGGTGCCACACTAGAGGTCACACTTCCTCCTGTGATATTTAGCTCTCCATTAATGGCAATTGACAGGCATTCAGCTCAGATCACTATGGAGGAGTCTCAGTGATGAGGATGAAGGCGTGGCGGGGAAACTCAGGTGATGGTGATGACTAAGCCTCTGCTGAACTGGAATTAAGTCCCCGAAGATACCACTTCCCATCCCACACTCATCTTTTGAGCTTTATATATCATTCTTTCAGCTTTCTCTACACACACATTTGCTGCTGTCAACTCAGAGCTCAAGGCAATAAGAAAGAAGTCAATCAAGTGACTTTCTCTGTACCAAGCCCCAAACTCCAAGAGAATAAGGTTTTGGCTGCTTCAGTTAAGGTTTTACTCTAGGGAGCCATTTGGGTCAGAAGAAGGTGACATGAACTCACAAAGAGAACCTGTCTGTATTGTCAGTGGCTAATGCTGTTGTGAAGTATCCACCAGAAAAAACAAAAAAATAAAAAACAAACAAACAAAAAAAAACTACTTAGACACAGGTTCAAGCCAACAGGAAGTCTTTATTAGCTGGCAGATGACTACACTGGGGGTTCGAGACTCGAGTGCAGGCCTTTCACAGGGTGAGTGTTTAAATACAAAACCCACATTCTGCGTTGACACAGCTCAATTAGCAAGAACAGTTAACTAAAAGTAGAAGCCAAGAAGCAAGGTTAGTACTTTAGGGGACTTTCCCAGAGCTGTGGACTTCTATGGATCAAGTCTTTGTTCTTGTTTTGGCAGGTTTTGCTGCCTGCATGCTGCGTTTCAAGGCCTGAATGGTGCTTCCATCATGGCGTCCGTTGTGCTAAGGTCTGGGGGCCTGTTACAATGTGAATCCTCACAGTTTACTGGCAAGAGAGAAAGCCTTAGTCAAGTTTCCAAGATTCTTCAAAGAAACAAAATCAATGGCAGAAGGGGGGTTGGGGAAGGGGGACAGAGAGAAACAGACAGAGACAGAGTGAGATCATGATACTAGTATTTATTCTGCATTGGAAACCCAAGGAAGGAATTGCCCTTAAGTTTGAAAGCAGTCTGCTTAACAGAGTGTTTGGAAATGGCATGAGTCTTGGTTCTGTTAAGGCCTCCAAGTGGTAAGATGCAGTCTATCCGTACAGTAAAGGATAACCTGCTCTACCTTGAAATCTGTCAAGTTAAATGTTAATTTTACTTCCCCAGAGAAATGATGTTCCAAAAAAAAAAAAAATCTAGGTATCAGGGTACATCTTGGCAGACATATAAATCAACCATCACAAAAGGGACATAATGGATTGTGGCACAAGGGCAGGGCAGGGACTCAGAATGCAGAGATACACAAGGACAGCGTCACGCTGCCAGAGAAACAGATATGTGAAGTTGTATTGGAAGAAGGAGGGCTGCGACCGGGAGGGTGCTGAGGAAAGGAGACCCTGCTGATGCTGTAGTCCCGACCTTTCCCCTGTGGCGGTGTGTGGGCGTCAGTGGTTTGGGAACAAAGCAACCAATGCTGTGCATACTTGGAGAAACAACGAAGACCTGAGAGGGAGTGATGGTGTTCTGGGTCACCTCCCCCCTGTGACGCAATGTCACCGACTTCTTACAGCGCCTCCCATGGCTGCCCCATGCCTGCAAAGCAGGACACTGGAGCAGAAGCGCATATGCGTGCCGTGACCACCGTAGGTCATGTGCCGCTGTGCAGGAGTTTCTGCATTGATTGTGACAGTGCCCATGGATCAGACGGACATGAGCAGGCAGGGAACACTTTAGTGTGCTTTCGAACCAATGCTCGAACGGAGTCGGTGCCTACACACTTTTTTGTTGTTGTTGGCATTTGAAGAAAGACTCTACAACCTGCTTCATTTTGTGTCCTCTCTCCCCAAGTGAGTTCTTAAACGATACGGTGCTCACTGAAGAGTTTTGATTGGAGAATCAAGGAAAGATTGAGAAAGGTGACTTATTCTGTAGAAGCAGGTTTCATGTAGCCCAGGCTGGCCTCCAACTCACTAAGTAATCGAGGATCGCCACTCCTTCTCCTCTTGAGAAAGAAGGTTATAGGTGTATGCTATCACACTCAGTTTATGTGATGCTGGGGACTGAAGCCAGGGCTTAGTGCACACTGGTAAACACTATCAACTGAGCTGTACCCCTACCCCAATCCCTTAGTAAATATTACCAATATATATGCTTCTTCTGTGATCTTGATTGCTTCTCTCTTTGTCCTTGATTAGCTGTTCCTTCCTGCCTGAACTTTTGTGACTCTCCACCCACCTCCCTGTACATTGGCTTCTCTCCTTATGAAGAACAGTTTCAAGCCTTTCCTGCTATGCTCCAAATTACACTCCATGTAGCTGGGTTGGAGAATGTGCTAGACTCTAGGATAAAATCCAAAACAACTTTTACCATCATCCGCAAATGCCATGGTACCGCTCCTGTTTTCCCCTTGATGACAATAACAGATTAGTTACAAAGGAGTAAGAAGGCTAGGTTCTATTGAGACTGAAAAATCACATTGTGAGCAGAGCAGCTTAGAGCTAAAGGCTATCGAAAGCCACACAAGAGAAGTGCTGAGCAGGATCTGCAACAGACGTTACCCCTTCTGCACACTGATTCGTGACTCAGCAGAGATGTCTGGGGAACTAGGCACCAGCTGTTCAGCTCGAGTTTCCACACTTAGAATTCAAGGAACGCATGCTTCCTTTTTAAGCTTCACAGGAGGGCATTGATGTGCTTCTGAGTTTAGAGGAAAATTCACTTAGTTGCTTACTCTGTGTGCTAGTCAGTTTTTTGTTCCCTCAGATAAAATATGTAAACAAAACAACCCGAGGAGGAAAGATTTATTTTGACTCATGGTTTCAGCCCATCATATCATAGAGGGCAGGCATAGCAGAGTTCCTCACAACGTAGAGGCACCAGGAAGGAAGAGGGGGAGAGAAAAGGAAAGAGGAGCAGGAAAGGGAGGGGGAGAGGCAGGAGGGAGGGAGAAGGTGGGATGGAGGGGAGGGGTCACGAGGGAGAGGATGGAAGGAAGGGAGGGAGGGAGAGAGAGATTTTTCAGTCTTGGGCTTTTTCTTTTTTGACTTCTATTCCTTCTGGGCCTCCAGCCCACTGGATGGTGTCATCATGTTTAGGCAGATCTTCCAACACGGCTGACATTGTCGCTAACATCCTACCATTCACCCGTAGGCACATGCTTTAATACCCTAGTCCAGTGGTCCTCAACCTCATGTTGTGGTGACACCCCCTCCCCTCCCCAACCATAAAATTATTTTGTTGCTACTTTGTAACTTTAATTTTGCTACTGTTATGAATCTGATACACAGATGGGCCTTAGCTGACCCCAGTGAAAGGGTCATTGGACTCCCCAAAGGGGTCTCAGTCCACAGGGTGAGAAGCCCTGCCTTAGGTGCTTATCAACCCACTCAAGTTAGCAACCGAGATTGCTCCATTCCTCATTGATTTTCATCATCACCTTCTGAAGCATCTTTTCCTTTGCCATGGATGGGTGTCTGGGCTCTTTCTAGGGACTGACGAATAAAGACTAGAGCTCACCATGAACACAGATGCCTAGATCCCAACAGAAAACTCTCTCGGACGTGGATTCAGGAAAACAGGCACATGATCAAAAGATGACGGTCCGGGTGAAGGCGGAGTGAGAAGTACAAGCAAGATCTGCCCCCTCCTCCTTCATACACATGCTTTCAAGAGCACCATGGAGTCATGGGAGCCTGTAGCAGAACACTTGAAAGAAGTGTTTGTTATTTTGGTTTCTTTAAAAACACAAAATGGCGTTTGGACTAGGCTTATGCTCCCACCCCAGGTGTGAGAGATGCTTATGAGGTGGATTTGGAATGCTTGATGCAGGTGGCTATGATTTGGTTAGGTGCAGTAGTTCTGGCATGTGTAGCTAGTTCTTGGGATTGTGTGCTGCAAGGGTTTATGGGAACTTTTGCTTAAGGTATAAAAGGTCTGAAGCTCCGAGAGCTGGGGTGAGGCGTTGGTTGGGTTGTCCGTTAGTGTGTTGATTCTTAAAAGAACTAAGGTTGGAGAGATTGAGTTTACAGATCGTGAGCTGAGACGCTAGTCTGACTCACTGTCAGCTAGTCCTCTTCAAGCTTAGGACAGTCTAAAAGAGGCTGTGAAGATTTCTACCTTTCTCTCATTCTATATCAAAGCTGCTTCCAAAAGTGGTAAAAATTTCTATCCTTCCTTTCTCTTTCCCTAAATTGGGGGTAAAAGATTGTAGTGAACAACTACAGAAGACCTTTGCTAGTTCCTGTCTCATAAGGTTTGTGGTGGCCTATAAATCTACCCTGTGTAATAGCAATTCCAGCCAATCAGTGTGACTCTGAAGAGTTAATAAAATGTCTTTGTTAACTCCAGAGTGTTATGTAAATGTGAAAAGTAGAAAAGGTAGGCTATTTTGGGGGAAGATGGCTGGAGGTGGGGTAATGGGAATAAATACAAGCAAGGCACAATGATGTATATGAAAACAGCATAATGAAACATTATTTTATATGCTAACTTAGAAAAAAACAAAAAAAAGAACTTCAAACTGTCACTGGACTTAATTTTCTGAGCTGATGGTTAATAAAGCTTAAGGCTATTAATGTAATTAAGTGTTCAATTATGCAATTAAGTGTGTGTATGTAATGACAACCTTAGGTCAACACTTAGAAATTAGTGAGATGTATACTTCAGAAGAGTTAATTTTGTGTCTACATATCTGTGTCTTTCCTAAGTATAAGTAGCTTCCATGCTGAATTTATACACATAGTACAATATTAGACTCATTGCTTGTTTGAAAAACTAGGGGATTTTCAAAAGCTTTGCAAGAAAGGAATTAAAATTACAAAGTTTTTAAAAGACTGACTTCAAAATCGAAACACCCTTCAAAGGAGCAGAGCTGCTATTACAACCACAGGGAACCAGAAATTTGGCCATGTAAGAGGGACTCAGTCCACCCTTAAAATGCAGGAGAGGGCCATGGGGAAGGAGGGTAGCTTTAGCAATGGGAAGAGACAAAGGGCAGAACCCCAGGAAGGAGCAGTCCTAACCGCACCTTGACCAGCCCGGTCTGTCCTCTGTCGGGAGTCTGATCTGCAGAACTGCAAACATAAGGGACCTGGAAACAAATGCCCTCTGTTGTGATGGTATTCATAGTTGAAAGCCACTAAAATGGGCTCTGTTTGTGGAGACGTATTTGTCTTGAAAGAGCACCATGGTTTCACAGATCTGGGCATGATGGGCTTCTGAAGAGGACACGGCACTGGTCAGAAACCAAAAGAGCTTGGAGAGGCCAAGAAGTGGAACGTAGAAAGCCTAGAGTTTTGTGATTGGATTTGACCCTACCAAGGATATGCACAACTGGGAGTGCCAATTTTTCAAGCGGTGAAAGCTAGTAAGATACTAGAACATAAAAGGAGAAGATGGGGGAGGGAGAGGACAAACAAACGCACACCTTGCCAGAGAAAAACTTGGGATTTTACCCTAGAGATCACAGATGTTCTGGGAGGTCTTCAACATCTTATACCCCATGTCATAAAAACCTTCTTCACACCAGTACAGTTCCTTTTGGATCCTTTTCCCACTCATTCATGCCTGCCTCCCTCCCTCCCTGTCTCCCTCCCTGCCTCCTTTTTCTTTGTCTCTTTTCACTCTGAAGACAAACACCACAGTCCTGGGAAGTCCCACCATCCCCGCGCTGACTATCCCCTCTGCCCGAGTTGCCATCTGCCCTCATGTGTGATGAAGAACCATCTGCTTTTCATCGTTGATAGCAATTCTCTGCCCTCTCTGGAAGTTCTCCAGAGTGAACCACATCTTTCTTTGAGATTGTACTTTTTAAAAAAATTCCTCAGTTATATCACTATGTCGATGTCATTTTTCTCTCTTTCCTTGGCCTGCTATCAGACTCTCTCAGAAGGTATCTTAAGTGGCTTAACACTATACCTGCCTCATAATGAGTGCAACTAAAGAATGAATGAGACCGCCAAGGAGGCTTTCTGAAATTGTCCGAGACTGATATATTCCTACGCATGTAATTCATCACATGAGCTGTAACATGCAGTTCATATGCCCATTGTAATGTGGTACTGTGAGCCCATCCCCATGCCCAGACCCCAAATGATGAAACACATTAACTCCACAGCAACCTTTCTTACATTCTGCTCTGGCAGGGGCGAGAAGGCAGTAGGAACCAATAGAAGGGGCAGAGGAGGAAGTGGGCAAGTCAGCCCTTATGGGGGCTTAGATTCCAAGACATCAAGAGATCACTCTCTCTCTCTCTCTCTCTCTCTCTCTCTCTCTCTCTCTCTCACACACACACACACACACACACACATTTCTCTCTCTCACACACATACAGTCTTTCATATACACACTCATACACACTCACACATAGTCACACACACTCACATACATATTCACACACTCTTTCATGCACACTCTTACATACTCATACACACTCACACACACACATACACACACATACACTCACACACACACATACACTCACATCCACACACATCCACACACATCCACACACATACATACACATACAGGAATGCACACATATCCTCAGCCCAACTTATTAAAAATAACGCGCGGAGTTTCAAGATGACAACTGCAGAATGTGAAGTCCCTTGCTCAGGGGCTGTAGAGATGTCTCTGATTTGTGGCACTTGTTGCTCTTGTGGAGGACTCACATTTGTCAGCTCATAACTACCCATAACTCCAACTCCAGGAATTCAGGTGCCCTCCTCAGTATGAACACAAAAGTAAAATGCATATTTTAAAAACAAGCTTCAAATCACTGGTGCATACAGCTCTTGTGCACCTGGCGCACTGTGAGACTCCTTGCAGCTGGCCCTGTCTGGAAACATTCCACAGAAAGAATAAAATAAATGCACAGTGATATGTTTAAAGAATGGAAATGCTATTTTATTTTATCTGGGCTGAGTTAAATTTTGTCTCCACAATTCCCCACCGGCTCTTTGTTTTTAGCCCCACAGGCACTATTGGGTTCTCTGGGGACTCTCTCCCAACAAGACAGTTTTTGTGTTTATTTCTCATGTAAAATCAGGGCCTTACAGTGTTTTAAAAGTCTGGGTCATATAAATGAGAATACTGTGGTTTGAAATTTCCCCTTAGAAGAATATATTTCAGAATCTCAAAGTGATAGATTTGATTTTTGGGGGAAGGGCTTGGCTCATTATTTCTGACAAATGCTGGAATCCAAAGTCAAATAGTCATACTGAAAATTCTCTGATCTTAGATACACTAATTGTCGTAAGTCCCACTCCTAGAAACATGTGTGGTATTTCTTTTTTACTTGTAGGAAAACCAGCATCTGGAAATGATACTTTCATGGCATAGCTGCTGTACTTTGTTTCCTGGCTCCAAGGAAAAACATGATCTTAGCATGTGTCCAGCACTCCTTACAATATACTCTGACTCATCTCCCCACTCTGGGCTCCATGCTCCTGCTGGAAATTTGACGGCTAAATATACACGCCGAAGCCTCGGGGGAGGTAAAGTTGGTGAGGGTGAAGCCTCACTTTAACAGCCTCCATTTGTTTCCTGGCCTCCTAGCACCTTCTGACTCATTCAGCACAACTGGGTTGGACATATTGTAGCAGCTTACATAGCACAAGAGACAAAGAGGCCTGTGGAAAGGGATTGAGACCCCCCAGGTCAAGCAAGATGGCTGCGAAGCACATTCAGCTGGATAGCCCAGTTTTCTGTGTACTTAGCCAGGTCTCAAAGCTATTCTCTGACGCTTCGGACCTTCACTTGCTCAAACCTTGCAAAGAACACCTTGTTGAGAAGTCACGGTGACAGGGAGAGAGAGAGGGTTTCCAAATGTTAACTGGTATGCTCTGATTAAACAGCAGGCTGGGGAAGCTTCTATTGGCTAAAAGAGATGATTATTAAATATACTGGTAGCTTGAAATTGGCCATGGAGATTGGTATATGCTACAAATAAAAAGTCTTTTATACCCTCATCCACTGCCTAATTTTAAGCATATAAAGAAAGCATAACCCAGGCTTTCTTTGATTTCCTGTCACTTTTTTTCTGACACTATGTAGCGCTTTCTCTTCTTGTTATTTATAGAGTTGCCTTCATACCTGACCGTAGGGACCACAGTGTTTATCACATGCTCATCAAATGTCCCTGGTGTCAAGGGACATACACACAGAAATCACATTTTTCAGGCTTCCATTAAAACCAAGAAAACATCAATAGCATCCTCCCCCTCATTCCTTTAGATGTTTAAATAGCATGCAGAGAGCTCCTATCATGCAACTGTATTAGGCCCTGAGGGTTTCTTTTGCTTCAAGAAACTCACCATTTACTGGGGGGAAAATGACCCTCTCTTTGTTTATCTCTCCATGTCTGCTTTCATGTAATTAAAAAAAAAATATGTACTTCATTGTTTGCTAAGTCATAATACAACTCCAAAATACGACCATTTATGTATAGAAACCATTTTTGGAAAGCCACATGTCAGTTGTTAACACCTCACTTCTGGTGGGAAAGAGGCGGATATACCATAGAAGCACATGATGTTTTCCCTTGTATCATTTATATAACTTGAATTTCCAGGTATAAATTATTTTACACGTAAAACAAGAAAAATTGGTATGGCTAACACAAATTCAAGAATGCATGATGAGGTATTAGCCAGTAGTGTAAGGAGTGTTTTTGATTTTCGAAGCAGTGAGAATCAGCTTTTAAAGTTGAAAAATGACCTGGTAAGTATACGTTGCCCTGGGGAGGTAGAGTGGGTTTGGGGGTTGGGTATTTGGCCTCTGTTCATATGAAAAGACTTTTACTGTGACTGATGTTGGTTGAAAATAACCTGTGGTGCAAGTATCTTGGCAGTGGTACCCAAGAGCTTCTACGGCTATGAAACAGACAGTTCAGGTACTCAGTCTGTCCTTTCAACTCTAATGTCACCTCCCTCATGTGACTTGGCCTCCATGACATTTCCAAGGTGGGAACTGAGTCTGCTTCTGAGTCATAGGCAAGCAGCTGTGTCACAAAAAAAAAAAAAAAAAAAAAAAAAAATTCCCTGTAGAGCCTGGAAACACAGGGATGGGCTCCTTGCTGCTTAATAGGTGTCAGGATGTACTCTGGAAGTTGTCATTTGAGGGTGGTTTTGAATTTCCTCAGTGGCACTGGCTTCCTGATAACTGAACCAAGCCCTCTGAGTCATAAGGAAATCAATTTCTCCCACTGGTGATTTTCATAAGGTGCTATCTCCCTACAGGGTTCAGGTGGAAATGGCTATGTGAATGGAAAGGGGTCCCAGCCGCTGGATTTTAAGCAAATGATGCAGGGTAGGATAACTAAAGAACTCATTATGCTCCCCCACCCAGTAAAAGAACAGGCCACGCATTGTTTCTGTATTGATTTGACTCTAGAACATGCCCTGATTTGAATCATGCGCTGTCCAGGAACAGAGCAATGGTGTTTCCTGAAACTGCTTTGACAGTCTTCCCTGACCTCTAGTTCTCCTAACAAAGGCCGCTTCTTAACCCTTGCTGGCTTAAGCTTCACATCATAATGAGAGGCCCTTATTGAGACCATCATTGTCAATTTTTCCCCTCTTATTATGTGTCCCCAGAAGGACAAACCTTTTTATGGGTCAAGACCAGTTCTAATCCCAATCACAGCATAAAAGTTAAGCAACAAGTTCCACTGAGTATAACCTACACCACCCTAATGACAACTTCCATGCTACACCCATTTCTGTATTTCTGGTAAGGCTCATTTTCTGTTTCTAAATCAAAGCCAGGAAGAATCTACCAGTTCCACCCCTTTCTACCTTCATGATAACTTTGCTCTGGACATTTTATTTTCCTCTCTGCTTTTGCACCTTTCCTGCAATTACTCTAAAGATAACTCAGTCAGTCATCTTTTCAACAGGAAGTATTTGTTGAGCACTAATGAAGATCAAACACTGTGTAAGGCATTAGAAAAAATAACGGTGAACCAAAAACTCTCGGTTCTGTGGCCCTGGCCATGTTAGTTAAATTTCAGAGTAGTGTTGGATAGCAAATGAAGAACCACAGGGTAAAAGCAGAGTGGTCATCGTGTAGAGAGGTGATGGAGAGGTACATGGTGAGATCCCATCCTCAGAGAATCATCTAGGGAGGAAAGTCAGGGAGGCTTCATGGGGGAAATGATGACTCTACTGAGCTTGGCTCTCAAGGGTGGAAGAAACTGGAGTTCTCAGAGAGTTGGTCTTCTTCCTTCCAAGGAAGCAAAACTGATACCTCCCAAGTCAGACTAGCCCTTGAGAAATCAAGGGTCCTCCCAAACACATTTCTTGTTCAACAGGCTTACCTACCCATACTGGCACACAAGGGCTCTTCATTAGAGGATAAAAAAGGCGTGTCTCACTAGAATAAAAATCAGGAAACAGGTTTCCTGCTACGGTTGTTGAAATGCTGCTTAATATTTATATAAAACCACTGAACTGAGGAGTCCCTTCTCGTCTGCGACTTCCCTTTTTTAAAAGTATTTCCCGTAAGGTACCCGTTCTGTAGCTTGCCCTCTAAAGCCTGCTTCCCGTCACTTCTTCACGAGTTCAAAGCCATTTGGGCTTTTAAGGAGCAGCTATGTATTTTCTCCTCACAAAGAAATCAACTTTAAGCCCATGACTAGAACCAACTCGGCCATTTAATTCTAATCCTGAAGCAATGCTGATGTGTAAGTATGGTTGTCAGGTGACAAATTCTGCTTCCTGGAACCCCCAGGATGGAACTTACAGTCATGAGCAAGAGGCATTTTTGGATGGAGTGTCTGATTAACAGGATCCTTTCTAGGGAACAAGGAGTGCCTGTTGTCTGGCAATGGCTACTGAAGCACTATGATGGACCTTGGCAGGAATGTGTCACAAACTTCTCTGCAGAATTCCTGGAGCTAAGAGAAGGTTATGAGTCAGATGTTGGACTGCTTCAACAGGCTCCTCACACATCATGAAAGGGAAATAAAAAGCAGCTAAACATTGTGGAGGTGGCCCAGGCTTGTGAGGGTACAGAGAGACAGACATGGATACAAATGCACAGATGCTTAAGTCCCTATTCACGAAGGTGACTCAAGAAAGTGATGGCTTCCAGAGAGAAGAGTAAGGATCAAACTTTAGTTCATAGTGTTTAGCATTTCTTGTAATTGATCAGCGAAGTCCAAGTCACACCCTAGTGCACTCGTAAATTGAGCAGTGTTGATTGGTGGTGAAACAAATTCAGCAACTTAGGGAAATATTCAACTTCATAACTTAATATGTAGGAGGAATTAAATCATGCCAAAAATAGCGGGACATGTTTTACTTCGCAGATAGATTATGATCAAATGGAGAAAGAAGCCTTGGAAAAAGGAAGAGAGAGGAAATCAAGGAGTCTGGCTCTTCCGGGTATGTTAGTGAAGTTTTTGGTTGAGAGTAGAAAAGGATGTGGAGGAGAAACCACCTTTGGAACCCGTGATGCCGATGCTGATGCCGACGGTACAATGTAACGCCGGCCATTTTGAGGTATGCTGCTGTGGGTTAGGAATCAGAATCAAAAGAGAACAAAGACTGAAATTGTTTTTTTGTTTTTGCCAATTTTAGTTGCTCAGGCTATTTCTATGATGCTACTAAGATTGAACCACAGTGGTATCTGTGACTTCTTTGATTTATACACTAAAGGGAATATCAGAGTTTTACTGCTCTATCATTTCTTTTACCATATAACCTGTCATGGAGCTTCTCTCAAATCAACAAATACAAATGCACAAGACTTGCTTCTGTAGACGCACTGGCTCTCCTTTATGAATACCTCCTTAAAAAAAAATGAGTCCGCCATTGGTGGGCACTTTGTTTGGTTTTAATTGCCTTGAATATCTTTGTCTTTCTTTGAACACTTATATAATGAGCTCGCTGACTGTACATATTCTTAATTCTAGTGCATGTTGCCAACAGAAAGCAATGTTCTTCTATATCGCTACCATCGTGTATAGAAACCCCACACCACACAACTAGATCCTTACTCTTTTCCATTAGTTGGTGTAAATACCATGATTCTGACAACGTACATAGAACATCCATCTGAAGAAGGTGAAATCCAGCAAGATGGAGGGACTCTGGCCTAGCGTTTGAAAACTGAGAATTCTGGCTGCTCTAGAGGAACTTTGGAACAGAAGAGCCAGATGACAGCATGCTTGCTAAGCTACACAGAAACCAGAGCAACCCAGAGAAAAAGATAGCCCAAACTGGCCAAAGATACTCGTTCCATCTGAATGCATCTGTGCAATACTGCTGTGCACGGCACTGCCGTGAGACGATCTGAATAACATACTTGACAGGAGAGAGGGAGTCACTCCTTTCATCTGGATAATTTGTTCTGTGTTTTAGGGTGACAGAAGTGCAGGTGGAGGTAGAGGAGGGGAGGCACCCTGTTTGAGTGTCATTTAATCATCCATAACCTGATGGCTGAATTCTTCATAAAGAAGTAGTTATTACAAAAGTGCTGACACAGACAATATTAATCAGGATCACTTTCCCTCATAAAAAGACCTGACAATTAAAGGCCAGAATGTCCAACTCTGAACTGTTTGCTCATGGCAGATGTACTGCAGGCGGTGCTCTTCCAAAGTCTGTGTCCCTGGGCTGCCTCTGACCTTGGCCCAGGGGGGACTGTTGACTCTGTGTTCATTTATACTCGGTTTGTCTGTGGAAACAGAGATCCAGACGGCCCTTTCTGAGTTTATTTTACTAGCTCAGGTCCCGCTGGACTCTTAAGGGCTTCAGGCACCAGAACAGCTGTGTTTAACAGTGTAGATTAAGTCCCTGCCTCAGAAACCCATCTGACTTGGCAGTGTTTTTGAAAACACAAGTGGCACTAAATTATAAATGGAGAAAGCATCAAGCCTAAAATAAACTGTCACCAGACAAGAGATATCACCCTTCCATTTCCCTCTTTTCTGTTTAAAAAGGGGGAGTTACTTTAAATCTTATTCTTAGGTGAAATGTGTTGCTTTAGACTTTTTTAAAGTACTTATATCATAATTTCTAAACACACCCATAAGAGGGGATGGGTCTGTTAGCTGCTTTTAAAGCTACAGAGCCGAATGCAATTGCTGCAGCTCTGCTTTTAGTGTTCTCATTTTTGAAGACACCCAACACAGTCAAAGTGGTTAGAGGACTTCACAATTGGAGCATGACTTGCGTTGCCTGGTTACCAGGCCCTCTCTAGAGATTAGGTTATCAGGATATTTAGATGCACAAAAAGCAAACAGGCAAAACTCATGCTGCCTGTAATTCCCCTGGGAGGTTAGGGTAGCTTCCAAGACAAGAAGCCTAAGTGGGAAAAGAAACAGTCTCTATTGGCATGGAGTGGTGACTAGCAGTTATTTGTGCTAGGGGAAGCCTCGCCATCTGAGACCCCATGATGAGTTTTACATGGCTCTAGTCTTTGGGGCTGTCAGGTGATCCTGCCCGTGACTGCAAAGGCTGCCTGTGCAATCTGCAATACCCAGGGGCATTCTGGTTTTGAAAGTAGTTTTTAAAAAGAGGCATTTAGGTATCCCTAAGGAGGGCACTGTAGGATTCCGGTTGGAAATTAACCTGAAGGTAGGAGAGAGTAGATCAGAGACAGGGAAAAGCTGATTCTCTTCCCCCGAGAGTTACACTTTTGCCAAACTATCTGCTTTTAGCTCAGAGCCATATTCTTTTAGCCCCTTTCTATATTCTTCCCTAGCTCAAAGAAGAGAAATCCTAAGTGACATTTTCTTTCAATAGAATTCTGGGTTAAATTTCCCAGGGAAAAATTTATAAAGGGAACTTATGTGTGATTTGGAAGGCTGACTAGGAAGAAAACGTACTTGCTACAGCCATGAGCAGTGAACAGAGAGCTTCATTTATGAATTCCTCTGGCTCTCAGTTCCTGTGCACAGCATCAGAGGTAGCTGGCAGTGTCTTCCTTGTGACTCCTGGACCTCCAGCTTTCCTTAGTAGCCTTCTTGACTTTTGTTCTTTCATGTTTTCCAATGGACAAGTGAAAGAAATTCTCTCACATTAAATATCTTTCCTCTGAAAATGCAGAGAGTTGCTCTTTCTGCCCCTGCAATGAATCACGAATGGTGTAGGGGAATAGACACAAAAGCCCGACACTTTGGTCATTTATGCTAATAAATCTAAATGTCAATAAGCATCAAAATATAGACTGTTATACAGACACAAAGACTGTATGGCAAAATGTCATTATTGTAACATTAAAAACCGGGCCAATCTGTAACATTAGGTGTAAGGATGTTGGGGATATTTGAGGACAGATGTGCAGTGGTTGAGTTGGTGTGCATGAGAGAGGCTGGGTTGCTAGTGATGTTTGATTTAATACCATGGTTAAAGCACAAAGATCACTCTACTAGTTGTACTTTTATTACGATAAAATTTAACAACACTTTAATTAAAACATTTGAACTGGTAGGGATTTATTTTTCCCAGTGTCAATCCGAATACACCAACTTAACCATTGGGTTCAGCATTGTACTTAGTGTTGACACCGCAGGTGAAACAGACTAAAAATCTTGTTCAAAGTCTGTCCCCGAGCCCTGTTTTCTACCCATCTGGTAAATAACTTGGTAAAATATGAACATTTCCCATATTTTCCTTCAATTTTTTTTCCCAATGACAGACAAATAGAAATGGACATTCCACACACACAGATGAGAGGTAGCAGTCCAAGCTGACTTGTCATGTTGGACATTACTTAAGAAACTCTCTAGTGAAAAGCTATGGGTACTCTTAAGGAAGAATGGGCCAACCTTGACTTCCAGGTTAAGATGGTAGATTAGCAGCTGCTTCTGTGTGATGCTGTGATGGAGAAAGGTCAGGGTCAGAAAGAGCAGACTCTGTCCCAAAGAGAGCAAGAGAGAAAGGGATCAGATGGAACCGCTGAGAAACAGAAGAGCAATAGAGGCCAAAGGAGTAAGCCCGGCAGAACGCAGCCCAGCTGTGAAGCTCCCTCCCAGAGACAGGAGAAGAAACAGAAGCCTCTCCCACAAGGTAAGCCATGTAGAATAAAACAGAATCCTACCCATAGGGCAAGCCCACCGCTCATGCAAGCCTCAAATCCAGTTGCAGGTTTTGGTGAAATGACTACTCCTCAGTTGATACAGTCTCTCCCTATGACTCAGAGGACTATAGCTGGGTGCCATCTTGAGAGATTTAAAGGATTTAAAATCATTCTAGCCACCAGGCAGGCTGGTAAAAATGTGTCATTTCAGCTACTCAGTAGGCTGAGGCAGGACGATCTCCAGTTCAAGGCCTGATAGGCTACAGAGTGAGTTCAAGGCTAGCCTGGGAAACTTTGTAGGCTCCTGCCTCAATATAAAAAGTAACGAGGATGGCTGTGGACATGGCTCAGTAACATGGCAACATGCATACCAAGCGCGTGTGAGCCCCAGGTTCAGTCCACTACCCAACAACACCCCAACTCCAGAGGTGCTGAGAACAGGGAACATTGCAAGTCAGGGATCTTGGACTCGATCACAGCTTCAGGGTGAGAGTCAGCCATAGGAGACAGTGATGGAGAGCAGGGCTCTGGAAACTGGCACCAAAGCTTTCAGGAAGCAGGAGGTTCAGCTTAGGTCACCGAGTACATTGGTATGGGTCCCTGTCCTCAGGGGCAGACCTCCGCAGAGAGGAACATTGGAGTGTTGTGAGTCTGAGCTGGAGGGGCCACAGGGAGGGAAACCTCTGGAGCCACTTATGTGCCTTGAGGCTCACAGGAGGAGAGTATCAAGTCCTAGAACACTTGGCACCCTCAGTTGCCTCACGCAGGCATGCTGATTAATGTTTGCTGGGTATTAGATGGGTATTAGAAGTCGAGAGAGAGAGAAAGAGAGAGTTCTACCTGTCCAGATCTCCATGGCACGTACCCACCAGCCCTTCCTCTGTTCACATGACTGGAAGCAGCATGAGACCTAATAGATGCTGATGAATATTCTTGGACTTCCAGTCTCCACAGCTCTGATCTCAATTAAACTTCTCTTCTTAGAAATTACCCAGACTCAGGCATTCTGTTACCACAACGGAAAATGGACTAGGCTGATGATCCTTCATCTATCCACTAAACACCCATTTCTTGGATTCTACTATATGCTTCGAAGCTGACCGAGTGCTGAGAGCACAGGATGAATGAGAGAGTCTCTGTCCTCAGGAAGTTCACGATTGGTTACAAAACAGTCAGGCAAAATAATGGTTTGGTTTCAGGAATGAATTTTGGTACCATCAAAAGCATATCATTTAAGTCCTAAGTACACGTTTTAAATTCTGTTTTCTTGAAGGTCTCCACTGGTGACCTTCCAATATGAGGCCTACTGCTATTTTAGACCAGCGTTTTTTGAGCGTTCACCCTGCTTGACTTCATTTAAATGTACCAAGCTTGGGGACAGTCTGGGAGCATCCCAGGTTCTGATGATAAGGGTTTGCACTTAGGAAGTAGGCTGAGACTTCTGGCACGAGCTTGGTACTGATGGAGTGCTTTAGGGATGATTTTGTAGCTATGGGTTCCTATAGTGGCTACCTCTGAACTAAGTTTGAGGAAATTCAATGAACCTTACAGATGTTGCGTTGAAAAGAAAAAGCCAAAGACAATGTTGAATACGTTCAAGTGCCACATGTCTGTCATCTGACAAGGCTTCCAGGCAGAGAGCTCAGGCATGAGAAGCATCCTGGCAGCTTCTCTACTGTCTAGTTCCTCCCAGAACAGGATAATTCTCTCATATAAGGAGATACCTGCTTTTAATTATTCCTGGTTTGTTGTCAGGGAACACATTATGTACCAAATATGATCAGAGATTTGTACAAGAACACAGGATTCGTTTCTCACAATGTCTTGGACCTAAGTTAGTGTCCATGGTTGTAAGTGGAGCAGAATGTGGTCAAAACCCGGGCCAGGCATGGAATTCAAAGGGACACTGAACAGACAAAGAACAAAGCAGGAAGGCTTGCTGATTCTAACTTCAAAACTTCCTACAAAGCTGGAGTAATCCAAACAGTATGGTGCTGACATAAATGACAGAGAACAGCAGACAGCACGGAGGGCACAGAAAGAGTCCCTGCTATGTATGGTTGAGTGATTTTGACACGGAGTCTAAGACAATCTAATGGAGGGAGGAAAATCACCATTCAAAAATTGTACTAGGAAACCAGGAAAACTGGACACACACACACACACACACACACACACACACACACACACACATGGGGGGAGAGGGAGAGAGAGAAAAAGGAAAGAGAGAGGGAGAGGGCAAGGGAGGGAAAGGAGAAAAACAAAGTTGGACTTTACAGCCACAAATTTACTCAAAGTAGATCAAAGACTTTGTTTGACCTAATAAAATCTTAGAAAGGAATGTAGACCCAAACCTTCACAACGCTACCCTTGACAGTGTGTTTTTAATTATGACACCAAAGGCACAGATAACAAAAAAAGGAAAAATTGTACAAATTAGACCTCGATAAAAAATGTTAAATTTGTGCATTAAAAGAAGCCGTCCACAGAGTGGGAAGGCGCATTTGCAAATCACATCTGAGAAAAGATTAACATACAGAATACGTAGGGAACATATTCAACAACAGAAATAATTTTAAAACGGGCAGAGCACTTGAGTAGACATTTCTCCAAAGAACACACACAAGCAGACCGTAAGTATAGGATGGCCAGCGTTGTCGATCATTAGGGAAATACAAACCAGAACTACAGTGAGTTACTAGCTCAAACACATACATGTAAACCCTAAGTAGGAAAGGTAAGGTAGAGATTAGAACCCTGTGCACAGTGGGTGGGAACTTAGACGGTATATTTGTTGTGGAAAAAAAAACCATAGCAGTTATTTTAAAAGTTGGAAATAGAATTCATGTATGAATCAGTAATTCCACTTTTCCCTGTTATGTACCAAGGAATTGAAAGCAGGTCTTGAAGCAGAGGTAGTTATATATGCACACGTTCAAAGTGACATTATTTCTCAATTGCTGAAACACAGAAGCAACCCCACAATGGATAAAAAGGTGTTATGTACACGTGATGGAATATTGTTTGGCCTTAGAAAGGAAGAAAATTCTGCATCCTGTTAGACCTGGGTAGACACTATGATATGTGAAACAAGCCAGTCACAGAAACATGGGTGCTGTGTAATTCTACTCACATGAAGTTTGGGGGGTGTTGGACATCATGGAGCAGTAGGATAAGGGTCTGCAGACAGTATAGATTGAATTTAAAAGGTGAAAGAGTTACAGAGATGAATGCTGGTGATTACCATACATTATAAACTTATTTCATACCAGCAAACGGTATACTTAAGGATGACTAAAGTGGGCACATATATTACCATAATAAAAATGGGGAAATCGGAAAAAAAGAATACAAATAGATATTTCTTCAAAAGAGATAGACAGTTGGGGCTCCACGTGTAGCTGAGTGATAGAGCACTCGACTTACATGCACAAGGCCCTGGGTTCAACTCCCAGCAAAGCCAAATAACCATTATTAAAGCTGCACAATTGGCTGAAAGTGAACAAAAAGATGGTTGACATCATTAGTCACCATGCAAACGGATACCTCAGTGAGCTTCTGTGCCATGCCTTGTAACATGGCTAGAATAAGAAAGTATTGCTAAGGATGCAGAGAAACTGTTACTCTCTTCTGCTAGCGATAGAATGTATAATGATCTTCACAATTAATCATCAAATGACTACATGAGCCATTAATTCTGCTGCTAGGTATGTGCCCAAGAGAAACTAAAGCCAAACCTAGACTTAAAAGTAGATAACAGCATTATTTATAATAGCCAGAAAGTAAAAGGTTTATGAATCTTAATGTCTATCAATGTTGAAGGTGCTTGGCAGCTAAGTCAGATATTAGCAGGCCTTAAGGCCATTGAGAATGGATCTTTCCCTCATAACTATCAGCCTGCAAAGCTAAGAACTGAATCTATGGGACTCTATTGTTACCTGGAGGTCCTACTGCTCACCACCTCTACAGAAAACAAATGGAGAAGAGACCAAGACAGGAGGAGGAGATTGGGGAAATGGAGTAAAAATTGTTTGTCTCAAAATAAGGCACTCACCGCTTTCCAAAAGGGAAAGATCTCAAGGGTTTTGTGGGGCAATGGGTGGAAGATTCCCACTTGGCAGGGTTCTTTGCAGGTGGACATGTCCTTGCTCTAGCCTCTCCTTCCCATCTCTTATGTCCCTGTAATTTTACAAGTGAAAACCGTGGTGGGTGAAGGAAGGAGAAAGCATCTCAGATGCTCATGATACCATGGGGGAGGGTTGCTACACATCAGACAAATGCTGGGAGGTTCAGGTAACAGGGCTCTGTTGAGGCCCTTTAAGGAAAGCCCATTTCTTCCTGGTAAAGCATGGCTATCTAATAAACTCTTTTTAATTCTTTAATTCTTTTTAATCTGCTCTGTTATATAATTACCATCCAAAAGAACAAACCTGCCAATCACCTGCAAAGGAAAAGATCTTCAGGAAATCCATCTGTTCTAGAGACTTTAAAAACTAGTATAAGGCCTGCCTCAAAATGTAGGTGGGCACAATGGTCTTTCTGGCCACTGTTTACTCTCCCGGTGTGAGTGTTTTCCTTCACAGTGATCCCACTAGTCATCATCAGCTCTCACCTTTGAGAGTGCTCGTGGAGCAGTCCACCTACCATGACAGCTCAGCAAGGAGAACACAGAGACATTTTCATAGATGCAAACCCTGCCAGACCTCAGCAGAGGAACCACTGTCATGGCAGGTGCCATACTGGACAATGGAATCCTGAATGTCCCAGCTCAGAGGTTTTTATTGATACCTAATGTCCTCAGATGTTCTATTGATAGTACATACAGAACAAGAGCAATCAATCTTTTACATAAAGCCAACACACCTGCAGACAATACAAATGCCAAGGCCTAGGCAGCCCTTTGTCCAACATTGCACAAAACAACCATTTTAAACATAACTAAAAATAAACTTCTGCTACATATCCTACTTCCTGTATAAGACAAAAAAATGCTTTATCTCTACAACACAATTTAATACTACGACAGCAATACCATTTTCAAGAGGAACAATCACAGGGCTTGCTAATGCACAGGACCAAGTGAAACCAAACGTCTATCAAGCATTTCACAATATCTTTAGACAGCAGAAAAACATTAGCAATATGCAATTATCTGGAATTCACTCACAATATTCTGGGCTCCTCCAAAGGGCTTGGATCACTTCTCTGGCTCTGCCTCTGCAGCACACACAGCTTGTCCTCCAGGCTCCACACCACTGCTGCTGCTGTTCTTGGTGTTTATCCCATGGTACTGGCATCTTCAGATGGGCAGTTGCTACAACTAGGTTGCACTCTCACTGATAATGTCTTCTGGGCCCTCTTCGTGATGTCAAGCCTCAACTTCTCTCCGTGACCCTTTCAATCTAGGCCTTCAACTTCCACTGAGGGTGCACCTACAATGACCTCTCCTGACCTTTCACAGTGCCAAACCTCAACTTCTTTACATGACTTCCCCTTCAATCTGGGCCTTTAACTGCCACTGATGCTGAACCTTCACCAGTGGCCTCTCCTGGTCTCTCATGGTGACAAGCCTCAGCTGCTCTCTATGACCCCATGCCTTTAAAACCAGCACCACCTGGGTGACTCTTACAGTATCAAGTTAAGCTGCCAGCACGAGATACAGCCTTGGCCAGTTCTGGAAGACAGCTGTGTGCTGACCCTGAGCAAACACTTTTTCCAGATTTTGAGATAGAGTCTGGTTTACAGAAAAAAACAATTGGTTAGTTCAGGTTTGAGTTCAAAGTTCTGTAGAAAGTCCCAATGACTTCGTTATGATATAACAACTGTTAGTCCTGATTCTTTTAGCAAGTGTTTTAGCATCATTGCAGGTGAACCTTGTCTACAAAAAGCGTTCCCTCATGGGGTAGAGTTCTCATCACCATAGCAGATGTGTCTTGTCAGGACCGCCTCACAAGTATCCAGACCATTTGAAGTTAAAGTTTGCAGAAAACAAACAAAAAACAAACCAAAAAAAAAACTGTTCAGTTTAACTAAGCAGCTTCTCAGCTCCTACCTGCCCCCCCTACTACAGGGAAACATACAAGCTTCTTCATAATCTCAAATACAACATTTTGAGCTTCACACACACACACACAGAGAGAGAGAGAGAGAGAGAGAGAGAGAGAGCTCTCAGCAAACTCAGTTCATAAAGCAGTCTCTCTGGCTTCCATTTCTAGCGCCCTGGTTACTGCCAGTGGTGGGAGGGAGCGTTGGCTCCATGACAGAAAAGAGGTTGGAACCTTCCTTTCTACTGCTTTGATAGACCCCACCAAGGTTCTTGTACTTTACCAGGCAGACTTCTCAATGTTTTCAGTATCCTTTATCTGGACATAGCTCTCTCTTTCTATGAAGGCCTCTCTCTGTGGCTCTCAGCTTTGAGCCCTCTTCCTCACTTAATTTTCACAGCCCTCCTCCCTCTCTCTCCAGACACTTGTTTCCTTCTCACCCTCCTCTTCCTTCAGGAGACTTCTCTTCTTCAGTACACTTCTTCCACTCATTGTTTTGCTTTGCATATATAATCTCTGTACTCTGGGAACTGCCTTGAGCATACGTTACCAGATTGTGAGGCTGTAGTTTCTTTCCTAGTCTTCCACATTGTCTCCACATTGTCTCCACATTGGATGTAGCTGGCGTGACTTCGGGCCCCACATTGCAGGCACCACTTGTAGCAGTTCACCCACTGTGTACTCAGTGGCTCAGCAAGGAGGACATGGAGGCATTTTCGCAGATGTAAACCCTTTCGGACCTCAGCAGAGGAAGCACCTGTCATGGAGAGTCCATACTGGACAATGGAACCCCGAGCCTCTCATCTCAGGCACTTAAGCTCATTGGGTGTTCTGTTGATAGCACATGCGCAATCAAACATCTTTTACATAAAGTCAACATCTATAGACAATACAAACGCCAAGGCCTAGGCAGTCCTCCACCCAACAATGCACAAAACAACCATTCTAAACGTAACTAAAAATAAACTTCTGCAGCAGCTCTGCTTTAGTTTGTAAGAAGCTTCACCTGCTATTAGCCCCTGTGTACACGTTAGAATCCTCTGGACACTGAGCCTGAGGACCAAGTGGTGTCCAGAGATAGAACCCAGTTACAAAAGGATAGTAAAGCATGGTGCATCATTTAAGGCACAAGTCAGCCACGTAAAGTATGAAGTACTAATACATCCGGACAGAAGATGAACTTTGAAATCACTGGGTTAAGTGAAGGGAGCTAGGCATAACAGAACACACTGCATATGTCATGTGTATATAATATCCAGAGTAAGCAAAGGCATAGACAGGAAGTCGGTATATGGCTGCTTAGGGCATAGAATAGAAGATGCTAGCCCAAGGGTATGAGGTTATCTTTTCAGTAATGAAAAGTTCTAGTACTTATTGCCTGCTAGCCACATATTTTATAAATATCTATAAATGCATTACGCCTTTAAAAGGGTGAGTTGTATGGTTTGTGAAGTCACTCTCAGTAAACTATTAAAAACACCCTACCCAAGCCCTGTTGCAGTACTGACTTTCAGCTCTCGTGGACAGATCTGACGGTAGACGTCCAGAGGACCAAGGATTTAGGCAATGTGACTTAAGCTGGACAGCAGGCATGAAGGGGACTGAGCCAGGGTGTCTCCAGCCAGAAAGAAGCGGTCCTGCGTAGCTCCCACTAACCCTGCATATGACACTTTGGAGGGTTATGTAAGATTCTGCATATGTGATACAGCCTTGGGACTTGAGACAACTGACTTTTATGAAAAGCTGGACATCAGCATGTTTCTTTTTTCCTAATATTTTTATTATTTTCAATTAATTTAAAAAGTAGGAAGAAGGAAAGGAAAAACGGTTTTCTTTATAACTACAGCACAGAAAGGCTTTAAAAGCCCTTTGTTCCGATGGTAGCAAAAAAAAAAAAAAACAAACAAACAAAAACCCTCTGGCACAATATTTAAGCCATGACTTTCTGTAGAGCAAAGAGCAATGGACTTAGTGAAGTCCCGGTGAACTTACCTCGCCTCCCCGCTTCCACATTCAATTTTGGCTGAGAAGACGCCGGTAAGAGGATGGCAAGCAGGCGGAAATAACATAACAACCTTATTCTTAGAAATCCAATTCTGGGACCCTAACTGAGTTGATCCAAAAATACCTGCCAGGAAACCAAATTTTCAGCCCTCAAATACTGACAAAATCAAAAGGGTAATGGCGATGAAGTTTAGATGGTGCTCAACATCAGTTTTCATCGGACAAAAGCAAATTAGAACCGCAATGAGATGCCATTGCACGTGCATTAGAATGGTTAAAAAAGTGATATCACCACACACAGGCAAGGATGTGGACACCTGAATCTTCTGTGCGTGGTCACTGAAGGTAGGAAATGTCATGACTGTCTTGGAACGCTTGCTGGCAGCTTCTCACAGTATTGGACAAGCCTGCCTATGAAAAGACACCTGATTTCTATATTCATACATAAAAGAAATAAACCTATGTGTCCGCCAAGATACCAAGACAACTCCATTTTCATAGCAACTGTATATAGCAGCCTAAAATAGTCCCCAGTATAACTCATACCCATCAACAAAGAGTACGTGCACAAGCCAGCAAGCGGGATTCTATTTAACAATAAAAAAGGAACAAGTACTGATACATTTGCCAACAATGGGTGAGTGTCAACCATGCTATGCCAAACGAAGAAGCCAGACAAGAAGTGGCCCTTGATAGAAAGTCTGTGTGTATAAAATTCAACAACACACAAAGCTAATGTATACATCAGAAGTCAGAGAAGTGGTTGTTGATTTTACAAGAGAAGGCTGAGCTTTGTCCAGAGAACTTTCTGGGACAGCCAAATTGTCAGTATTCCATGGTCTCCCTTCTGTGGAGGCTGCTAAGATGCTAGCCTCTGGGTCCTGTTCTAGCCAGAGGCTGGCCTTACCACAGCTGCACTTGTGGCTCGGCCTTGCAGGTGAGCCTCAGTTTGCTCTCACCTCTTTGGTTCTGTTGTTGTTGGGATGCTCTCTTGGACTTTCAGTCCCTGAGTTTAATCCTTCCAGGATGCTACCCAAATCTAAAATGCTTCAGTCACAGCCAAACTCTTCCCCAAAGCAATAGGTTTCAACCTGGGTCTGGCCCCTAGTGGATCCATAGGTAGAATTCAGTACTCTGTGAACTTGAAGGAGAAACATTGTATCTTCATGTTCACTAGTCCCTGTTGGAAATTTGGCATTTCCTTTGATTGTGAATATAAGCAACACCCTATAGTAACATGAACAGTATGCACGGTCGTAAATGGATGAACCATAACTTCATGTAACAATTGTCACAAATATGTCAAAATATTGCTTATTACCATGGCTACTTCAAAATTATACCAATTTCTGTGTCTATCAAATCATCCTATTTACCAAATTAATATGGGATGTATATATTTTTAAAATATTTAATAACTGGACACAGGCCAGGAAAGCTAGTAGGCTAACTGCAGATCTTTACCTCTCCATCTCTGGTCTCACCCCAGCTCTGTGGCAGACCACCTACGGTGGCCTTTTCTCCCTCTCTGCCCCTATCTCAAGCAGACCTTCACACAGACCTTTTCCTCCTCCTCCTTCCCCCAACTCACCCCCTTATTCCAGCCCCATCTCCAGTTCCTTGGGAACCCTCCAGCCAAGCTTGCCAGTGAAGCAGGTAGGTGAGCTTCAGATCTCCACATTCCCTCTTTTCCTCCAAATCCAACCCCCTAGTCTCATCCTCCGCTCTGTAGCAGACTATCTGCTGTAACATCGCCAGGGGACTATGAAGATTCCGGTGGCACACCATCCTTTCTTCGCTCCTGTGGACCCCCTAGTTCCTTCCTCAGTGTCAGTTCCCAATACCTACAAACACATTGTGCCTTGGAGCTCCCAGTGGCCACACCCACCAGGATCCCAAAAGCATTTCCTACCAAAAAACCACAGCCACCACACCCTCCTAATAAACAGAGAGCAACAGAAACCAAGAATAAAACACCCATTCAATAAAGACAAGAGCAGATATCAGAACCAACTATTACACTCATCCTAAGTCCAGATGCCTAGATGCCAGCGTAAAAACACAATCAATAACGGCCAGGATGGTATGTCCCCACTGGAGTCCAACAATTCTACTACAGCCATCCCTCAGTATTGCAACATAACTGAAGCACAAGACAAAGACCCTAACATAGCCTTTATGAATATGGCAGAGGTCCTCAAAGAGGAAACGAATATATCTATTAGAGAAATATATGAAAACACAAAGCAACAGTGGAAGGAAATGAGCAAAACAGTTCAAGAACTGAAAGTGGAAATAACATTTTTTAAAAATGAGGGAAATCTAGAAATGAAAAATTTAGGAAATAGCACAGGAACCTCAGAGGTAAGTCTCAATACAAGAATACAAGAAATGGAAGAGAGAATCTCAGGCATTGAAGACAGAATAGAAGAAATGTCTACCTCAGTTAAAGAAAATATTAAACCTAAAAACCTCCTTGTTAAAACATCCAGGAAATCTGGGACACTAGGAAAAGACCAAGTTTATATTAATAGGAGTAGAGGAATGAGATGAAATCCAGGTCAAAGGCACAGAAAATATTCTCAGCAAAATCATAGAAGAAAACTTCCCTAACCTAAAGACGGAAATGCCTATCAAGGTATAAGAAGCATACAGACCACCAGATAGACTGTGCCAGAAAAGAAAGCCCCCTTTGCATGTAATAATCAAATTACTAAATGTGCAGAACAAGGAAAGGATATTAAAGGCCTTAAGGGAAAAAGACCAAGTAAAATATAAAGGTAGACCTAGCAGAATTACACCTGACTTCTAAATGGAGATTCTAAAAGCCAGAAGGGCCTGTGTAGATGTTCTACAAACTGGAAGAGACCACCGATGCCAGCCCAGACTACTATATGCTGCATAGCTTTCAGTCACAAGAAATGGAGAAAGGCATTCCAAGATAAAGCCAAATTTTAGCAATACTTATGTATGAATCCAACCCTACAGAAGGTGCTAGGAAAGAAACTTCAACCTGAAGAGGTTAACCATACACAAGAGAACACAGAGAATAATCTCAGACCATCAAATCAAAAGAGGGGGGAAATGTGACAAGAACAAGAATAACAGAAATCGGCACACTGCTCAGTGATAACTCGGTGGCCCCTCTCAGCATCGATGGCCTCGATGCCCCAGTAAAATGACACAGACTTACAGGATGGATGTGAAGACAGGATCCATCCATCTGCTGCACTCAAGAAACATTCCTTAACACCAAACATAATATCATCAGGATTAAAACAATGGAAAAAGATATTCCAAGCAGACGGACTTAAGAAGCAAGCCAGTATAGCCATTTTGATATAAAATAGACTTCAAACCAAAATCAGCAGAGATAGGGAAGGACACTGCATACTCATCAGAGGAAAAATCCATCCAGAAAACATTGAAATTTGTAATATCTATGCACCAAGCACAAGGCCACACAAGTTCATAAAAGTAATACTACTACAGGTTAAATAACCTATTGACCATCACACACTAACAATAGGAGAATTCAATACCCCACTCTCATCAACAGACAAGCCATCCAGACTGTTATAACGTCTATAGGTTGCTCTCCACAAACTGACAGAAATGTTCCGTTGCTGAAAATAACACCTACATGACTCGTTGAACGTGGATAAGCTGATTGAGTGCCTACTTAGGACATTTACCACTATTGGCTAGTGTTCTTGGTATGGAAAGGTACCAAGAAAGTAAAATCTGCACACTACCAAAGGAGAAATGTAAACACCAACCTGTCTACAAACTCTTCAATGTACAATGGTGTCTCTCCTGCAAGATATGTTAGTGCAATGGTGGCACAAAGGTCATGAGAGTAACCAACCAATATCTCATTTGACTAAAGGCCCACTCCAGGAGATGGAACCCATACCGAGCACTGCTTGAGTGACCAAAAACTGGAGACTAGATAGCCCAAGGATCAAGGGGAAAATCAAATACTATTATTCTACAAAAGGAATGTAGTGATAAAATGACTTCTAATGACAGTCTGCTAGTCTCATAAATCAGTGCCTTCCTCATCCACCATCAGAGAAGCTTCTTCCTACAGTACATGGAACAAACACGGAGATCCACAGCCAGAAAACATTCAGAGAGTGAGAGACCCAAAACACCCAGTCCTAAATGGGATGTCTGTATCAAATCCCTCTCTTCAGGTTTCAGGGAACCCTGCAGAAGAAGAGGCAGAAAGAGCCTAAGAGCCATAGCGAATTGAGGACACTAAGGAGACAAGGCCTCATTTGCACAGCAGGATGGATATACACAGGAATTCACAGAGACAGACAACATAAGTGGGGTCTGCAGGAGTCTGCACCAGAGGAGGTCCTAGAGCTGAACAGAGGAGTGGACACACGCCCCCATCCCTAGCCCAGAAGCTATCTCCAATTGATAACCATTTGCATATGAAAAATTATTTTCTCCAAGGGAGTCTCACCGAGGGAACAAACTACTATTAAGGGTAGGCTGCATGCCCAGAAGCAGATGACCAACAGAAAACAAGCTCAGTGGCGTATTTAGAGGTTCCTTGTCTCATAAAGTTGTGTCAGGGTTTTTTAATTTTATTTTGACATTTATTTATTTATTTGTTTGTTTGTCTATTTGTATATTTATACGAAAAGTTTTACATATATATTATAGATTCTGGTTTTGTATTTTTATGGGGGGGCGTTCCTAAATGTATGAATGAGTGGGTCTCCATGTTTGTTTCCTGTGACTTTTAGGGGGGTTTCTTTTCCTCCTGTTTGATTATTTTATTCTATTCAAATTTATTTTTGTTTTATCTTATTACATTTATTTTATTTCACTGTTATCCCTTAGATGCTTGTTTGTTTTCTATTGAGAGATAGAAAAGACAGGGTGTGGACCTGGATGGGAGGGGAGGCGGAGAGGAACTGGGAGAAGCAGAGGGAGGGGAAACTAATATGAATATATTGTATGAAAAAACTATTTCCATAACAGAAAAAATCTGATCACTGTATTTTAGCCTCGCTATTTTCCCCTGTGGCACTATGCTTTCGTTTGTGTGTCACACACTTTCTGAGGAGAGATCTAAACTGGTTTTCTGTTGTTGCTTTAAAAAATTGCTGAAATCTGGGTGGCTGAAACTACAAATCATGATTGTGCTTGTCAGTGGGTCCACATCCATGCACACTTGAGCAGAACAAATTGGGTTATTAAAAAAAGGACAAAAGTTAGGTGATTGCAGTGTACGTCTCTAATCCCAGCACTCGGGAGGCAGAGGCAGGCGGATCTCTGTGAGTTCGAGGCCAGCCTCGTCTACAGAGTGAGTTCCAGGACAGCCAGAGTTACAACAGAGAAACCCTGTCTTGAAGAATGGAAAAAGAAAAAATGGGTTTGGGGGTGCTAGAGAATATATCTTGGAAGAGTTAGAAGGAGGTGAGTATGATAAAAATATATTGTATGCACGTATAAGATTCTCAAATAATTTAAAAAAATGTCATATTAAAACTTTTTAAACCAAAGTGTATCTTACTCTTTTTTCTCTTTTCTTTTCTTTTCTTTCTTTCTTCTTTTCTTTTCCCCTTCCTTCCTTCCTTCCTTCCTTCCTTCCTTCCTTCCTTCCTTCCTTCCTTCCCTCCTTTTCTGAGACAGGGTCTCACTATTATAGGTTGCCCTAGAATTCACAATATAGACTAGGCTGGCCTTGAATTCACAGAGATCTGCCTGCCTCTGCCTCTTGAGCACTGGGATTAAAGTCATGTGCCACTGTGCCTGGCATCTTACTCTTTATTAGGTCAGAAATCGGACACAGTTCTTACAGGGATAAAACCAAGATATCCAATGGGCTGCCTTCCATCTAAAAGCACTCCTGGAAAACTTACTCCCTTCTTCCTTCCTTGCCTTAAAAAAATATTTACTTACGTGACAGTCAAGTTGGCAAAGCACATGTATGGAGTCAGAGGACACGTTTCAAGATTCAGTCCTTGCTTTCCACCTTAGTGATGCAGGGTCTCTCTCGTTTCTGCCCCATACATCCTTTAGTGAGCTATCCATAGTGCTTCCTGGGATTCTCTTATCTCTGCCCTCTGTAAATTCCTTTGGCTGCCTAAAGGCTACAGGATACAGAGACTTGGATGCCCTACAAACACTGGGTACCCTGTGTTTGCCTGGTCCTGGCTCTTCTGTAAAGGATGCTGGCCTTGTTCTAGGTACCTTTCTAGCCAGATGTTCCAAAAGCTCTGTATGTAGCACATCACCCCCACCCCCCCACTTTCTTGCCTGGCCAAGTTCTTCTGCAGACCTCAGCCCACTCATACAGAACCTCTCTGTTTGCCTGCCTAACACAGGTACCTCCAGCATTTGCCTCCCTGTTACTGCTGACAGTTGCTATTTTATTTCTGCTTTGAGTCTGTTTCAAAAGATGTTACTGAAAAGTGCTGGCAATCTGTGTATTTAACAAGCACTGGACTGATTCTCACCATCAAAGTCCTTGGATGTGACACTGCGATTGTGCTAGTGACTCTAGTCACTATCCTAATGGACTGTTGCTCCTAAAATAGCAGAGCATTGAGGGGTCATGTTATGGACTTTGCTTCCAGTGGTTAACATCTGGTCAGTGTGAATGGTACTTTTTTTCTACAATAGTCTCTTCAGTAACTCATAATTTCCTCCCCTGAGAATTGACACTGGAATCGGTTTGTTTTCTATTTCATGGACCTGGAGTAAAAACAAGCTTAAAGTTATCCACAGAAATGACTTTACTGAACATTAATTCTTCCACACATTATTAAAATCTTAATTGCACCTTCACTCTGTTCTTCCAAATTATATGCTCTAGGAGATTTTTATTGGAATGAAAATCTGGAACCAAGAGTGGATAGAGAGGCAATTTCACAGGGTCTACCAGCTAACTCTCATTTGTAGCATTTCTTCCTACTCACCGAACTTAAACCTAAAAGAAAAAAAGCATTGCTTTTTCAAATATTTCTCCTGACACCTCTGACAAGATTAGAGTGTATTCATCTTACAGAGTCTCAGTTCAAAGGATAGAATTCATTTCTGTGATGGCAACTGGAGGAAGAAGGTGTTTGGGGTGTCACGGCATTGAGCACCACATAAGGATGACAGACAGCATTCTCTCTGTTTCCTGAAGAATTTCCTAACTAAAAATATAGGCCAGAGAGGTGGCTCCATAAGTAAATGTACTTGTCACCAACCCAAACGACCTGAATTTGGTCACCCACACCCACATCTGACCCCCAGATCCACATGGTGGAAGGAGAGAACAGACTCCTTAAGTTTCCTCCATGGTGCATGGGTACCTACTCCCACAGAAGGTAAATAAATGTTAAAAAGTCAATATAGGTACATAAAATTAAGTCTACTTTGAATGCACATGCTTCTGTATCATGTGTGTGATAATATGGAGGGTGGGGAGGAGAGAGAGAGAGAGAGAGAGAGAGAGAGAATGCTGTACATAAACCAAGTCAGGGTTAGAGTTAGCATCCTCTAGATCACCATGGGAGGCCTGGAGCATTTCCCTTTTTTTTTTTTTTTTGGCAAGTGTGCAGGGCAACACCTGGCAAAGCAACACCTGCTCTTTTCCAATATGGATCTGGCTGGTGTGCTCCGGCCCAGAGAAGAGCCGCTGCAGGTACTGCTGTCTAGCTCCGTGCCTCCTGTCAGACTGATGGGTGGGGATGAGTCACAAATGTCTGTCAAGCCTGCCTGTAAGAAGTCTGCCACCCAGAAGCTTTGCTAAGCTGACTCACCAAAAAGGCTCATCATCAGCCGGCAGAGTGGCTAAGCCAGAGAGAGCTGCAGGGAGCGGGTAGCGCTGGCGTTGCCTGGGAAGAACTTGAGGACATGTTAACTCTGATTTCTGTGAACAGTCGAAACAGGTTTTCCTGGTGTCATCTTAATGACCTTCTGTGCGGTGGGAATAAAACAGCAAGTGGCAACAGTTAACTCGGGTTGCCAATTTTCTCTTCTTTCTAGAACTCATCTCACTCACAAACATATTAATATGTTGTATTAGGTTTATTCACTTCTGTATCTTCAGGTTGTACTAACATTGCCCAAGAGAGGGGGAACTGATGTGCTCTCTCTCTCTCTCAGTCTCTCTCTTTCTCCTCTAAATGTGGGTACATTTTATGTCTGTTGGCATAATTAGCTTTACTTTGGGTGGTTGTTTTCACGTAGCACCCACATACTCTGTAGAAATGACTGTTCACATTTGTGCTGCTCTGGGGCTTGGATAAAGCAGTGAGCCTTTCCCAGGGGGAGATGGGAAATTCATCTTCATAAAGCAAGTTTCTACGGAGATCCATTCTTTCTTTTTGTTTAGCATTGTCTTTTAAAAGGTGCTGTTCATCTGCCTTGCTTTGATTCGTTGTCTTAGAAAATGAGGAGGGTGACATGTGTTCTCTTCCTTTAAAAAAAAAAAGATTGAAAATAAAAATAAATGGGTGTATTTTCTGATTCCTCTGTTTTTTTTTAGTTAATATTATTTTAATATGTAATATAATTATAAATATAATTATTATATTAACATACTTTTAATAATTTATTAACCAGTTTCAGCTGTTTATTATAATATATACACATATTATATATATGTGGATCATATATATGTGTCTGAATTGTGTGTGTGTGCGTGTGTGTGTGTGTTTACACAGTTGGGGGACATACTCCCAGAGAGAACTCAGCTCACAACACTCAGTTCCAACTGCTTTCTGGACCAAACTGTGTCTGAAGCAAGAAGGTGAAGGGAGGTGACACCAAAAGGGGCTTGAGATTGACTTCTCTCAGCCCCCTCTCCACCCTCCAGCGTTTGACCTCCCACTTTCACATGCTGGATTCAGTACCCTCCCAGAGCAGGCTAAGAGGTAGAGGAATTACAGGGCACCTAAGGAGGCAACTTCAGCTACACCCCGCCAACCCAACATACCCTCATAAAATCAGCAATTTCCTGTGAAAGGTAAAACTGGAAAGTACTCTTGAGGTTAATGAAAACGTACGTTAATGTATTGGCCTTGCTCTGGTTTCTGTCTGGGTGAAAATGTCCCAGGAAAATCCACGCATGAATTTATTGTTAGTAAATTCAAACCAGCATTATTATGTCCCAGGAACTAAGTCGGATATCAGAGATGAAGCCCTCTGGCCAAGCCTCTGAACTCCTCAGGCAGCTGGGAACAAGGGGAGGAAAGCTCAGAGGACCAGATCCTGAGAGGGGAGGCTCCTCGGGATGCCACAGGGCTTTTCAGCTCCAGTAGCTCAGAACTCCTTGACAGCAGGGCGGTGGCGGCATCGGCAGCAAATCTGAAGAAATTCTAGTTCCGGTTAGCCTTTGTCTGACCTCATCGGCACTAAGATCTTCAGAGCTTGCTGGGTCCCTGGGAGGCCTCTGCAAATACAACGGTGAAGAGTAGTTTTCACAATATGTCTGCCTGAAGGGCTCAGTGGGCTCACCCGAGGAATGGGTCTGTGCTCTGGTAGTGGTGCTACCAGCATTCCCAGAAGCAGGCACTGTGGTTGTGTGGCAGCACACAGCTCCCTCTCATGCTGGATCTTCACATGTCAGTACTGGGGCCTTTCCTAACCCGCCTGTGTTCTTGCGGACACAGCCACCTCTAGGCTGCATCATCTACATCTGTTGTGGCTTCTTGCTCAATATCAGCTTCTCCAGGGTCACTTTTATCTTCCTTCCTCGTGTGAGAAATATAACAATTATCAATACGTTGGTCATTGGAGACTGGTGATGGAGAAATACTATTGTTTTATCAATCGAATCCCAGGGGCTGTCTGAGGGTCTGTAATATGGTGACACTACATCAACCAAACCGGTTCTCCTTACAAGGATAAATGTGCTCTTTGGCTTTCTGGAGAGTCTTTGGGTGAAACTTGAACTTTGGACTTATTATGCCTCCTTCAGCCAAGCAAATAACTGCTTGCTTACTAGTCCTCTTCTTGAGCTTACAGTCACTCTGAGGAGCTTTTCCTGCCCGTTCTGTGCACTTCCCTCTCACAGCCAGTATCTCCACTCCTTCAAATTTTAACATTGAAAACATCCCCTGAAGTTTCTGGCTTCTAAAAAACCTTTCCAGAATGCTCCTCTCTAAATCTCCGGGTAGGTGTAAGTCGACGACTTGAGTTTGATCCCTGGAAGCCGCATGGTAGAAGGCGAGGACCGACTCTTACAAGTTGTCCTCTGACCGCCGCACTTTGTGTATGCAGACATGTGTGTGCACACATGCAGGCTAAAAGCTACATCTCTTCGTGTTCACTTGGCTCAGTCCGAGCTTGTTCAAAGCCACGTCAGAAGCCATAAGTGATTTGATTTTTATTTGCACATTGTTGTGCCTTTGATTTAAGCTGTACTTTGTGCCTGTTCCAGGAGGGTAGAGAGGGCAAGGAAGTTTTTAGATGTCATCATAAAGTTGAGAAGCATGCGTTCTGCACGTGGTTGGTGACATTAATGGAGTATGACAATTGGGGGGTCAGACTTAAGTTGACAGAGAGGAAATGAGACATGACGGTTGGAGGGAAGGAAGGACACACGGCTACCTCCCCAACTTATATTCCGTCAGAAGTACCTGCTCCAATGCAAATAAGAAACACAGCGGCTCAAAGCCCCAATAATACCATCTGACAGATATTTGACCATTTCCTGCTTTGGAGCCCTGAGTCTAGCTCCTTAAGGACATATGTCGTGCAGAACTCAAGACACACTTAAAGAGGAATTTCATCTTTAAACAAATAAAATCTCCAAAAATAAAACAAAGTCAAATCCTGTACTGGCGGCAGAAAAGCCACTCTCTTGGTGCTGGGTTGAAGCAGCTCCCACAGCACCGGGGACATTTTGTCCCCATCCTTTGATTGAAGACAGACTGGAGAAACGAGACCTAGTTGGGTTTGGGAAATTAATCACAGTATCATTTCGTCAAATTCTGTAACACTTTACATGTAGGATTACATAGCCCTCACCTGGGACCCAAGAACTGAGAGGCATCAGGGGAGAGAGTCCAACAATCAGTTTTCACGGACAAAGGAGAACCTTGTGTTGTAAGCACATGGGGTTACAGAGGCATAATCTGACCCAGGTATAACCCAGCCGTGAATAAAGAGCTGCTTTATAACTGGGTTTAATTGTACTCATCTGGAATTTTGCCCCTCCCTGCGGCTGTGGGATTTAATTAATCCTCACCCAGAGGCCAGTCTCTTCCAGGCAAACCCCATAGAAGGGCAAAGAACTACCTCAATGTAGGTTACAGCTAGATTCAGCCGGTTCCTATTTTATTACTATTCTCTATTGTTAAGCGAACTTTGCTGAATGATCGGATTGTATTTGTGCCTTGGGGCTTTTGAGAGCAATTGGAAAATACATTATAGAATAAACCACAAGATTATTAAAACGACTTCAAACAGTTGGAATCTAATTTTCCAAGGAGCTTGTAATACTCGTATTTACTCACATTTCATTCCCTTAATTATTCATGGTTCATATTTGGAGAATAAAAGGTATAAGGACATGCTCTCACCTAATTACCTCACCCCTACTTCTTTTTAAGCCCTGCTTTATTTCTCATGTGTGAAGCAACTCTGTCATCTGGCTAGAGTTTCCAGGGGAACTGAAGACCGGTAGGCTGAGAGATCTAAATGGCAACACCAGAGTTCTTCTCTTGTGCGCTTGTCCTCCAACATGTACCCAGTTTCTCCCTAAAATGAATACCCTCTAAGCTGGCTAATCTTAGGTCAACTTGACACACAAACTAGAGTCATCTGAAAGGAGGGAACTTTAATTGAGAAAATGCCTCCATAAGATCTGACTGTAAGGCATTTTCTTAATTAGTAATTGGTTAGGACCCAGTCCATTGTGGGTGGTGTCATCCTTGGGCTGGTGGTCCTGGGTTCTATAAGGAAGCAGGCTGAGCAAGTCATGTGGAGCAAGCCAGTAAGCAGCCTCTGCATCAGCTCCTGTCTCCAGGATCCTTCCCTCACTGAGTTCCTATCCTGACTTTCTTCAACGAGATGAACAGTGCTGTGGAAGTATAAGCTGAATAAGCCCTTTCCTCCCCCAATTTGCTTTTTGGTCATGGGATAGACACACTAACTAAGACACCCTCTTAACCAAACAGAGTGTCTGACCTCACAGCAAGGAAAGGCTTAACAAAAAGATCCCTTCTATTGGTATTTTTTCACTCGATTCTTACCTATCTTTGCTTCTTTCTTCTCTGAAGTGTTGGACATCGGGCTGTGTTTTGGTTCTGTGCTAAAAAAGGGTCTTGTGCTAAAGGCTTGACTGCCAGCTGATAGGCTTCTGAGTGCTGCCTGGATCCCAAGGGCTCCAGCTTCATCAACGGGTGGATCTATTGACAGGCTCATAGGAGAATGGGCTAGTTGGGAGGTAGGTCCTGGTTGGAGCTTGTCCCTCGACAGGGCTTGGGGCATCTTCTTACTCTATTTCCTCACTGGCTTCCTTGAAGCTAGAATGGTTCTCTACCTCTCTTACCATCTTTGCTTCAACATAAAGCAAAGAGGGCCGATCTACCTCTGCAACTCCAAATCTCAATAACTATTTCTTCCCTTAGTGAACTTTTTTTTTTGATAAAAATGTAACCAAAGAAAGGTTATGACAATGGTAATTGCCACTGAGGTCTGGCAAACTCCATGCACGACCGAAAGCAGCTCAGAGAAGAAAGAGTCCGTTTGGCTCATAGGCTACAAACTGTCCACCGTTGAAGAAAGTCGGGATACGGAGTGAAGTAGAGACCGTGCAGTAAAGCTGCTCACTGGCTTGAGCCCAGGCTCACATTCTGCTACCCTTCTTACACCTCTCAGGCACATTGTCCTGTGTTCTTAGAGGAAAAACACTGTTTCCTCCTCAAAAATATCCGGCCTCCTTGGTTAGGCTCAGACTTCTCTGACATGTTCTGGCGATAGGTAAGAATATCTTATTTATATTTTCATGTTACATAAGGATCTATCTACACTAATTTGTAAATGGACTCTCAAGACCTTAGACAATGTAATTCTCTGGTGGGAAAGTGCAGTCTACCTTGTTCCTGAGCTCCTTTGCTGCATGCAGCCCAGTTATACTGTGCAGGTGTGCCTCTCTCGCCTTCCTCCAAGGGCCAAGAATGAGCAAGACACCTTAGGGAAGAACAAAAGGAACACCATAAACAATTCCCCACTCCAGCCATGGAAGTACCCTTAGCAGCTGCTAAGTTGTCTCTTCATGGCAGGGAAAACTTGAAGCTGTTTGAACCAGTTTTTCAGCCTTCTCTCCAAAACTCTGGACTTTCAGATGCAAGGGACTTTTGAAACCTTCTCCTTTGTGCCCATCAAATTGAATTGCCTTTGTCGAATCCTTTATTTTCTCCTTACCAACCTGGGCCTTCTCCGAATCACTCATTTCTGGTAAAGGAGACACCATTCTCCACGGAATGAAGACGTGCTGCTTTGCCGCCAACTTTGATACTTCCTATCTCCCATTGTGCAGTCAGCCCCTGACTGTAGGGTTATACCCCACAATTCACTCCAGATCCTTGCCACCCTACTCACCGGTGCTAGCATTTTGTACACGGGTCTCTTGGTGTTTCCGGCCCAGACTACTGAAGCCATTCTCTAATGGGCCCTAGGGTTGGACTCTTTCCCACACCCATTGTGACTGGTCAGACATTTGACATTTTACTTGTTAGATATTTTAAATGTTTCTCTTGCCTTTTTCATCAACAAGTGAAAGTTTAGACTGACAATAATGACACAACAGCCTTGTCCAGGTCACCCTAAGTGACCAGGCTGGGAGAGCCTGACCAAGTGCTTCTCACACGGAGTCACTTTCTCAAATGACCGCAGAAAACCTGTACTGCCAGTATCTGCTGGTTCTGCTTTTTCTACCTTCCTTATTTTCGTACCCTTCCATGATTTTGCTGCAGGCTTTAAATTCTTTGGTGTGTAGCAAAGGTGGTGATGTAATTGTGCCCCACAGTTTCAACCCATGACTCTGTTTTAAATTGGGCAGGAGAGCGCTCACTCACCCGGAGATGCCCTTCCCATCCTCCAAAGGAGACTCTCCTCTGATGATACATCTTGTCCCAGTGGCTATGCTTTTCTTCAGCCTTCCTCGTGACCGCCAAATGAATCCAGAGGCCCCACAGGAGCCACTAAAAGAAGTATTTTGTTGGACAGTCTTACTGCAGTCTGCTGAGATTTTACCTGTGAGTTCAAACAGTAAGGAGAGAGCACAGGAAAGAACAGGGTCCCGTTGTCACAAGCCTTAGCAATCTATGCTCTCAAATAGCTTAGGGCTCCAGGAGGCTAAATACAAATTCTCCGGCATTGCTAACACCACCAGCCTTACGAATTCCTTATAGAAGACACCTCTGTGTTTCTGTAAAGCCATTTAGCCCAACAGTAAGGCTGAGATGTGGTCAGGTTGTTTCCATGTCCGCCTTTGGGTAGAATTTGGCTTATAATGTTCACAGAGGCCAGTATTGCCCGGGCAGTCTCTTTACTCTCAATGCTCTCGGGGTTGGGTATACTTGGATGTATTCCTGTGGCCTCTTCAGCTGACTCTGTGTCACAGTTATTAGCTGCTTTTGTGAATGATTTTTCAATGTCTTGTCCCCCTTCTCTGTTCCTCTTCGGAGGGAGGGGTGCAGCAATGCTGGTACTGCCATCTTCTATCCCGTGCCCTGTGCTGTTTCTCACAGCATTTTCTGCAAACCAGGGATGCATTGGTGTGATGGAGAGGCAGCCCCTACATCCAACAGAGTTGCTGATTGAGCCCCCCACTGCTGTCTTCATCTTCCTTTTGAAGAAGTTGTGCTCCAACAACCTCCAGCAGGGCCTCTGGATTTATTTGGCTGTCACAAGTTCCGGCTTTGCAGAAAGGAGACCGAAGAAGATTGTAGCCACTGGAGCAAGACAGATACTCAGGGGAGCCTTGGTTCTGGAAGAAAGGGGCTTCTCTGGGTGAGCGCCTTCTTGCCCAACTCAAAATTGAGTCATAGGTTGAATCTGTGGGATACAATTACTTCACCACCTTTGCTCATTACACATTGAAGAATTTAAAGCCTGGAGCAAAGTCGCTGCACCTTGTGCTGTTGCTTCCTGGGATTGACGCTTAAGCTCCTGGCTCTGATGTTTATCCATTGGTCTTCTGTGACCTTCACATGTTATCTCTGAGCAGGCTGGTTCTGAGTTCTTTGACAGTAGTTTCCATGTTGGTAGGTGATGTTTCCAACTAGTCTGCACCAAAACTAAAGCAGCAGAGTGACCAGGAAGGATTTCTCCTTCATTAACCCCAGGCCAGGCTTTAAGATTTTGCTTTTAGGGCTGGGTGGTGGAACACACCTTTAATCTCAGGACGGGAGGCAGGGGCAGAGGCAGGGGCAGGGGCAGGGGCAGGGGCAGGGGCAGAGAGGCAGGGGTAGAAAGGCAGGGGCAGAGAGGCAGGCAGATCTCTGTGAATTTGAGGCCAGCCTGGTCTACAGAGTGCGTTTCAGGACAGCCAGAGTTACAACGAAGAAACCCTGTCTCAGAAAAAAATAAATAAATAAAAATAAAAATTGCTTTTAAAATGGCTCTGGTGAGGGTCCACTTTTCAAGTCCACTCATGCTGTCTGTGTCCATTTCACTTTCCCGTAGCACAGCCAGAATCACTTCCTGATAGCATTCCCCTCCCCAGCCCCAAAGCCTGGCTCCCCACCCCCACCCCTGTCCACCCAGGATCTTGAGGATCCCATTGCGCTCAATCAGCTTTGTTCTAAGCCTTAGTTACCACCATCCTCTCTGGCCTTAAAGCAAATCCCAACCTGGAACTCCATGCCTCAACTCCTCCTCAGAAAGTGGTAAAAACAAATGGCAAGAAATTAAAATGCACCACACGAATGATCCAATAATTCAGTGCAAACACTTCATTCCAGAACTGCGGTCCTCTGGTGGCAGGGCAGCGGTTAGTTCCTGGTATCCTGCAAGCCTAGATTAGACATGCATGCTTCTCATGCAGCCTAGAAGCTGTTGCTGAGGGAGAGTGGAGAGCAAGCCCTCCTCATCCTCTGTCCCCATTTCTGCAGACCCTGTGCAGAGCACCTGCTGTGTGCAGTCTGGTGTCCACTAGCCCGGTCTTCCTCCCGGGCTCATGCCCTGATTACCCAGCATCCATGGTGCCTCAGATTCTTCAGTGTGAGGTGTGCTCTGAGCCAGGCACGTTGGGGTTCCATCTTCTGTTCTTACTGGAAATTACCATTGTTCTGGCCACTATGCTTATATTTTCTCCAGGATTGGAGAATGACTGGATATAAGCCTAGGATTTTCTCTTCCCTCTGGAATAGTGATTGACACATTTTCTGGGTGAGCTGTGCCCCGCCCCTCCGGAATTGAGATAGACAGGCATGATAGATATCCAGACAGACATGGATATACAAATCCCTATTCACACCTGGTAGAGAAAGGACAACCTTCGCCTTACCAGAGGAGGGGGAATTAGTTTTCTTCTCTCCAGTACCTCTAGCTCTCCCATCCACTTCCAATAGCCATGACCAAGAGCAGAGTTATCTATCCAATGGGGTCATATTGATTTGTCTGTTGAACTTAGAATAGCGGGCTTATTTAACAATATTAGCCAAATTGGTAGGTTTAGGGTTGGTCTTGTGTGATCATGAGCAGGGAATGGTCACACCTGGACCCTAAGCACTTAACAAGAAATAAAACTGGGGAGAACTGAAGTTGAAGAAGCGCAACATCGCATTGCCATGGTAGCAGCTGACATTACCAGTGCTTGCCTGTCAGGCCCAATGTATAGGATAGAAATCTCATGTAATTAGACTTAGCTTTGCTGATGCTCAGCTAAGGGAGTGTTGCTTGCCAGCTGGACCACAAAAGTCATTTGAAATAGTCAGAAAAAGTACACATTCCCAGGTCCTCCTTAGGGATTTTAATTCAGTGGAACTGTGGCTCTGTATATAAATTGCAGTGATCTCCAGATTCAATCAGTTCTCCAGGTGAACATTATGGTAAGGCCTGGAGAACAACGTTCCAAAGAAAGGTATCAAATCACTGCGATGGGAAGAATAAGGGAAACACAAAAGCCCAGGCAGGGATTTAGTGTAGACACTGGGTGAGGGGATATAAATTCCTTAGAATCTAAGTGGGTCTCAACCTTCCTAACGCCGTGACCCTTTAATACAGTCCCTCGTGTTGTGATGACCCCAACCATAAAATTGTTTTCATTGCTACTTCATAACTCTAATTTTGCTACTGCTGTGAATTGAAATGTAAATATCTGATATGTAGATAGTCTTAGGTGACCCCCTGTGAAAGCGTCATTTGACCCTAAAGGGGGTCACTGCCCACAGGTTGAGAAACACTGCCTTAGATAGTATCAGTTAGGGGGTGGGAACTCCCCACAGACTAATTTCAGTCCAGTACGATGCTTAGTTTTGTTTGAGTTAAACCACTGTTTTAGGGTAATTGCTTGGGATTTTAAATTGTTCTTTCTTGAAACTCTCACAGGTGGCACTTTGGTAATGGAAGAATAGCTCCTGACCTTGGCCATGTGGAGACGAGACCCTGAGCTGGGTGCTGGACTCTCAGTGAGGCCACGCTGTTGCCTGCTGGAGTCGGCTGAGTCTGCTTTCCGTTGGTCAGTAGCCAATGACCTCATGATTCTTCTTCCTTGGTTTGTCCTGGTGCAGGGCCTCTCTATTCTGGTTCCTTGTTCTTGAATTCCCCTGACATTTAAATCACTCTGTGTCTGTTCTCTCTCTCTCTCTCTCTCTCTCTCTCTCTCTCTCTCTCTCTCTCTCTCTCTCTCTCTCGCTCTCTCTCTCTCTCTCTCTCTCTCTCTCTCTCTCTCTCTCTCTCTCTCTCTCTCTCTCTCTCTCTCTCTCTCTCTCTCTCTCTCACACACACACACACACACACATTCCTGGCCCAAGAGTTCCTAGAGGATGATTGTGCTGTCTCTTGTTCTGGCTCCATCTTTTCAGGACCCGTACTTCTCAACTTATTGACTCACAGAGATGGCATGGAAATCCTTGGCCTTTGGCTACGCTCACCCCTCTCCTAGCTCTGCTGTCACCCCTCAGCTGCCAAGAGCAGGCCTGCAGGAGCCCTGTGCCCAAACAGCATTCTCAGCCTGCCCATGGAACCATCTGGTTCTGCACTGATTCCAAGGGATCTCAGGTTCTGACTTTCTACACGCGCATACCCATCTGTTTACTAACCGCCCCCCAAACCAGGATATCACATGGACTGCCTCTGATTTCTACCCTTGTTTCCAGGCACTACACTATAAAAACCATGATTTCATCCTTCCAGCCAGCTTCCTGTTAAATGGGGCAAAGTTAATGCAGCATAGTGCATCCTCACATTTGACAACTGCAGCCTCTAAAACTTATTGTCCTGAACAAAGCCCTAAGTAGACCAGAGGGAACTTACAAGCTGGCCTCTAATTCCTCTGACAATCCCCATCTCCCCTCCAGGCCACCTCACCTCAAGAGGGGAGGAGTTCCTATACTGAGAAAGGCAAATCAATCTAATAATGGTTTTCAAATGCTACCTGATTATCTTAACGAGATACCAAAGAGGACTTTTGTTGATCTGCCATCTTGAAATGGAAACTTTTACTTTCTATATGTTGAGTTTACAGAATAGCTCAATATGGGATATTTGCTATTGCCTATCTAGTTCCTTCCTTCCTTCCTTCTTCCTTCCTTCCTTCCTTTCTTCTTTCCTTCCTTCCTTCCTTCTTTCCTTCCTTCCTTCCTTCCTCACTTTCTTTATTGAGACAGGATCTTACCATGTAGCTCTGGTTACATGGAATTCACTGCTTGTGAACTTACAGAGATCCACCTGCCTCTGCCTCCCAAGTATTTGATTAAAGGTGTGTGCCATCACCCAGGACCTCTTTTATTCTAAAGAAAATGCTATACGTACGAGGTATGTGAAAGAATACCTTTTCTCTGGTAGGGGTGGGGTAGTGAAGAGACCCTGAATCCAGAGTCTTCAGGTTTCAGTCCTGTCATCTCCAGAGGAGGTAATGGTGAGCCTCGTGGGTAGTGGTGAGGGCTGACTGCAAGAATGGTTAGATAATCATTAAAACCTGAAACCATTTAGATTTTTATTAAATGATACTACTAGCTAATACACGGTTGCAAAGCAACCACAGGCACAAGGGCAGAATATTTCTGACAGTCGTCATAGGCCTCTGGTTTTCCTTACTCTTTACTAGTTTTGGTGGTGGAGTGTTAGGGCCCTTCTTTTTGTTGTAGGCTTCCTAGAACACCTTCACCAGGGAGACCTCCAACCCCAGATCTTAAGCTCCCCTTTCCCATAATGCTCTCCCATATATCCTCTCTCAGCCCAACAGAGTGATTATGTTTAATCTTTGGGTGGGCCTGAAGTTGTCTTGTGGAAAATTGCACTAGTTATGTAATACATGATAACCACTCTACAATTAGACACTTAAATGATCTTACTTAGTAATCTGCAGTCTTGTCAGGCTCACCAAGATCAACTCGCTGCTCAACATGAGGGGCCACTGAGCAAAGATTTGGGGCTCCCGCATTCACTTTTATGCTGGCGTATTTACATGCCTGGGAAGTTGGTGCTATCAACTGGGTAGTCAAGGAGGTGTGAGCTCGGGGTTCGGCTTCCTTCCTATGTTCTCTCCTTACAGCATGGGGCTCTGACCACAGCGCTCAGCTAGAATCTGGGTCATGGCTCCAGTACCCATCACTACAGCTAAAGAAGTACAGGCTGAACTTGCTAAAGACTTCTCAGCCAAAATGCCGCCAGCTCCCCCCATGTGAGAATTAGCCCCTAACTGGAAATACTTCATCCTTGCCAAAAACTTTCTCCAAAGCAATTCTGATGTGAAGTCTTTATGGTATGCCTCTTTGCTTGAGTTACTTGGGGGGCGTGGCTGGCTAAGCACAATGGGAATACCTAAGTGTCTTCCTGAGAATACAGTGGGGCTATTCAGTGCCTTCCCAGGAAACACTACCCTTTTTATAAGTTTGGATCCCATTCCAAGGCAAGACTTCAGAAACCATGTAATTTGTGTCTCCTCTGCTAGGGAAATGTGCCAATGTTGGGAGTCTTACACAGATCTGACAATAAAGGCAGGGGCCAGGGAGAACAGGGCTGTATTTCTTTCTAACAACTGGAAAAATTTTACACTCCTTCCTCGTCCAGCTATATTTGTCTGTCATGTGATGCTGCACAATAGATTTAGGGAAGACTTTCTGGTGCCCAGTGTGATCTAGGAAAGAACAGAAGAGAAAACACCATTTTGTTTTATTCTCTTTGCTGTTCCTCTACTGTCAGAATTACATCCGTGGGAGCCTCATGAACTGACCGGAAGAAGTGTGGATCAGCACACTAAATTAACATCTGACATCTGGTCCCTGTAATTCTGCAATCCTGGTTGGGGATGGGAAGGGAGATATGGCATAGATATTGACACTGGCTTTTGAGTACCCTGAGATCAGGATGTGTATAACCCAGGAGGGGTAAAATCTTGTAACTTAGGTTTTCTCCATTGAACCATTCATTTGTCAAAGATGTACATTTGTTCTAGAATTTGGATAAGGAAATCATTCTGATCACAAGAAGGCACATTGACTATGTGCAGGGTACCATCCCTGGATTTTTGATTTTTAAATTTTCTCTTCCCTTGGGTTGCCGTTCCCCTGGGACATTCTATTCTTTGAGCATAAATTGTGCCAATATTAGTAGAGAAACCTTTTTGCTTCCTTATGGCAGTGTGTCAGACCCCATGACAAGGACAGCCAGCCCTATTAGAGTTCTCTCTCAGGAAACACCCATATGCATCTTGTCAGGGAAACTGGAAAGGAATCTTGAGTTCAAGCTATTATTAATTAGTTGTGAATTAGTGATTCTGGAAGATTTATAATTATGAGTTACTGGTTCTAGGCGTCATACGAGATTTATTCACAGAAAGAACAAAGCATTACTGCTCTGAAATGTATTGTTCGGTATCTTCGTACTTGGATTTGTGTTGAGTCGACTGTCAGGAAACCTCATAAGAGATTAAATGGTTTCTCTTAACTTTATACACCTTCGTCCTGGTGTGTTTCTATTTTAACTAGTCTCTTAAATAACAGATCTCAAAAATGTCGCACATAAGAAGAGCTAGCAGTTCGCTCTTTTTGTGTGTGTGAGAAACTATGAAGGGAAGTCACCTACCACACCTGCTGTTTTCACGAGTGGGTTCTGCTTCCCATTGCGTTTCAACATTGGCCTCCAAGGGTCAGAAAGAGTCATACTCAGTTCAGTCAGCCTTTCTTCTCAAATAGGTTAACATTTCTTTTGCCACCAGGAGACAAACTTAAATTGTCTCTATTTTAACTATTATTTCAACTATCTGCCCTTTGCTTCAAAGCTTTAGATTTGTTTCTTGATTTTTTTTTAGAAGTTAATTTACAACTTTGTTTTCCAACTTTCTCCTTTCTTTCTTTCTTTTTTTTTTTTTTTTTTCATCTAGAACATTGAGAATTCTGCTTCCTTCTGGCTAGTTCCTCCCCCATTCCTCTTCATTGATTGGTCCAGACTATCTTTAGTTTACTTCCACTGACTCCATAAGTTGGGTCATCTAAGCCTTCTCGACTTCTGAGTCTGTCTATCTATCATCTATCTATCTATCTATCTATCTATCTATCTATCTGTCTATCATCTATCTATCTCTATCTCTGTTTCCCGTCTTCCCTCCCCCTCATGCAAAGCAAGGAAGTATAGGCTTTAATTGCTTATATCATACGTTTAGGTTTTTATGCATTTTGTTTATATTTTATATCTGAGTCAATTGGCAAGGTCAGAGGATAAGGCAAGAAGACTGGACCACAGGAACTACGTGCCAGGTAACTTGGAGGAGTGAACAGAGGTAGCATCAGACTTTAATCCAAGTCTGAAAAGACGCAGATACATTTTTAAGGAGGTTTCAGTAAGCCCAGTAGCAGATAGAGGAAGGAACATTAGGAGGGAAAGAAGAGACTAGATTTGAAGCAATTTGGAATTTTAAACAGGGGCCCATTAACTACTGTTAAGTATTATAACCGATACACACAGATGAAAACATGAAAGAATCTATTAGATCTGGCATTTAAGAAGCCATGTGGTGATTCCCCAATGAATCTCAGTGATGTAGTGCAGTATCAAAGCCTGATGTCAGTGAGCTGGAAGTGGATTGAGAGAAATGTCGAGTCTATTCCTGTAGGAAGCAGATCTGAGAAGAGGCGGATGCTGCCGCGTCTATAAGAAATCTTAAAGATGAATCGTCATGAACATCACTCCTCAAACTAAGGAAAGTGCAATCAAGGGTGTTAGCTAAGGATATCTATAAGGAAGCGATCACATGGTAAGCCTTTTCCCGGTCTGAGCAGAGGGCACAGGTCTCTTTTTGCTCATAATTTCTCCCATCCCTGCTCCTCTGGATCTTAAAATTATCTGAGAGCTTTCCAAGGTCACCCAGGCGAGCAAGCGAGCAGTTCCTCAGGAGAGTCTGCCTGTGTGACTCCGCACAGAGGGGGCGGCAGCCCACGCTTGGTCTGTGCCTGTGACCTCAGTGTCAAGGCTACCGCTATTCACATTCTCTCTTCTACTTTCCAAAGATATCCACCCTCCAACCGCCTCCCCATCTTCCCTCCCTTGCCCCTTTCCTTTGTGTGTAATGGAGAAGTGGTTGTTCGACTTACCTGTGCTTCAAAGCTATGGCTTTACAGCAACTGCATAGTTTTCTGTGACATGGGTTAAATATGGCTTATCCCACTGTCTTCATGCTAGACATTTGCTCTTTTTAAAAAGGTGACTGTTTAATCATCCAAATATGTGTGTACAATGCTTTTAAGATAAATTGCAACAATGTCAGAAATGGAACCATTTTCACAAAGATGAGCACATTTAGACGGCTGTTGATAGCTCTCAGCACACTCTCTCCTGGCCACTCCATTTCTAGAGCTATGATGCCCTGAGAGAGCATAAACCTGAGCCTTGGTTGGAACCCAGGAGAATATGGGAAGTCCGAAGCAATCACCTGACATATTTAGTGAGAACCAGATCTGGTTTGTTTCTGTCTGTAGTTTGAATTTCCTAAGCAATGCAGAATTGGCCTCCATATTTTTCCACTGATTGTGAAAGTGTACAAAGACAAACTGAATTGCTTCAGACTTAGGACAGATTCACCAGCCTGTGGTTACAGCCCTGACTGGTCAATCCGGTGATGAATAACACTGCCCGGCAGTCAGCAGGTACATTGTGCTGGGATCTAGAAGCACTGAGAGGCAACAAGAGAACGTCTTAATCCACAAAATAAACAACCTTACTGGATGCACAAAGGACAGCTGGCCCAGCACACTAAATATAACTTCAGGAACAGGGACTGGCAGAGCTAACCCCTAGGGGGTTCTGAGCCTGGCTCCCTTTCTCGTCACTCCTTGGTTTCTCAAGGTCTAAGACCATATAGCTTGGAGGGGATTCAATGGCAGAAAAACACAGAAGCAGGTTCCTGGGAATGTGATCAAAGTCTGGGCCTCAGAAATCAAGTGAGATCCAGGAGCACGGACACATCATGGGGGGATGCTCGGCTTCATGTTAGAACAAAAACTCCTTTAAAGTGCCTTGGTTTTCAAAACACTACCATTTCCAAATTACATCAACATAGGGACACCAGAGAAGAAAGCTCTTTGATACAATTACACTGTCTCTAGAAGGGCAAAGATGGGAAAGATGTGGGTGGGAGCCATGTTTGGCTACAGTCCTCAGAGACGGCGCTCTGATCCCTGTTCAGAAAAGGCTATGAGCATTCTGCCATTAGTTCGCAGCCTCTGACAGAACCTTGTTAATAAGCCATGTCTCACCTGCTCTATTAATGATCAGCCAGTGGCTGGACCTCTGGCTGGGAGTCCTAGACATCAGGACAAGCGCCAAATAACAGCTGATACTGTCGACTAAAAACAGAGCTCTGGATTTAAGTGAGTGAGTCAGACTCATTTTCTGATGCTTGTCTGACGTACTGTGGCACACAGGAGGGGTCTTTGATTTTTTCTTTTATGGAAAAAGAGAATTTTAATCCATAGATTCTGGTCTGCAGGAGTTGAGCACAATCACAGTCTCATCTCCAAGGCCTAGAGGGCACCTGGCGTGACTGACTTCGTAAGTGCATCCGTGCACCTGACCTTTAACCTCTAGTCTAAGCTACCCATAAACCAGATGATGCTCTGGGAAATGTCAAGTATCATACTCCTTCCAGAAAATTTTCCTTTGGGCTGTTCCCATCATTCCCTTCTTCACAAGACAGACATAATAACAAAGCAAAAGAGTCAACGAACTCTTCATAAACTAAACCCAGGGTACCTAGTGGCAGACACGGCAAACTGAAGAGCCACATGTATATCTCCAGGCTGCGTCTGTGTGCATAATTAATTTTAAAAGTCAACTTACTTGATGGGATAACTTTTTAAATAAGGTCCATAACATAGCACAACCATGTTGCTCATTTGAATTAGAACTTTTCTGTTTAATTTCACTAGTCCGTGTTTCCTAATCAATGGGTTGATGTGGGTTTGCTTATCTTAAGGAGTGCTGACAACATGTCAGGCCAATAGAGGATGCCTGGACTGCATTCTCAAGGCAATGGCCCCAGTTGGAAGTGTACCCCTTGGGTCTGGATGAACTTTTGCTTCTACATGTTTTCTCTTGCCTACTTGTTTGTCACAAATATCTGAGACAAGTCAACTTGTCCAGAGAAAGTCTTATTTTGGCTTACACATTTGGAGGTCTCAGTGTATGGCTAATGGCAAGGGAACACATCATGTGTGTAGCACACAGGGGGAAAAGACATGCACTTCATGGCCAGGATGAAACAGAATAGGAAGGGCCAGCTGTTCCAATGTCATCTTTGTTGGTGTACCCCAAGTGACCTGAGTCTCCCCTAGGCCCACTTCTTAAAGGCTTCACTACTCCCCAGTATTTGCAAGCCAGAGACTAAAGCATTAACACAGCACTTCCTGTAACATTCCAAATGCAAACCATAGCAACCCACAAGCATCTTTTCTTCTTAGGCATCCCGTTACCATATAGCCAGTTACAGATTCATTCTACTTAGACTTAGACGTCTTTTGTCCTGTTGGTATCTTGGGCCCCTTTCTATTCACAAAAGTAGAAAACGAAGCCTGAAATTCTGTCCCTTTGGATGTAGGGATCCTGAGCCAGCAAACCTAGTCAGAAGCCAGTCACCAATCCTGTGTGGACCACACAGGAAGGTGTCAAATTGTGAAGCCTATTAAGAAGGAGCTGGGTAGTCCACGTATGAGAATCAGGATATAGAGGCCTTGAGGCAATTCTCTCAGCTGGGAGTTCATACCTTTTCTACAACATCTTAGACCTCAGATGTAAATGTGGGAGGAACATTTAAAGCTTGCACAAAGCAGACAGACCCTGCAGGTTGGTGGCACCAGAATTCAACATCAGCATCCCTAACAAAATGTTATGAAAAATGTTTCAAGCTGTAGATCCCAATTGAATATATATGCTACACACACACGTGCATGTCTTTTGTGATGAGCACAAGTACCGTAAGAATGGTTCAGTGATGTTAATGACACCATTAGTTCATCTCACTGATACACAAAAAGCTAGACAAGCCAGCGAACTGGGAAAAACCTTTGTGAGGACCTGGTCCTTTGTGTGGTAGCCAGCAACCTCAGAGAAGAAACTTCTCCAGCCTTCTTCCCATTCAAACTATCTCTTTTCTTCTCTTCCCACCTCTCTCCTCTTTATATTAGAACCTCAGGACCAGCATCATCTTTTACCAAAACTCCCAATATTATGAAGACCCGTGGCCAGTCCTTACAGGTGAGCCTGTCCATTCACATGGCTACCCTAACCTATCTGCCCTAACCAGTTCTCATATGAGGACACTGTTGTTACCACCTTGTTCTGACGCTGGTTTTGCATCTGGCCCAACATCAGAGCCAGAACTTTGGGCTTCACACAGTGAACAAAGCTTCTCACTAGAGCTGTCCTCCTCTCCAAAGGAAGAAGAGTGAAAGCTGTACAGAAGAGAGAGAGAGAGAGAGAGAGAGAGAGAGAGAGAGAGAGAGAGAGAAATTACTATATTCTCTAGGGTGGATGGTGCCTCTGAGAGGAGAAAATGGAGCTCTCTTGTGACTAGGGTGCAGCTGTGCATGCTCCTGAATGCGTTTATTGCAGGCTTTGTGTCAGCTTCTTAGGTGGAGAGAGAAGGGATGACAGGGGGAGGCAGAGCACAGGAGGGGGTAACCTGTATCTTGCTACTGCTAAAGAAATGCCACGGGAAATAATAGTGTGCGTGTATTTGAGTGCGCACATGCACACAGAGAGAGAGGGTGGGAGGGAGAGGGAGAAGGGGAGGAAGAGAGAGAACATGAAGCGAAGAGATTGACAAGAGTTGCATGGATGTGGAAGTCATGCAGTGTTTGCACAAGCGGGAGCGTAGGCGGGCAGCACCGAACCAACTGCCTCCACGGGTTTCACTCATGATTTGAATTCTCTTCCTGAGCGAATCTGTGATGAGAGGCTGAGTTACAACACCGCACAGCACTCTGCCAGCTCGACAGAGTAAGTAACGTGCACACGCCAGGGAAGGCCTGGCAAAGGGCAGAACCAGAACTTCCTGGCACCAAAATAAGGGCTTACATCGCATATCCTAGCCTGCTGGGTTCTGTTTGTTTTAATAAACCTATATCTTATCTAGTATTCCGTACTTGGGAATTGCCCTTGGCCACAAGCTTTCAAGGGATGTTTTAATACCAAGCAAAATTATTTCGTGTCTTTTTGTAGACTTGTTTTGAAAACAGAGAGCTTGGTTATAGAAGCGTGGTGATAGCATCAAGTTATAAAGTGGCTTGGCAAACTGCAATTAAATACGGTCCTATTTAGAGACAGATCTAAAGCACACATCTGAGATAAGAAGGGTGATGGGAAGTATTAGATTTTTAAACACCCGTGGCTGTTGTAATCAATGAGATCAGCAGGTTGGTTGGTTCCTTGAGAAGGATGCTGAGACCAACTGTCCTCCACAATGAACTTCATTAACCGTAAGAGAGTCTTACGACCATGGGGGATGCATGTTAAAGTGTCAGGCCCACGATCTAACAGTGGCTAAGGGGCAAGCCTCCACCGATGTAAATAGAAAACACCCCAGGAATTAGTGTATGTCCTGAGAGACAGCTGATGCTGTCTCTAAATGTGAGTGTTAGTAAGACTCCTACTAGCAAGCTGTGTTAGTGACAAGGCAGTGGTGGCTTACAAAAGACTCTTGGGACAGTTGGTGTACAGTAGAACCCAAGGGAGTGACTGTGATCCAAAGGGAGCGATGGTGAGGAGGCAGAGCAAGATGAGGAAGCATTGCCTGAGAAAACGAACTCGGGAGAGACCGGGCAGGGCTACGCCTGCTGGAGAGGAAACAGAGGAAGGAACTGAGGACACACAGCTCAGAGCTTACAGAAGCCACAGGACAATGGGATGATCAGGAGGCTGTAGATAACCTGGGCCGTAGCTTTCTGACTCTCTCCAGCTCTCCACCCAACTATCTCTGAGGTGCCGCTCACCTATGCCATGAACAGACAGGCTGCCCTTGGGGTCTGAGAGGCAGCTCTCCCCATACCTAGTACACGCTGGTACTGTCACACACCATGGCGTCCTCCTGACTTCCTTCAAGCTTCTGCTTAGTTGCTACCTTCACAATGAAGTCTACCTGGGCTCCCTTCCAACACCGAGGCAGCCCACCACTTCATGCCTCCTTCATCCCCTTTTCCTACTCTTCCATTTTTCTGTTTTACCTTTATTGATAGCACCCGTATCAACGCTGGGTAATTTGTTAATTTGCACTAGTTAGCAATTGCTTGTCAATACTTTGCATACTGTATTATGTATATTGTTTGATGTCTACCACCGAGTTTCAATAGCATATGTCCTTTATGAAGGCAAAGATATTTTGTTTATGAACTTATCATAAGTACCTAGAGTAGGAGTTAGTGAAGAGACAATTCATGGCTTTGCCAGAGGAAAGAATGAACAGTTCTGGGCATGACTGAGACATTACAGAAAATGGGACCTGAGTAAGGCATCAGCCTGATGCTTCAGGAAGACCCTCTGAAGGTAGTTAGAGGGACAAAGGCTGATGAAGGGGAGAAGGTCATAAGGTCATAAAGGAAGTATAGAAATAACATGGATGGTAGTGCCTACATCAGAGAACAGCCCCGCGTTTGCACATAGTATCTAAATGGCTAGAAATAAGGGCACCGTGTGTTTACCCTGCTGCTAGAAGAAGAAATGTTTGGGCAACCCTGATGGGTTGCATCAAGTTGCCACTTAGAGGGCCGCATGTGACCTGCAGTGAATCCGAATCCCTGCAGGGACACATTGTTCTTAAAGAGGGACACAGTGTTCGGCACACCCTGTTTTAAAGGGATATGATTTTTGCAAAAATCTAAATCTTTACATCATAGGACTCAAGGGTGACGGGTGCCAGAAGGAGATAAGAGAGGAAGGGAAATGGGAAACTGAGTTAAAGCAAAGCACAGGAAGGAGACAGCAGGATGAAGATAGCCCCTTGCTGTGGAGAGGCGACAGGCTGTACCTGTCCCGGAGAAAACACCACAGTCCCAGGACTTCTGGGGAGGAAAAGGCAAAGAAGTTAAGACAGCCACGGACCAACAACAACAAGCTCAATCTGTAGAAAGACCTGCCGGAAGGACGCTTGCTGGAGGAGGAACAGCTGGAACCTGAGACAAGCCAGAAGGCAGGAAATCAGAGAGCAGAGGGAAAGAGAACACCCCAAGGGCAGCCAGAGGTGGGATTAAATCCATTTCTAGAACATGCTCCAGGGAAAGGAGACCCCGGCAAGCTACAGGAGCTCAAGGAGGAACCTGAGAAACAACAGGAGAATGGAGGTTAATGGCCGCAAACTGGGGAGAGTGACAGTGAAGCATTCCAGTGCCTGGGGGATTCTTCTGATGATGGGTCATTAACTCATTCTGTTGTGCTATGCTCTGCCGTATGTAAGGAGATCGCCTCACGATGATAAAATGTGGGGAAGGGGGACCAGCAGCAGGAAGAGGCCTCTGTATTAGAGCCACAGATACTCACCCAAGTGTGTGTGTGTGTGTGTGTGTGTGAGAGAGAGAGAGAGAGAGAGAGAGAGAGACAGACAGACAGACAGACAGACAGAGACAGAGACAGACAGAGCACGGAGAATTTTGAGACTGTGTAGAAGCCAGTTACTGAAAGATTCAGAAGTTTTCTCCTACCTAGGTTATGAGACTTAGTCAGTGGACTAGATCAGTCTATCCTCTTGCAAAAAAAAAAAAAAAAAAAAAAAGTACTTTGGTGTTGACACCAACAGTAGGTAGCACAAGGGTCTCCAAAATTAGTGAGAAGTGGCCTGCTTAAGTCTTAGGTCTTGGCAGGAGACTTAATTATAACCAAGAAGATTTATTAATAATTTAGTGGTCCATATCATAATCCATGATATGAATTATCCTGGGCCCTCTTCTTTCATATTTATTTATTCTACATATGTCTATGTATACATACATTTACATGTGAGCCAACTCATAGGCCATTCCAAACTCTTTATGTATAGTCTTGCCCCAGGAGAGAAGGGACTGGACGCCTCAGCATTCTGATGAACACATGGCAGAGGCTAGTTTATAGAGAAAAGTTCTTCCTTACACAGGTTTCATCTGCTGAACTGAGCACACACAGTGGGACTGGGGAGCCCCTGATATACAACAGGCCAGGAGGTGGGTGCTATCAAAAAGTATCTTAGAAAGGATGGCCAAGTGATTTTTGTTTTGAGCCTTGTCTCTCAGTTTACTGGTACCCTCTTATTCTTGGGCATGCTTTTCCTTTCTTAATAAGCGGTTTCTTTGCAGGACATTGCCACTCTTCCTCTGAAGCCCACCCCCTCCCTTTCTGCCATGTAACACCACTAGGCTAGACTGCTTTAATAAGTTCCGACTAACTTCTTTTTTTTCCTTTTTTCTGTCTTTTTTCTTTTGGATACTGGCCAAGGCATAAGCACTCTGGATTTTCTCACCTCTTCTCCGACACCCCCCCCCCTTCCGCCTTGTAAGCGCTGGCCCACATCCATTGCCGAACCTACCTGCCTTCCTGGCCTCTAACTTAGAAAGCAAGCCTTTTGCTCTTCCTCTTCTCCGAGTCCCTCCTCCCAGCAGCTGCTGAGAGTCACAGCTTGCCAGCTCTGCTGTTTCTCAAACTCTAATAAAATTTCCCGGGAGCGGCCCTCAGAGTCTGTTTCCTTTGTTTTTTTTTTCTTCTCTGAAACAAGGTGTCATTGTGTAGGCTTGGCTGGCCTGGAACTCACTATGTAGACCAAGCTAGCCTAGAACTCACGAAGGTCTATCCATCTCTACCTTCCAAGTGCTGAGATTAAACGCGTACACCACCAAGCTGAATGAGATTCTTCTATTAATGAGGCAAGTAACAAAAGGAGAAGCTGGATGCCTGTAACAGTCTATCCTTGGGTTTCCAGATTCAGAACTTGCCTACTACTTAAAATTTATTTGTTTGTTTGTTTGTTTGTTTATTTATTTATTTATTGACAAGGTTTCTCTGTTGTAACTCTGGCTGTCCTGGAACTCACTCTGTAGACCAGGCTGCCCTTGAACTTACAGAGATCCACCTGCCTCTGCCTCCTGAGTGCACCACCACTGCCCAGTTTAAAGTTTATTTTTAATTATACAAATCAATATTTGTAGAATGTTAGTTGTCATTAATGGATACACACACACACACACACACACACACACACACACACGTAAGCCTGGAGGGGTTTTAGGACTAGAAAGACTAAACACTGTGCTCAAAATCAGGGTACTGACATTTGGCGAGAGCCCCATGCCCACTCTGGACCCTTAGCTATTGCTGTTTCTGCTGCTGCCCTGCGAAGGTGGATGAGGAAACCAACACCTGCTAAACCGAGGAGATACTGTGAACGCTTCCAAGGGATTCTTAAACAAAAACTGCAATTTCTAAAATCATGGGTAGAATAAATGAGAATACGACATTTGTTATTGCTGATCAGGTTTTAGTTTATATTCCTGGATGATGTGGCAATGTGAGGCTCCGGAGGCTGTAATCATGCCTTGAAGAGAATAAAACACAAACACATAGCACATTAGAAAAACACTAGTCTGGGAACTGGAAATTCTAGTCCCGTTCCTAAGTCTGCCAGTAACTTACTGTGGGCCTTCCAGAAAGTTCCCTTCTAGCCCTTGGCCTTTGTTGTCTGTGACCTGTGAAATGCAGATGTTGGTCAATGATTCTCTTGACTCCCAAGTTTTTGATATGAAAACCTGGCAGCTCTCGGACTCCTGACTGGGTGACTTCAGACCCACGGTGCTGTGGAACAGGCTCGGGTTACACTGTTTTCTTGCAAAAATAATTTTAAGCATCTTCTTTCACTCTCCAAAATGTGCCAATTCAGACAATAATTGTAGTTATGTATGTTTAGCTCATACTTTCTCCTTGTATATTGGCTGGGTCAGATGCAAGAGAACTCTTACCCTAGTCCTAATTGCTGGAGATGCATGAAGCTCTTCAGGACACCAGGAGATGTCTGTCAGTGTCAAGCCACTTGGGTGCTTTCCTGCTGCCAAGTTTCTGGTCCATCTAACCTAGTTCTTACTTTGGGCCTTGAATATGAAATGTCTTGACATTGAGGATGAGAAACAATTCTGTCTTACTTTTTGGCTCTCAAAGAAAGGAAGGAAGGAGGGAAGGAAGGAAAGAAAGAAGGAAGGAAGAAGAAATAGAAAAAAGAAAGAAATTGTATTAACTAGATAGGAAGGAAGAAATTTCATCTAATATAGAGAAAATACAGTTTAATTTAGTTCTGGCGAGTCAAGGACATGAGCCGCCATAATAAATTCATCCCTTGTCCCATTAGACTGGATGCTTTATTTCATTAAATTACCTACACTCTTAATATAATTATACCAGTGCTGATTGAATATAACAAAAGTCAATTTAAAAATGCAGAACTAAAAAAGCTAGGTTGAAAGGTGGGATGATAATAAGGACTTTAGTCAGCCAGTAGGAGTCTTCCTGGATAGATTCTTTTATGTCCTTGCTGTCCTGTAAGAAAAGGCACTTCACTTGCTGCGTGTACTTAAATGAAAAAATGAATCAAGTCTCCACTGTTAAGTAAAATCGTATATTCTCTATTGCCTCTTTAAGATCTATAGAGATAGAGCACAAAAGAGAAAAGTTATACCTTACTGTTTTTAGCAGTTTAAATTGTACTGTGTCATCTTACTTGATTCTTAATTTGCTCAGCAGAACCTTTGTTCTCAGACAAATTTTAATCAAGGCCAAACTAAATAATTCTAAACTTTATGAATGACATTGGAAAATTAAAACATCTATTTGTTGAGTTCTCTAATTCATGTTTTTGCTAAAATTCTCTTTCCTTATGCTTCTACATAACCTTCAGCTACTCAACCTAGGAACACACTATGCGGAGGATAATGACCAAACAAACGCAAACTAGCATTCTTATTCAACTACTGTTCTTCTGTGGTGTTCACAAGAGTGACATAAACAGCTTGCAGCAGTAATTTCTGTTTACTGGAAAAAGCTATGGTTCAGGAAAAATGAATGGGGGAAAATCACAGACACCTTGAAAATCCAGTTGGCTGATTCATTCCTTAGAATCTTATTTGCATAACATTGGAATGGGTTATTGGCTAAAATATCATATTCCTTGAAACTTGCCAAACAGAACCTCAAGTGGAGTTCTGTGTCCTTGATGCTGTGGAGAACAAAGATATCAAAGTACTCTGTGTCCCTCCACAGTGCCTGCTGTGTGGTTAGGAAATGACCCTAGGAGACCCAAAAGCCTGGCAGGAGCTTGGCTTGTCCACGCCCTAAAGAGGAAGAAACCACCAGCAACTTCTATCTGGTTTATCTCAGACTTTAAAACTGCATAGCCTTTTAGAATTTGATCTTAGGAGCAAACAGCAAAAGGTATTTTGCATAAGAACAATAAATACACAGACAGACAGACACACACACACACACACACACACACACACACTTACTGTTGTTTTCCTCAGCTTCTACAGATGTCTTTATTTGAAACACAGCATATGGCTAGGAAAGGCTTGCTTTGTTTCTGAGACACATTAAGTAAAACTCATGATTCTGGACATTCGTGCTCAATCTGTTTTCTGTTAGTAATTCTTCTTATTTGACTATTAAAAACAGAAAGAAAAAGGAAACGAATTCTTTCTGTCTGGTGTTTAGTTCAAGCTATTTCACTTTTAAATGTTGACCTAGGAGAATGTGATCGCTATTTGCGGGGTGGGAAACAGTGAGAGGCTTCTGTTTGTTTAACTCATTGATACTTCTGCCGTCCTTGCATGCCACTATCTGGCCAAATCACCTTCTCATTCTTAGAAGTTCCACTAACATGGACCTCTCTTACAAACGTCAGGTTATGACCGTGTGTTTAGCTTCATCCTTCCCTTGTACAACATTTGAGGTGAGATGAAAGTCATTCAGGAACTAGTTCAGATCTTGGATTTTTGGATGTTAAGTCAGGCCCAGAGATACAAACCATGTATCAGGCCAAGGTGCTACCTAACCAAGTCATTGATGAGCTTCTCAGAACTCCACAGGCCATGGCTTCTGGGATGGCATGAGTAATTTGTAATGCCTTGAGGACTTTGCTCCTAGATCGAGGGTACTTTGTTGCTCTCTTGCTCTCTTTCTTCAGCACACACACACACACACACACACACACACACACACACACACGCATGTGGAAGCCAGAAGACAACCTCATATGTTCCTTATAAGACATACACCTTGTTTTTTGTTTTTTGTTGTTTTAAAAAAAAAAAAACAACACAAGGCCTTTCATTGGTCTGGGGCTTGCCAATCTGGATATCGTAGCAGGCCAGCAAGCCCCAGAGATAGATGGGAGACCCTCCTCTCTATCTCTGCAATGTTGGGATTACAAGTGTGCCACCATGCCTGGTTTTTGTTTGTTTTAAATTTGTGTTCTATGGATCTAAATCAGGCCCCTATGCTTGAGCACAAGCACTTCACAGACGGAGCTATCTCTCCTGCCCTCTTTTGGGATCTTCTATACATACAGGTGTGTCTGGTCCACTTCAGGTGAGCAGTCATGGTGTGTGCGAGGGACTGTCGCGATGCCTCGCGGAAAGCTCAAGCGGTTGAGTCCAGAGGGTGCTTGCTGCCTAGCTCATCCCAAAAGACTGGCCCCTCCTCTCTGTGCTGGCAGACCACAAGCCACAGCAAAATAATGCCTGCTTTCAAAAGGTGGGCTGTGATTGGTAGAATTGCTTACCTGAGTCCCTGTCCCCCGGGATATGCCTATCCCAGCATCCATGCTATACCAAAGACCTTTACCCCTGAATATAAAAGACCCTTCCTGCCTGAACCCCATAAATGCCACGACCCTTGCATTAAACTCAAGAGGTGTTCCACTGACAACACTCTTCCAGAATTCTTTGCGTTCCATTGACTCTTAACCCACCTGGGACCCGCCTGATGCGTTGACCCACGCTCTGTGCTTTCCTTCCCAGGAGCTAGGCAAGGTGGCCGATAGCCTAGCCATGTGCTGGTAAGGGAAGCAGGACCCCGTAGGAACAGAGGGAGAGAAACAACCCACAGACTGTAAGTCTGTGTGTGTGTGTGTGTGTGTGTGTGTGTGTGTGTGTGTGTAACAGTGATGGAGCCATCACTGACAGGAGTAGGCAAAGATGCTAGGAATCTTCCAGACATTCTGCCTTTTTAAACTTTTTTTTAATGGTTAGAAACAAAAACTAAGCCATTTCAGTAACAGTGTTAAGCAGAAATCAGAAAAGAAATACAAAGGTGACCGAGATGTTATAGACTATGAACTTGATCTGAATGTGAGGATATTAAGAATTGAAAACACCCTGCAGGAAAATGACTGAAGCAAGCCCTCCCAAACATTTCTGCTGTTCCCAAACACATTCAAAGACACGAGAGTAAGAGCAGTGCCCTTTTGAGTCATAAAACTGACATTAAGTAAATAACCAGGTCTCTGCTTACTGTAAGGCATTGCTTAAAGGAGTGGGAAGGAAGCCACTGACTGAGTTTAGTGGGGCGGAAGGGTAATTTTCTGGAATAGAAATCATCAATGGTCAGGGGCTCAAGAGGAAAGAGGTGTATTTTGACCAAGACTCTTTTTCCTCTCTCTCTGGTCTGGCCTTCACAAGGAAAATTACAGGCTAGGGAAATATTAGTCTGAAGACCCAAGGGATAGGTAAACAGGTATGCTTCAGAAGGGGATGCACACCATTCCTGGCACTGAGCAGGTGACATGATAACACCGTTAGCAGCCTACCAGTAGAAAGAAGCAAGAGAGGCAACAATATTCCCAGGCATTGGCTGATCCATCAAAAAGATTAGGACCTGGAACTTGCCTGTAAATAGAAAGAACAGATGATAAGTCAGAAAGGCTGCACGAGGTGAAGGAAGGCAGACTCTCGCAGTGAGTAATGACTGATAATAATTGTTCTACGGTAAAGAGATCCCATTATAGCTAAGCAAATCCCTCTGAGCCTTATTCTATACCAGACTGCATCTTGTTCGTGTGAAACAATTTAATATGAATGTAAACTTGCTTTTGATAACTTCGTTTTATTTTCAAGAACATAACTATGTCTTTTCCTGGTTCTTTCAATTTATCCTCATAACTCACAATAAATACTTGTGTTTACATGGTAATACACAATATCATTTTGGAATTAGTGACCTTAAACTGTCAGCTTTGACAATCTAGACTATGTTTATTCAGAGAAATAACTGCTAAGCTCCAGGGCTAGCAAACACCAACTCAGAGCTTCCAGGAAGAATACAAGCAGCAATACCCTGGAACCTGTTAGAAATGAAATTTCTTGGGACCCACTCCAAACCTACTGAGTCACACACTCTAGGGATGGGGCCTCGGCATATATTCTAATGAATTCTCCAAATGACTTTGATGCACTGGACCTGCGAAAGTTTGAGATACGATGGCTCAAAATATGACATTCATTTTTACTTGCTACAGAGGATGGGGGCGTGGAGAAGCAACATATTAACTAGGCAGATTTAATTTCTTTTAAGACACACAGGCCAGTATTTTTGTAGCCAGGTTGATCCTGTCATTAAAAGTCCCCCGAGTTCTGCATCACTGCATTCTGAGTTCAAGGGATGAAGAATGAGAAAAAAGAAGATGTTACAGCTGACTGGATAGTTTACCTCAAGAAGGAACTTGCTTCATCTTTAAGTTTTGAGAGAAGGGTGGAATCAGGCAAACTAAAATGCTGATGACAGCTTACAACTCCTCTGCCTTTGCAAAATGCTAGTCAGCCAGTATATATCTCAGAGTGAACCAGGACGTGGATAGGTGGGCTGGTAATATATATCTCAGAGTGAACCAGGGCGTGGGTAGGTGGGCTGGTAACACCTCTGACAGGAAGTTAGGAAACTTCTAAGTCAGTGCCCTTTTAGTCCAACCAACCGTCTCAAAATCTGTTCCTCTCAGAGACTCTGGCTATCTACACACAGCAAACCAGGATTCTTTAATATGTGACCACTGTGTAAGACCGAATACTTAAGTTTCCAAGACATTGAACTGTGCAGGCATTCCTTTTATCCTACAATACTGAAATCTCTTTCCTGTAAACTTCTCAGCGCCCCCAAACGTTTTCTCAGTGGAGAGCGACATTGTGTCAGAGGTGGAGAAAGGCCGAAGAAGTGTCCAAGCAATATCTTAGCGACAAATGGAAATGATCAGCAGAACAAGCAAGAAATTATTAGATTCCAGCTGTTGCCACTCTTCCAGGTGGACTTGTGGGATTGTTAGCAAGTGATCAAGGTGCTATGATTTATTTGATTTTTAATTACCTTGACTTTGGAATAAAACTTTAACAGAAGTATATTTCATCAGATTTACCAAAATCCCTATACGAGGCCTTCTTAAAACGTTTCCTTGATCAGGGTCAAAATTAGCTCCCTTGGGCCATTGCTTTCTTCTTTTCTGTCCCATCACAAAGTGCTGGAGGTCAAGCTGTTTTCTCGTGAAGTCTAAGCAAGATAGGCCCCAATGTTGCTGGTCCAGTGGCTGACTTCTGCCACAGCTGAAAACATGTAAGTGTTCCACTGTGAAATTGAGATGTTGGAAGTGCTATTTGTACTGTTGAAACCTCGGATAGACCTAGCCTTATAAGAAAAGTGACCTCAACCATCTTATGCTAATTGGCATCTTATATGTATTTGTGCCTGATCCTGGCTGGCTAAGGCAGGTTACAGTCTATAGTATTAAAATGGTATGTATTACTTGTTCTAGCCAGTTTGTTCAACCAACAGTTTTAAAGGAGTTTGTTAAATATGTGGTAGATAGCCTTCCTGCAGTATATTATTTTCCATTACGAATGTTGAACTTTCTTTGACTGAATAAGATAAATCACACATCAAGCATTACAAACTGAAAATTCCCAGAGCGTATTACTGTCTTAAAAAAATGAAAAAGTATAAACAGTGTTTTTATTTCAAATCCCCAATCCTGGTAGCAGTGTAGGCATATATAAATAACATCTTATGGCTTCATATGGAAGTCATTAGTCACCTTTCTGTTACCATAACAGATACTTGAGCTAAATAAAATTTAAAAGAAGAAAGGTTTGTGTTGACTCAGATTTCAATCCATGATAAACTAGCCCCATTGCTTTGGGCCTGTGGCAGCACAATACAGTAAAAACACATGGCAGACCGATCACTTACCTCAGGGGAGGGGACAGAAAGTGAGAACAACTTGGAGTCCTATAATCCTTTCTGAGGACCCTACCATACATACATACACATATACACACACATACGTATACATACACACACACACAAACACACATACACACATACACACACACACACACACACACACACACACACACACACTAGCGATCTATCTTCATCCCACCACTAGATACCAAGTCTTTAATGCATAGATCTTCGGAAGATACTTAATGAAATCATAGCATGGGTTAATAATCAGTGACCTTTAAAGCTAAGAGCATAACTACAGGCAGGTGAAATTCTGGACTCCATATCTATGCCCTGTTTCTGTTCTAGTCCACCTTTTTCTGAGCTCTAAGCTGACAGAGAGGAAGAGGCCACATAATTTGTGTCTCTTTTCTAAAGAACAGAGTTGAGTTTGGAAAATAAACAGACTCTGGGTGGTTGATTGTGAACACTCTGAAGGCTCAGAAGTCACCTGCTAGTGTGACTTTCCTACCAGCCAACTCTTCTTTATTGGTTCAGGGTGCAGAAAGCCCAAGATTAAGGAGATCACCTTGACCGGTTTTACATTGTTTCTCTTTTTTCTTAATCTGAAGCCAATGCAAGAAGAAAATTCAAGCTTTCTGAAGAGGACACAGAAGCTTCAACACTGAATAGGCCTGCTCTACAGAGGGAATGCATCACTGTCGTTTATATGGAAGAGAAGGGACCAAACTGTCAGCTGGAACCATCATGGTTCCCTATCACTGTTAACATTGCTGAGTGTGAGCTTTGAGCTGGGAATCAAACAGAAACCACGGTAGACCCATCTTAAGGAGCCTCTGCCTTCAAGAAGCTCGCTGTGCTTGACACCTTGTCATAATCCAAGACAGTGCCTCTCTGACTTCTATGTTCATGGGCCCCTGCCAGGAGGGTCTTCAGTCTTGGTCTGGAAAACCACTTAGGCATAGAGCCCAATGTCAGAGCAGCCATTGCTTGTTTGCTGAGTTCCCTTTCTAGCAACTGGTTTGTATCACTTTGACTTCCAAAATTTGTCACTTGTAAGAATAGTGAAGACTGCTGTTGTCTCAATCATCATCTGTTTGGTTTTGTCTTCTTTTTATACAAGAAGGCATTGTTAATGGACCCCATGATCAGATGGTATCATGTGGTCTCTGGGGGCTGGGCTTTCAGCTTTCTCCTCAGAACTAATGGATAATGAATTCCAGAAGATGCAGAGCTGCCTGAATTCTCAAGATACTTGATCCTTTCTCTCACTTCCTTAAATGATATGCTATACCAAACAGAATCCAGAACAATAACTTCGAATGCTACAAAGTTTAGCTTAGTTTACACATTCAATCTTCTCTTTTTGTGGCTCTTTTTAAGACCCTCATCCCTACAGCCAAAGGGATACCACTAAAAAGACTGTATGTCTCTAGAAACAGTCACATCAGATACATTCACTGTTCCTATGAGACAAATCAGTGTGTGAAGAATTTGGCCACGGAGACCAAACCTCTAGAAGACATCAATCCTGTGAGATTTCTTGTTTACACAGATCTAGTTTTCTTTTATTGCCAATACCTATGAGATATTACAAAGATGAAGTTAAAATTTTCCAACAAGGGATTACAAATGGGAAAGGTATATTTCTTTAATAAAATAATCCATACATTTGGATTATGAGAAAGAGAAAGGAGAGGAAGCTAACAGTTTTAAGTGCTTACTGGGAATAAGGAGATTTATACATTCTATCACATTTGACTGCTAGAGAAAGTGTGTTAAGTTGTTATTATTATTCTCACTTTGAAGTTGAGAAAACTGGAGCTCAGAGAATTTGAAAAAGAGAATCAAAGATATTTAGTTCATACGTGAAGAAACTGAGATCCAAACCCAGATTTATATGTTTCCAGAATCGCTCTTACTCTTTCTGGATATGAGGGAAGCTTATTAGAAACTCCCTCTGAATCCCTTCCTGAGTTTGAACCCAAGGGAGAAATAAGACAAAGAGATACACATATGAAGACCAGAGCAGTATTTTCCTTATAAAAAATAACAAGAAAATATGGCTTGAGGTGTGTGGCCGAACCTATCATACCCAAGAATTGGAAATCCACACCCTAGGAGGTCATTGGGGCATTTCAGGGAACAGCAGGGACAGGGATATCGTGGAAAGGCTTTCCAGAAGAGTCAAGAGCAAATGAGCCGGTTACACACAAGCTCAGGATGGAGAAATGGCCGCCGGAAGCCAAGTGCTCTCAGTTCCTCCCAGGTGCTGGGTCAGAACTGCTCTTCCTGTTCCTCAGAGGGTGAGTGAGGAAAGAGACTGGTGTAAGGGAAGCGGGGTGCTTCCTCTGCTCCTGCTCAGGAACCCTCTAGGGAGCTGAGGAATCATCGGACATTGTTTTTCTTCAAGCAAACACCCACACGCCATCCAGGTCCTGCAGAACTGCACCTGCAGAGACTATCCAGTTTTCCTTCCATTTTCTAAGTATGGTACCATAGCTTGGCACTTACAGCCAAGGGCTTTGAACCCCTGAAATGGGTCTGAGTATTGGATCTCTTAACTGTAAGGCCATAAGCATTTCTCAGCTTCTCTAGAATTTTTCTCAGTCACAGACGAAAAGAGGGAGCAATCACCAAGACACTGACACTGAGCCGTGTTCGATGGGTCAGTTAGCTGTTGTCCTGGACATAACAAGGTGAACTAGTCACAGGGCCAGTTCATCCTCTGAGAAGTCATGGTTAGAGTGTCCTACCACATGGTAGACCAGGAGAACTGAAGTGAAGAGTTCAGATCAGGGAAAGTTGAGCTCTGTTTGCCAAATAAATCTGTTATGGGCTGAATTATGTCCCCTAAAGTCACATGTTGAAGTTCAAACCCCACGTGCATGACTGTGTCTGGAAATAGGGTCCTTGAAAAATGGTTTGCTGGAAATAAAGTCATAGGGTGGCCCCAATCCAGCATGGCAGGTGTCTATAAAGATAAGAAATGCTAAGAAGGTAAATGCACAGAGGCGGGCCATGGGAAGCCACACTAAAAAGGCAGACATCTGTGAGCAAAGAGTCCTCAGAGGAAACCCACCGCACCCACATCTCCCTGGTGACTGTTAAGAAAACGGTTTTTGTTATTGGTACTTCAATATGGCTACATAGGCAAACCAACACACAGTCCCAAAGGAATGCTATTCCTGCACGGTCCCTCTCCCATGCTGTAGCTATGGCCTCCTCTGTCCTCTTATATTTTTCTCCTCTCTTCTCTTTTCTTCTTCCCGTCACTTCCATTGCCCGCTTCCTGTATATTCCTTTGCCTTCCCAGCACTGGCAGGCAGGCAGGCATTCATTCTCTCTCTTTTGATGTGGATATTAGAAAAGATGCTTCAGGGTCCTGCCACCTGGACTTCCCTGCAATGATGGGCTGTAACCTGGAGTTGTGAGCCAGAGAAACCCTTTCTCCCTCAAGTGGTTTTTATCAGTCTGCTTTATCAAAGCAGAAGAAAACAAAACAACAAAAGTCGTTTCAGCTAGTCTTTGTATGTGTGTGTGGGAGTCTACATTAGTTTTAAGATTGAATTTTCTATTTCTGATAAGAAAGCCGTTAGTATTTTGATGATCATTGTGTTGAATCTGTAAGTCACTTCAGTAGTATGGTTATTTTAATAATAGTGATTCTTTTGATCCATGCACAGGAGTGTGTGTGTGTATGTGTGTGTATCCTCTGTAATTACTTTCCATGTGTTTTATAATTTTAACTATAGAGAGTTTTCAGTTCCCTAGTTAAATTTGTCTTTAAATATTTTGGACTTGAGTCTGGAGAGATGGCTCAGTGATTAACAGTGCATACTACTCCTCAGAGAATCAGAGTACAGTTCCCAGTACCCATACCAGGCAGCTTACATCCACCTGTGATATCACTCTCTAGGATCTAGCAACTCTGGCCTCCAAGAACACCTACACTCACATTTACACACACACACACACACACACACGCACACACACTTACTTTAGGATAAATCTTTAAAAATATTTTGGACTATTTTTAGCTGTTAATAATGGAATTATTTTCTAAATTCTTTGTCATAATAATGTCATAATAATTCATTATTCTATACAAACATGCTATCATTCTCTATGGATTTATTTTGTATCCTGCAACCTCACTGAATTCATTAGTTTTTATAGTTTTTTTCATGGAGCGTCTGGGTTTTTCTATATAGGGGTTATTTAATCTGCAAACATAGTAAATGATATTTCCCTTCCAACTTGGATGCCCATGGTTTCTCTTGTGTGAGTGTTGTAGCTAAGACTAATATCAAATCAGAGCTGTTATGTGGACATCCTGGGCTTGTTTCTTATCTCAGGGGAGGCAAGATCGGCTCTCTCGGGTTTGCAATGAACTGCTTTAGTGTGTTCTTCCTATACAAAATTCATTGGGAGCCTTTAACACGATGGGATTTTTGAAGGATCAGAAGAGAACTTATTTCTTTGGGGAAAACCACATAAAAAGTTCTGAAACATGTCTTTGGGCCACTTTTAAATCACTTTTAAGAAAGGAGAGGAAGAAAGGAAGCAGATTCTCTACTGTGCAGGGAAAGGCATAGGGAAACACTGTGGTTAGTAGGCACTGTCTTCTTTAGATTTTACTTCGAGTCCTGTCCAGAAGTCATTACTTTCTAACAACCCTGGGGGTTTGAATCTGGAGAATTCTATGTGAGGAGCTATTGGTTTGGAAAAATTTTTTGGTTCTGTAGAACTAGAGAAAAATTTTAAAAGCTACCTTTTCATTTTTCCTTCTGTGTCTTGGGCCAATCAAGCCATGTGTAAGATGAGACATTTATAATTCCTCACTGGCCAACATTAAAACTCTTCAGAAAGAGAGCTGAAACTGCAGCCAGATTCATACGGTCGTGTGGCAATACAGCTCCTCACAGTAGCAGAATGTTGGGGTCTCCTTGTTAGCGAACCACCCGTGTTTAGGAAAACCACTTATGAATATTAAAGTTGTCAATTTAAAAAACACCCAGTATAAACAACTGAAGAGGAGAAAGATGCATTTTAGCTCAGGGTTCCAGAAGTTTCTGTCCATAGTTCTTAGCTCACTGATTTTGTTCCCATTGGTGAGGTAGATGATTACCGTGATGAAAGCAACTGGCAGAGGCTGCTTATCTAACAGGAAGCAGAAAGAGAATAAGGAACTGGAGACAAGTTACAAGCCATCAAAAGCACAGTTCCAGTGAGCTACTTCCTCCAGCTAGGCTCCACCTCCTCATTTTCCCTCATCCCCCCCACCCCCACCCAGATAGCACCACCAACTTGGGCATGAGTCTCTAAGGGACATTTCATTATCAAAACATAAACCATCATAGTGATCAAACAGAATCTTTCAGGCTTTGAGGAATCACACCTTACCTCATTGTTTTAGAGCTATAAATGTAGAAAAGAGGCAGAGATCAATTATTTTTTAATTCCCTGGAAAGAAGAGATGAAAGAGACAGAGCTAACATTTTGCAAATGCTTCAGAATATTTAGTCCACACCAAGTATTTTGTATATTTTATTTAGATCGTTCTATTTTTAAAAAAGATTTAAAAATTTTTATTTATGTTAGTGCATCTCTGTGTATGTATGGGCATGTCCATACATGTGTCATGGAGGTCAAGGAGTCACCTGATCCTCATGAACTAAAGTCACAGGAAGTTGTGAGATGCCTGATATGGGTTCTAGGAATAGAATTCAGGTACTCAAAAGGAGAAGTATGTTCTCGTAATGGCTGAGCCATCTCCACAACCTCCTAAGCTGATATTTATAACTATTTTATAAGAGAGACATTGTAATCTGTATTTTAAAATGAGACCACCTCGGCCAACAGCATTTCATACATACACAAGAAAAAAAAAAAAACCAGAAAGTAATTGATCCAGAGTAGGAACGAGTCTCAGGGATGCCATGGGCCCAGATGTTTCCAAGTGCATATTGGGAACACTATATTGTAATCCTCAAGGCAGAGTGGAGTCTTGGCTCATGTCTTGAGCTTGAGTTTCCCCAATGGACACTTTCCTATAATCCATACTGAATGTCTTTCTATTCTTACTAACAAATATTTCTATTATTGTGGTTGAAGAATTTTCAAAATTATTGGGTAGATGCAGAGGTCTCATGTTCCCATGCTCTGGAATCATTGAGGATATTAACAGTGCTAGGATACTTCCTTCTCCCTTCTCTCCTGAAGACTACTCTTTACTTTGAAGCTCTGCTGGGCACTGCAAAGCCTGTATCAAGCACACCAGGCTTGTATATTCCTCGAAGCTGCACTTGAAATGAGTTGGTCCATCTCTAATGACTGTGCCCTAGTCCCCCCGACCCACTGCTTACCACTGTCCACAGTTCAACTGTTAAAACTCTGAGTGTTTGGACAGTCTTGAATGGGTTCACGCTCCTTCAGTAACTCTCAGAAATGTGTTAGCTTCCTAGAGTTGCTGTAGCAAACTGCCAAAACGGAGTGACTTAAAACAATATAAATCTATCCTCTCAAAGCTCTGTGACCAAGAAGTCTAAAACCAAATGCTTCTCCTGAAGATTCTAGACACAAACCCTTTTCTTCTTGGTTTTAGTGGCTCTGGCTTTCTTTGCGCCTATACTGTTTTAGTCTCCTCTTCTGGCATCACAAGCCTTCCTGCCTGTATCCTGGTCTTTCTCCTTGTAGGAGACCAGTCATCTGATGTAGGCTTCTGAGAGCCAGGTAGGCAACCTCATCCAACCTAACAGATTACGTCTGCAAAGAGCATGTTTCTAAATAGGGCCATATATTCTGAGTGTCTGAGAAGATGTTAGTTTTGGGGGGCAGGAGGAAAAGCTATTCCACAGTTACACTGGGGGGTCTTTTGACTTTCTCTCTTCCAAAAGACACTGTTGTGTCCTGGTGACAGGACCAAAAGCAGCAACTTCCTGTTTGTCTTGATTCCAACTGCCTCTGACTCTGAGTGCCGCAGACATGAAATCTGTGCCCCACTGTAGGAACGACAAGGGAGCATTTGCAGTGTTCTTGCTTGTTGTGAAACAGGTAATTGACTTAACTTGCTTTGAAGGGCAGAACACAGTTTATAATATCGGATGCATGGCTCATTATACTTTAGAGCAATAGGAAAAATATCCTGAAGATGTTGAAAGTAAAGCAGAAAATTGGTATGACAGTCAAAGAGTAGCATAACACGTCAGCCTGAAAGATGATAGAAATAGCTTTGTAAAAACTGCCTTCACGAGAATGATCCTGAATTGTAAATTGTGCTGGCCAAAACACAACTCTCGTAATCTGTCATAAAACTGATTTTTTTTTAAATTGAAATAAATCAAGGAATTGAGAAGACTTGAAAGAGTTTTCGAAAATGCAGCTGCGGCTAAACTGCAGAGGAGCCGCCCACCCTCGTGCAAAATGCCAACAGAAATTCTGGCAAGCTGGACAATACATTTCTCAACTCAGAATCAAGATTTTCTTTTCTTTTCTTTCTTTTTTTTTTATTGTGATATATAATGGCTGAGCTATATTGGAAATAAAGCAAGAACACTTTACTTAGTATCCCTTCTTTGGCCAAAGTCGATTTGCAGCTCAAAATAGCAGTCGTGATAACTAGGAGGCAGGTCTAGGAGGACTGATGAAAATACTTCTGTTTATGTGACCCCTAAGACACCTCCTGGATATAATCATTAAGATAGCCTTCCAGAGAGCACTTCACGAGACATTTGCACCCCAAAAGAAGAAAGCTAGGCTGGAAACATCTAGAACTACCTCCCCCCACACATACAATTCCCTCTTCTCTCATGCAGATGTGAGGGCTCGGGGTATAGATGGAATTCTTACTAGGCTTCATCCTCTGGAAAATCTCTAGCTTGAAAGGAGGATAGGCGTTGCCAAAATAGGTGGTAATGAAAAGTACAGGGGCTTTGTTAAAAGCTTACAAACTCCAGGACCATTTGAATTTGTTGAGTGAGCATCCGAGAAAGCACCGCAGGAGACCAGACAGACTTGTGAGTTCGTATGTTTCCATGAGTAAAGAAATTAATTTCTCCATATCATCACATTCATATAGGACAGTGGTCCTCACCCTTCCTAATGCTGCGACCCTGTAATACAGTTCCTCATGTTGCGGTGACACCCAGCCAAAAAATTATTTCATAACTGTAATTTTGCTACTGTTATGAATCACAGTGTAAACATCTAATATGCAGACGGTCTTAAGCGACTTCTGTGAGAGGGTCGTTCAACCTCCAAAGGAGTCACATTCCACAAGCTGATCTTGGGACTTCTAAGAGTATTCAACACTTAGAGCTATAGTTACAAGCCTTAAAGAAGGTGGTGCACGCAAAAAGATAGACAAATTGTTCAGTGAAAGCTAGCCATTACTACAAGCCTTTTCTGACTTGTTTTACCCGGCTTCCTAATGACTTTGTTGACTCAAATGAAATGTAAAGGGGCCCACGAGGTGGCTCGATGTTAAGAACACTCGCTGCTTTTCCAGCAGTTCAGAGTTCAGTTTCTAGTTCCCATGGCAGGCATCTCACAGCTGCCCATGACTCCAGCTCCAGGGAAACCAACACCCTCACTGGGTCTCCATGGGCACAGGTTCACACAGAGAAACACATATTTACACACGATTTAAAACAAAATAATAATCGCTTCATTTTTAAATGCCATGTAAAATCAAGTCTGCCCTCTCAGTAGAATCTATATTGCGTAACATTTAGATAAAATGCTCAGATTTGTGGCCCTGGTGTCTGGATCTTCTCGACTTGTGTGTCATGGAAGATCACTGAAACCAGAGTTGGCAGAGCCAGGCTGGAGCCAGGATCCTGCCACTAACAAACCAGCATAACCTCCCTTCTGGATTCCAGATCTACAGCTGTATCTAACATGGCAAGTGAGCCTACGGGGAAAGGATGAGGAGGCTAGGGGTGGCCGTGTAGCTAGTAGACAGAAGCAATGAAGAAGGCAGAGGAAGGAAAGAGAAGAAAAAGGAAGGAGAGTGGAAGAAAGAAGAAAAGAGAGGGTGGGTATGGGCTCTTCCTCTGCCTGGCTAGGTAAGCAATGGGCGGTAGCTGGATCCTTGTAGACCTAGAGAACACTCAGGCTGTGGCTGGCCTGTAAAGTCACTGTTGCTGTCACCTAACCGTTGAAATGGTTTTAGAAAATGTCACAGAAGCAAGAAACGACCATAGCAATAATCCAAGAAAGTTCTCCCAAAGTGAAAGAAATAAGAATTCCAACAGAAGGGCCCTTCCAAGGCACAGCAGCATTTGAGAACACAACAGAACTCATAACGTCCAGAAATTTTATGGTATTTATGGACAATAAAGCATAATATGGGCCTCTGAGAGAAAAGAACAGGCCACGCATTGTCAGTTCAGTACAGATTTAAGTAGCATGAGTTCTTGTAAAAGGTAATGGTGAGAGCTAGAAGGTGACAGAAAGATGGTGCTTCTTCTGCAAGGAAATAACTTCTGACCTAGACAGCCGATGAGATCCTTTCAGATGAAGACGGTCCGAACAAGAGTCTCTATACACTTTTTTAGGATGCAACAAGATAATTTGCTCTACTAAAACAGGAAATAAATGGACGATTAAGAAAAATGGGAAATCAGAAAATGGGAACACCTCAGGAAAACAGAGCAATGGGAACCAGTAGCCTGTTGGGGAGAAGTTGTGAAAAGCCCCAGGGACAGGTGGTAACAGGAGGGAGAGGGGCAAGGACTAGAGCAAAGTCTCGTGGGGAAATAACCTGAAATTGACCTGACTCTGTGTGTATGAATGGGCTGCAGGAGGTTTTTGATAAGATGGAGATGCAGAAAAGCAAGAAGAAACCAAACTAAACACAAATATGAAAACGGCCTGTGAGGGAGGCAGAGTTGCCTAAGAAAGGAACGTTATCATAGTAGACTAAGCGGTTCTATGCCAGACATTTTCATTGCTATAATAATGTGAGCAATGAGCATTTATTTAATCACAAGTTGTGATGAAAACTGTGCTGGAATGATGGATGGAAGTAAAATGTGTGTGTGTGTGTGTGTGTGTGTGTGTGTGTGTGTGTGTGTCCGTCCGTCTGCGTGTGCACGTGCGCATCCTCGCGTGTGTACATGGTATAGTTGTTTCCTTTCAGTTGGAATTGTATATTAGAATTCAGTATATAATATCTAAAAGTGGGAAACACCTGCGGTTAATATTTACTGTCATCTTGGTTAGATTAAAAATCACCTATGGGGCCAGGCGGTGGTGGTGCACACCTTTAATCCCAGCACTCGGGAGGCAGAGGCAGGTGGATCTCTGTGAGTTTGAAGCCAGCCTGGTCTACAGAGTGAGTTCCAGGACATCCAGGGCTACACCAGAGAAACCTTGTCTTGAAAAACCAAAAAGAAAAAAGAAAAGAAAGAGAGAGAGAGAAAGAAGGGAAGAGAAGGGAAGGGAAGGGAAGAGAAGGGAAGAGAAGGGAAGAGGAAAGAAGAAAAAGAAGAAAGAGAAGATGGGGGCTGGAAAGATGGCTCAATAAAAAGCACAGGCCCTCTTCCAGAAAACACCACATTGGTGGCTCACAACCATCAGTAACTCCAGCTGCAGGGGACCTAGCATCCTCCTCTGACCTCCATGGGGCACCAGGCATGCATGCGGTGCACATGCATATGTGCAGGCAAAACATTCATACACAAAACTTAATAAATCAAAAAAAACTTTTTAAGGAACACCCCTGGATTGGCAAAGTATACCTCTGATATGTCTATGGTAGCATTTCAAGAGACAATTAGATCATAAGAGCTCTGACTTGATGAAAAGATTAACCCCTTGATAAATTCATAATTCTGTGGCACTATTGACAGGTGATGAAGAGAGGTAGAGCCTCTTTGGAGAAAGGAGTCACTGGAGCATACACGCTGATCCCTTTCCTGCATTTGCCTCCTGCCTGCCCCTAACTGAAGAACTTCGGCCACAAGCTTCCATTGTCAAGGTGCTGAGCTCAATCACACAGCCAAGCAGCTGTGGATTGAAGACTCTTCAGCTATGAAGTCAGTGAATCTTTACTTCCCTAAGTCAGGTATTTAGCTACGGAAATTTTTTAAAATTAAAAATTTTATTTTTTTATTAAATTTAATTATTAAATTAAAATGTCGCACAAAAGTCGTAGGAACATACTATGAGAGTTATAAGATAAGTTGGAGAATTGAAAAAGGATGAAAAAGAATTGAAAAAGTAATAGTTGAGTCTTTAACTTATATACATAACTCTACACAAAATATAAATTAAATAGTATATTTAGACGCAGAAAAAATACTTTGTTGTAGTGACTCATGTGAAAACTTAGAATTGTTCTAAAGAGAAATAACAGTTACTAAGTTACTAAGAGGCAGAACCATGGTTAAGCACCAGGCTCATTCCCTATTCCAGGCTTCTTCACAATGTGCTCTTACTTCGCATTAGCTTTCAGCTTACATTTCCAACAATATCATATTCACATGGCGCCTAGAAAAAGATCCCCAATAGAAGAGTAAAATCCTTCAGTATGTATGACTGAGGAAGAGGAATGAAGCCACAGCTGACCTCAGGTCTCCCTTGTAGCCTTGGCTGGGGGATATGCTGAGAAACATAGACAAACCTTCAGGTGAATAGCTTTGAAACCTTAATGCTTTCTGTATAATGGATAAATGCTTCTCATTAGATCATCCCAAGACACAAGGAACTGATAGTATCACTTAATAAATGCTCTCAATTTGATTCGGTACACCTGGGAAATAAGAGTCCTATTTGCTGCCAAGACATTATAGCATTAAAGCTTAATGATGCACCTGTCACGGGGTTAGACAAGAATATTATAGCTGAGCGTCAACTATAGTACCAGAAAGTTCTTTATAATGACCCTTTTCTGAGCCTCAGAATGCAGATGAACTCAGCTTTCCTCCTCCACTCTGTGTACACAGCAAGAGGCACGACTAGACTTCCCCTTTGTAACTGAGGACCAGCGCCCCCTAGTGTTGGGCAGCGCTGACCTCTGCTATCAGCTTACTGGTAAAATCCTTGCTTTCCCAGAAGCCCTTGGGTCCTGGCAAGCTATCATGAGCCAATCCAGTATTCAGGTCCTGACCAATGAGAGAGATCCCCTAGACACTGTCTGTTTCCTTTAAAAGGCCCATGCACCTCTACCTGGTTGCCATCTTGTAAAGTGGTTGGCCCCTGCATGCAGGTTTGCTCTACAGAATAAAAGTGCTCTTGCTTTTTGCAAAAGTGGTCTTTGTGGGGTGATTCTTGGACCCAAAAGTAACCAGGTATCTTTGTGTCCTTTGACACTAGTTCCTGGAGACATCATTATTATGCCCGCAATATGCAGAATTCAGTGGCAGCTCTTACTCACTAGACAAAATCTAATCACATCAAAATTGGACCTTGCTCGAGGTAGGATGATTGGCGGCTACCTGATTTGTGAATTCCTGCAAAAAATGGAAAATGTCAAGATGTTTGTTAAATAATATTCAAAGGAATCAGGGACACCGTAGATGGAATCTGTACATGTTCTATCAATTAGATCTTTCTTATTTGGTCCTTGGGCTTTGGATGGATAAGCTCCATAACTTCTGTTCAAAATGCCAAGTTTGAAAAAGAGTACTTCACGATTTTAATGAAATGTTTAGAGGTCTTTCATAATCCCCAAACATAAAGAATGTTATACATGAATGGAGTCCATGTAGAAAGCTTCAGTTAGCTTCATTTTAGTGGATACAAAGATTTTTTTTAAATAAGCACTAGTCAATTTCTGAGAGAAAGTGTTACGCGCCCTCTTCCTTTACAGCTCAATTCCTTTCCTATTTCTGACTAATTGCATCTTGGCTATCCCACTGGAAAGCCTGTCCCCAGTTTTTACTACAATATTAAATTTAATACACTATGGCATAGATAAGTTGATAGTACAATATTTTCAGTAGACAATCCTTTTTATCATAGTTTCCCATTGAAATCTGTGCTTCTCTCTCTAGATCATGAACTGAACATAGTAACTAGGAAGAATAAAACATCAATTAATTTCTTATCCAATGATTACAATGGAGTGGCTCTGCTTAGCTTTCTCCTTGCTTGTGTTCAGCAGCTGTGTGCCATCTCTGCTAGAACTCTCAAAACCAGGCACTGAAGAGATGACGCAGCAGTCGAAAGTGGTGACCTTGCAGAGGACTGAGTCGGTTTCCAGCACCCCTACTGGACAACTCAGAGCTGCCTGGAACTCCAGCTACCGGCGATCCAGTGCCCTCTTCTGGCTTACACTCATGTGCACATGCCCCAACAGAGACATATAGGCAAACGCATAATTAAAAAATAAAATAAATTGGGTTTTTTTTGAGATGGTTCCATTAAGCAATTACAGAGAAGGAGCCAGCTCACTGGAAGGAGCATGACCTGGCTCTATAAACCCTTCTTTTCTTTAAAAAAAAATTTTTTTAAACCTTTATTTATATCTGAAAGAGTTTATGATTGTTAAACTGGTACATCTCATAAAACTTCTAGGAAAGAATTTTAATTTATTATTATTCCTAATTAGTATGTTACGTACTTTGAAGATCATACTGTACTTTCTCTAAAGAAACACAACATATTTTCTTGGGATCTCAATGATCTATTGAGAACAGCCCATGGAGTCTACTGGGTTTTCAGCTTTAGGACTAGTGAAGGATCCACCACACGTGCAACCGTTTTCTCACTGTTCCATGTCCACAAATGAAATTTTGGCAATGCATCTAGGTTTATTTGTTGCTTGGACATTGACCTGCGCCAACCAAATTAATGGAATACTGGTGTTCAAGCTGGAAGCAAACACACACATTTCTAGGAAGCAGAACTTATCCAATACCGTTAACTTTCCCCAGGCTCCAGATACCCAGGAATCAAAGATGTTTCACAGTTGAGAGCTGAGCATAGAACTGTAACAGAAAATAATGGGATGTGGGAAAATCCCCAGTGAGTGATGCCTCCGTAGATAAGTGCACTCCCCAGGGATGGAAGATTTCATGACTTGGTCCAGACTTCTAAGCTGGCTCTGTCACTTTCCAGGACTGAGCTCTTAGGGGACACTTGCCACCTTTCTGGGCCTCATTTGCTTCAACTTTTAGGGAAAATAACAGCATCTACCTTATCAGTGGTTATATTTGAAGAAAGATAATGAGTAAAGTCTATACAGGATTAATCTGTGAAAACCCTTCTTAGGTTTACTTTTATTGATTACTTGATTGGGGATCGAGCGCAAGGCCTTGAACATACTCTACCATGAAGATAGTAATAAACCTCCAGCCCCACAGACAACTCTGTCTTTCCCATTATCCTCTTTCCCTTCTCTCCCTTTCATTTTTAATCAACTATGTACATCTTTTCACTAAAAATGAGAGCTGAGCATGCATCTTGAGAAATATTTAGCAGTGTCCTAAGTCCATGATTTCAAACCTTTACAGACATGGCACTGTGCTGTAGACCCTATTCTGTTTCATATATCTCTGTGCTACTATATAATGATTTCATTAATGTCAGCCAGTACACAGTGCCCTGATAGGTGCATAAGCCATCATTTCTTTGTCTGTTCACAGACACAGGTGGCTTCCACCACCTCATTCCTCCCCACACAATCCTGCGGTGTTCCGGTTCCTTGAGAATTTGTACAGGTTTTTCTTGAGTATACGCTTCTAGGGACAAAATTGGTGAATCATAACATTCATATTGTAGACTCAGAAAGCTAAGGCAAACTATATGTATTTTTACACTAGGTAAGGGAAACACATGGGATTGGAGATGAACATGGGGTGGAAAAACAGGACGGCAAGCTCAGATACATGCTGCTGTTGTGCCTTTAACTAATGAATATGATCAGCCCAAAGCTGCTTTCCAAGAAAATGAAAGGCAGAGGCTGAGTTGTGGAGCTCTTGCCTGGTATATGTAAGGGTCTGTGTCTGATGCACAGCACCACAGGAAAAATAAAAATAGAGAAATGAAATGAAGGAAAATAAAGAGGAGGAATAGGAAGGAGAGGAAGAGAGAAATGGAGGAAAGGGAGGGAGAGGATGGGTTAAAGTGAGAGGGAAAGAAGAAAAAGGAGAGGGAGAGAGAATGCATGGTTTGTTGTATTAATACCACATCCAGTACAGTGGCTTAGCCTTCCCCTTAGGGCTCTGCACACAGCAGAGCCTACTGTCTGCTTCCTACTAGAGCCTGACTTCCCACTGCCCTGCCAAGATGCAGTAGAAAATCCGTGCATGACAACTGGAGGCCCTTAAAGTTTCCAAGACTCGGGCTCTCTGAGAGCAATGCAAATTGCTCCTCTGTATTGGGGTCCTATGGAATTTTAACTACAGATCTTTCTGTCAATCATTTCTGGAGAATGTTGTACTTTAACATCTCCCCAGGATGGACTATAGCTGGCTCTTAATTATCCTGTAAAGATTTCTCATAAAGAGGACTCTCCTGACGCGTCTTACCATCTAATCTAGGCTAATCATAAAAGGTCTTTCCCACTCACGAAGCATAGTGTCTCTGGACACTATTTGGTCACGTGTATTAACCAGAGGTATGCGAACAGAAATTTTGAGGTAAGGCAAAGCAGGAAGAAATGTCAAATGAGGCTTCTGCATTTGGTTAAATTTCCTCATACAAGTGGACACAGCTTCTTTTACTAACGTTATTTATTTTGTGCACGTGTATATAGTGTGTACGATGTAAGTTAGTGTGTATGTGTCTAAGTACAGCCTCATGCAGGTCAGAGGACAATCTCAAGCTCTGGTCCTCACCTTCCACCTCATCTGAGATGGGGTCTCTGTTATCCCTGGCTGTATATGCCAGGCTTGTTGGTCCACTAGCTTCCATGGATGCTCCCACCTCTGCCTCCCTCTCACCACGGACAATGGGATTACAGATCATGCCTCATCAAGCTTTCTACTTGGGTTTCAGAGATTCAAGCCTGTGGACGCCCGCCTCGCCTGCAAGGAAGACGCCGCACACAGGATTCTTCTGGTTCACGCTTTATTGAGGACTGTAGCTTGATTGAGTGTTGACAGCGAAAGACCCTGAATGTGTGAGGCACCCTGCTTATATAGGCAACATGACCATCAACGATTGGATGCATGTCCAGAACTCATTAGCATAGGGGGAGGCGGCAAACAACGTGACCATCAACGATTGGATGCATGTCCAGAACCTCATTAGCATAGGGGGAGGCGGCAAGCAACGTGACCATCAACAATTGGATGCATGTCCAGAACCTCATTAGCATAGGCGGCAAGGATTACTCAACTTGCACCTGCGCTGTTACTTGTTTACTAAGAACCCGGAAAACAGGAAACCGGCACCATCTTATAATGGCGTTTCAACTCGGCTCCCAACATCTCCCCCTTTTATATTAAATTGAGGACAAAGGAACATGCTAAGTCACCGATCAACCCCCTCCATCTACGGAGGTGAGGATCAAGGAAGTTAAGCATGTCCTAAATACCCAGGTTACCTTATCTCGTGCAATGAGGAGAACCTCTGAGATGTGCAAAGGCTAACCTTGGGTCGAATAAGGGATGTGCCTATTCTTGGTGCAATGGGAACAAGCCCTCAGGGTGCAAAGGCCACATACCCAAAATTGTCTTGAAAGAAAACATGTGGGGGAGATGGACTTCTGTCTCTTGGCTCACACAGCTTAACTATTAATAAGAGGGTTGGACAATACATATCAACCATCGACCCAACAATTAAGCGTTGCTAACCAGGCCGCAGGGGAATGTCCCACATCAAGGGCAGCAAATGCTTGAATAATACAGAAGCAATCATCATAATACCCATAGTTCCCCGACCTGCCCATTCCTTGAGATACATGGTAGCATCCTTAATCCAATCCCAGAGTCCTGCTACCATGGATAAGTCCACACGAGTTGAATTGACATGTGCAATGGCCAGTCTTAGGTCCCTCATAGTAGCATCAAATTGTGATGACCAATCCGTCTTGAGATATTGAGAAAGTTCCCGTGACAAATTTGCAGCAACAGTATAATTATGATATTGAACAGATGTCACACAAAAACCAAGCATCCTCCATTCACAACCTAATTGAGCCAATTGCCATAGTACAATTTTTCCCTATACCGCTATTTTGAGACTCATAAGGCAAATAGGCAAGATCAAGACTAGAGTTCGTCATGCATCACCGGCATTGGTTTGGGGAGTGTTGTTAGTATTCCCCATCGTTGTTCTGTGCGTATCGGGGGCCACTTTATCAGGATCATCTGTAGAGCTAGTAGCGTTTTCAAGATCTTCATCTTGTTCTTGATCTTTTTCAGGCTCTAAGGGCTGTTTCACCGTCCTCGTCAGACGAGCAGGCACCCAAATGGGGTTTTCTTGATCCTGAGGAAAAACACAAACAGCTCCCCTGGATCTTATTAAAACTTGATCCGGGCCCTTCCATTGATTAGACAATACATCTTTCCACTTGACATTTTCTAGTGGAGGTTGTGTAGACATAGCATGTCTATCTGCTGCAGATCTTCCAGCAGCATCCAAATTCAAAAAATTTCTAATAATTTTTTCCTGCTTGCTGGACGTTCATTTAACATGCCAGTCAAGGGAGTTGTAGCTGTGGCTGATAACAGGAACATCTAGCCACTGCAATGCTTTATGGGTTTTGTAGTCCACGACAACCTGAAGTTTGGAACTTTTTTCAAACATTAACCATAAACAAACTTCCAAATACAGGTACTGGAGGACCAGGACCAGTTGGCTGAATTTTTGGTCCAAACTCCTGAACATAGCGAAGCTTGTTATTTAGCAGCCATAGCCAAGCGGCTGCTGAGAGAAAAACTCTAACACAGGCAGTATAGATTCTGCCCAAGCTTTTTGAGTTGCTTTTTGCAATGATCCATTTTAAAATATTGTCTTCCTTTTGTATCATGAGCTCAGTAGAGGAATTATCAGAAAGCATACCATCAAGCTTGAGATCTAGATAATTTACATCTGCATTCTGTAATCTGCTTTCTACCTGAATTAACTCCTTTTCTGTTGCTCTGGTTAAACTTTTTTGACTGCTTAAATCTGAATCACCGTTCAATGCTTGAAATGAATTATTTAAATTTTCAAATTCTGCTAGTACTGGGTATACCCTTTTCTGACTATTTATTTGTTCTTTTTTCTCTTTTTCTACCCTTTTTATATCTTTTTTAGGCCTCTTCCTCTTTTCTGTTTCTGACATGCTGTCTTGATGTTTTGCTAATATTCGCTGTCCTTCCCTTACCCTCTCTTGACATCGCTTATTAACCATACGCCATAATGGCCATGTACCGGCACGGAAACTTCCCTTTTCCTTTTCTCTCTGCAATTCTCCTTCTAGTTTACCCCAAGAAGGGATTGTAAGAGACCCGGTGGTTACTGGGCGATGACAATTTAAACAAAGGCAACAAGCAAGAACAACAATAACCATACAAGCAAAAATGACCGCACCTAGTGCAGGGTCAATCTCATAAAACAGCATACCTCTCAGAAAGAGTCTGGATCCACTTTCGTCCCGCGCTCCAGTTCTGAATCCTCCTGAAAACAGGGGTCTTCGCCGGTGCTGAGCTGATGGTCAGGTTCCCGGGTTTCGGCACCAATTGTGGACGCCCGCCTCGCCTGCAAGGAAGACGCCGCACACAGGATTCTTCTGGTTCACGCTTTATTGAGGACAGCCGTTCAATTAAGTGTTGATAGCGAAGACCCTGAATGTGTGAGGCACCCTGCTTATATAGGCAACATGACCATCAACGATTGGATGCATGTCCAGAACCTCATTAGCATAGGGGGAGGCGGCAAACAACGTGACCATCAACGATTGGATGCATGTCCAGAACCTCATTAGCATAGGGGGAGGCGGCAAGCAACGTGACCATCAACAATTGGATGCATGTCCAGAACCTCATTAGCATAGGCGGCAAGGATTACTCAACTTGCACCTGCGCTGTTACTTGTTTACTAAGAACCCGGAAACAGGAAACCGGCACCATCTTATAATGGCGTTTCAACTCGGCTCCCAACACAAGCCCAGCACCTCCCACTTTGCCCACTGAACCGCCTCTTGATTTAAAAGAGAGGAAACAATAAAGAATCATTTGTGTACCATGTCAGTTCCAAAAGACTGACATAACTAACCTTTCTATTTTCAAATAGCACTTTTTTCTTTTTTTTGTAGTCCCAGTGCTAAAAGAGGAGTGAGGAAATGAAGTTTTTTTTTTTTCTTTTTCCTTCTCAATTGCCACTTGTCTATGTTCCACTCATAATATTTAAATGTATACATTTGATCTCCAACTCTGTTGAAATACAAGGAATCCCCATGGACTCCAGATAACAAACTGTAGAACGTAGGCTACCAAGGGTTAATTTCATGTGTAACTATCATTTGTACTCAGTTTGTCTTTAACCAAGAAAAAAAAAAACCAGCCCTTTATTTGCGAAACTCTTTGAGAGTGAAATTTGCACACGTAAAGCTGAGGGGAAAGATTTAGGACCATCATTTGTGATTAAGTTTCATCGTTTGATCCTGCTGTTGGGAACTGCCTGAGAAACCCAGTCCTCGGAGCTTTGCCTTCTCAATTCTAATTAGATATACACACATTCAATTAGGCATCTGGAAGCTTTGCCTCCTAAACTAGGGGACTCCCTGGCTCGGAATATCCTTTAGAGGGGGCTTTTGACACACATAGACCACAACTGCAGCTCTTCCAGCCGGAAGTGACTACGTCATAAACCCACCAGTTGAGCACATACTCACCTCTGTTGTGCGTGTTACATATCCAGTCTTTTATAATTCTGCCATCGCCTCATTTTCTGAGTCAAATTCACCCTACTCTCCCTTGCTGGGGCAAGTCAAGCAATTTGTACAAGAACCTGTCATGACCCCCGATGTGTCTTCCTAGGTAATGGGGTGCATGAGATCCTAATGTCAGCTCATGAAGTCTGAACTGTGCTTAGCTTTCTGTCCCTCTGTCACAACGCGAAACCAAGACGGTTATCCAGAGTGCCTTAATTCACCTGTCTCCTATTAGGGTTACCTCTTCCTCAGTCCTAACAGATAAGGTCACACAGTGTGTCCAACATGCTATAACGCTATATTGAAAGATTAGGATTCGACACAAAAATCTATGTTGAGTTGCAGCAATTCCAGTGACTAGCAGGCCAAGACACATTTTCATTTGCTGGACCAAGAAGAGCCCAAGCCTGCAATTCTGTGGTGCTTTCGTTCTAAGCGAAACACTGACAACCACCACTGGCTGGCCACCACTCTACTCTGGGTCATCAGTCCATTCAGAAAGGTATCAATGCCACTGAAATTGTGAACTGCCTCAATGACGTGGCCATTGTTCACTGTGTTAGCCAGTGCGTTATCTGCATAGAGAAACATTTCACATTCTCCAAACAGTACTACATTAAGTCTAGAAGTTTAAAGATTAGGCCATTGCCTGGTTATCATCCTGAGGTACAGAAGGCCTAGGAAATTTGTCAATCATGAGAGGGCTTGTGAACATTTAGAGAAGATAAAAATAACTCTTGTTAAGTCATATGGGTTTGGAAGCTTGAGCATATTATCTAGGCTTTGTGGTAGTGTTCTTGTGCAATGTACACCTTTAATTATGGTCAGTGGATGGAGCCATGAGTGAATCGATGCCTTTCTTGTCCCTTTCTTAAATATCCTTAGCAGTGATTTATCTGTTCTGGGTGGTGTGGGATGGTGGCCAGGAGTCCCTGTTACCAGTAAGACACTAGCTGGAGTTGATTGTCTGGTTTCTTTATCCCCAAGGATAAATTTACAAGAAAAATGTTCATAGCCTTTCAGAGCTTTAGTGCCTAAATGCTCACAGAAACTACCATGTCTTGCATTTGGCTGCTTTGAAATATCAGACACCAGAGACACCATAGGATGAGGCTAAGGAACAGGAAGGCAAGATTTGTCACATTTATTTAGCAGATTACAGAGCCAAAGAGTTCTTATCAGTGTCAGTCAAAAGGCATGACTCAGCCAAGGGGAACAAACAGTGAATAGAATGGCTTCACTTTATAGAGCTAGAATGCTCTGCCTTCAGAGAACACTGGGTACCTTTTCTTTTTACCCCACGCCCCTGTGGTGAAATAGTTTTCTCATCTGCAAAACACTGTGTGATTCCATTTACCTACAGCCTGTTCCATAGTTGCTGCATCAAAACAACACACGGTCTCTGATTTTTCTTTTTTATAGCAGAGCCATGTTGGGGGAGATGGAGTGTAACACCTGAAATAATGGGATTTTTACAGGAAATAATGTAAATGAAGCCTTTTGCTCTTAATGACCCATAATAAAATGCTCTTGTTACAGAGCTGCAGCAGCAACCCAAGCAGGTTGCCATGGTAACTTCCAGCTGCTCCTTGGCTCTTTGCTTAATGATCAGTGTGATGTCAGGCTCTTGAGATAACAACAAGCTCAGACAAATCTTTACAGCGGCTGTGACGGCCACTGGGGACTTCGGTTGTGTCTCAGTGAGGACTCCTGTGTCCAGGTATAATTAAAACGCACTCAGACCTAGACTGCAAATGCCCACAGCAGAGAATCTCAGGTCACCTTCCCAAGTTCCCCATTCACTTGCCTTGCTCCGCATGGCTGCCCAGTTGGAAAGAAGCCAGAACCTGTCAGCCACAGCACACTGCTGTGCCCGATGCTTCACACATACCTGGGACCCAGCTCTCTCTTTGGGTCCCCTCTTCCCGTGTTCCTTGCATGACCCTTTCAACTGTGACAGAGTCTGGAATTCTCACCATGAATCGCAACTTCATTTAGGGAGCAAAGTAGAAAAGGGAGGACAGGAGCACTCACTCAGAATATACTTTTCAAATGTATTTATCACCTGGCACAGACCCTGAGGGATATCTGTTGCTTTCTTATTCTTTTCTCCCTTTCTCCTTTTTATCCTCTCTTGAGATGGTTTGACAAGCACTGATTAACTGCAGGCAATTACTGGAGATACAACGAGGAATAAGGGTGAATTAGACCACCCTGCTTCTCCAGAGGCCGCTGGGCTTTCAGAAGAGGTCAGGCAGGCATGTGCAGGCCGGATCTGGATACATCTTCCTCAAAGGATACCAGCAAGGCCGGCTAGAGGAGAGATACTTGGCTAGACTTTGAGGAAATTAGAGAGATGACGGGAGGGAGGGAAGGAGAGAAGAAACGGGTCAGCGTGATGTAGTCTGAAAGCAAGAGATGATCTCGCATGTTTGGAGAGCTATATTTCAGGCTAGCTGGAGTGTTGTCTAGCTATTTGGTGAGAAGGCAGAGATGGAAGCCGGGGTCAGACTGGATGAGATTTCATTTTGTTTCGTGGGCCAATGGGAGCTACCTAAGGATCTTAAATAGGGAAAGAAAAGGATAATTGATATTTAAGAAAATTATCCTTACAGGTAAGGACATAAACCTAGGCAGCAGGAGATATGGGGCCATTAGGGAATCCCTGAAGGAGTCTAACCATAGAGAATGCCTACTGGTTTCTGTCCAGCATGCAAGTGTGTGTGTGTGTGTGTGTGTGTGTGTGTGTGTATGTGTGTGTGTGTGTTTACTGGAAGAGAGTCAGCCTTCTCTTAGTGACTGGCTCACCCACCCAAGAGTAGACATATGACCACAACTCATACCATATAGTCCTCTATTCCAGGATCACGTGGGATTGGTCCAGTTCCATTCTTGGTTCATGTGTGATTGATTGGCCCAGATGAGCATGTACACAGACAGCACCATGCTTTTCGAATGCAGCTCAGATATGGATGGATAGATACAAGAGTCTTCATTTTCCCCCAAGATGAAAAGCTATAGTCTTTCAGTTTCCAGAGGCTACCTTCCTTGCTAAGTAGAGGGGGTTTTCTGATCATTAAGCCAATCATAAAGGGAAGGGAAAGCTAGGGCAAGAAAGCTTTATTGATGTTGCTTGAACCACTGTGTTGTAATGCATAGATGTGGCTGTCGGAAGATTCATGCAGTGGGTTTTGCATTCCTTTTACTTAGTAAGTATGAGTTAGTTTTTTACCTATGCCCGATTCCTGACTCAGAAACCAGAAATTGATGTGAGCCTGAGCTGAGTCAGTCGAGGTTGCAGAGAATGGTTTTGGAAATGTTGGTGAAACTGTTCAGAAATTGGAAAGAAATATATAGTGGTGTGGGTGGGAAATTTCAACCTCAATGAGGTCTTTGTGCCTGCCTGGTTCCAATGGATAATGTATTGAATATTTGAGGGGGGAAAGTTTTTAAAAATATTTGGGGAAAGCTAGAGAGATAGTTCTATGGTAAAAAGCACTTGCTACTCTTATAAAGGACCTGAGTTGAGCTTGTAGCTCCACTTCAAGAGGGCCCAGCACCTTCTTTGGGATCCTACAGATATTGAATGCATATGGTGCACATACAGACACACACACGTGTGTGTGTGTGCACACGCACATTCACACACACACACATAAATAAAAACAAAATTTGAGAGAAAAAATGTTTGGAGGATGAGACTTTAGACAGAGTCTCACTACGTAGCCAAGTTTGATCTGGAACTCAATCACGTAACCAGTCCAAAATGGCTCCCAATTCCAACTCACAGACCTCATTCTTCAGCCCTTGAATGTTGGGATCACAGGTGTGTACCACTGTACTCAACATATTTTTAAAAATTATTGTTTTTTAATAGTAATGGATTATCCAGTGGGAATTTTTGAGCAGCGACTGATACTTCCTATAACTCGCTTCCTGGAGTATACGTAACAGACTCCTGTGGACAAGGATCGTCATGTCCTCTATCTTATCTGAGACTCTAATTCCTCACTTAGGCATTTGTTAAGTGCCTATTGATTCCATGTACTATCGGGAAATGAAAATATTACATGTATGCATAGTCTGAATGTTCCTGAAGATTGCTGTCCTGTTGTGGAAAGAGACACCCCATCGGTTGAGTAAGAAGAGCCAACAGAGGCACTAACTCAGTTGGAAACACAGAGGTTGGAGCTATCAGCTGTGTCCTAGTCTTGTTTCTGTTGCTGTGATAAAATACCCTGACCAAAAGCAACTTAGAGGAGAAAAAGGTGATGCTAATTTATAATTCTAGGTTATAGTTTTTTTTTTTTTTTTTTTTGTGGAAGTCAAAGTGGTGGGAACTTGAAGCAGCTAGTCACATCACATCTGCCGTCAAGAGCAGAGATAGATGACTGCATGTAAGCTTAAGAACTCAACCAGCTTTCTCTGGTCTTATACAGGCCCAGGAACCCCTTCCTAGGGAATGGTGCGGTCCACAATGGTGGTCTTCCTACATCATTGAACATTAACCAAGATAATTCCCCATGTTCAGCCCACAGGCCAACCCCATCTGGACAATCCTTCACTGAGGCTTTGCTCTCAGGTGGCTCTACACTGTGTCAAGCTGACAATAACCATCACATAGCTTTTGTTCAATCTCTTTCTGCTTTGGCCAGTTGATCAGTAGAGATCTTTTCTTTTTTCCCCTTCCAATTTCATTTGGAGTGACTACATTTATCAGCACCCATGGCATGTTGAATCATTTTTGCCTTCTCAAGGGCCTTAGTTCTAGTTTCTAGATGCTTACAGAATACATTTAGTCTCTCTTTTCTAAAGTCATATCCTGTATTTTAATAAGACATTTTTTAATATTCCTTTCGTCTTCCCCCCTTCCCAAGACATTAATAGTCTTTTGCAATGTGACTCATGAGTGTGAGTTTTAAAGTAGTATTTAGTATGAAAATCATCAGTAAGCATGTCTTTCGTTTCTTCCTTGATCTGTTAGCTCCTGTGTGACAGAGCCCTTGCCTGTTTTGCCCATCATTAATTCCCCCAAATCAGTATCTGAAACAAAGTAAGCATTTAATAAATACTTGCTGGTGAAAAGTGTCTGGGTTCTAGCCCATACTCATCTCTCTGGTTTCTTATGAATGTGCTTCAAATGTATTTATGGCTTAAGTAGTATAGAAAATCTAACAGAGAAGACAATACTTTCATTAATAAAGACCTTACAGTATAGAAAGTTGCTAATTAGTTCTAGATTCATATGAAGATTTATTCTTCCCATTGCTGTGACAAAGGAAACTTAAAGGAAGTTTTATTTTTAGATGATCTGAGAATACACTCCATCATAGACAGCAGAGCACAGGGGCAGGGGATTTAGACAAGCTGATTACATTATATCTGCAGATAGGAAGCAGAGAATGATGAGCGCTGGTACCCCACTGGCCTTCTCCTTTGTAAACAGCCCAGCCCTGTGCTGGGATGGTGCCTCTCCATTAAGGCCGAGTCTTTTGAACTCGGTTAAATCTCCCTGGAAACACCCTCATAGATGCATCCAGAGCTTCCTCTCATCGGTGATTCTAAAACCCTTCAAGTTGGCAGTCAAGATTAACCATCCCACATTCATAAGTCTACATGTTGTACTCCCCAAATTTCGTAGGTATTTTTACCTATATTACACTGTTCTTCTCTACAGCTTATCTCAAAACACTACAGGATTCTGAATGAAATGGCTTCTCATCTGGATCCAGATCCCACACCACCTCTTTCAGTTTACAGCTAACAAACTCGACTCAATAAATGTCCACACTATTTTTGCTTGTGATCAGTGCTGTCCAGTCTTTAGTTCCTCTTGTTCCTATCATCCACATCAATGAGCCTGACACTAGAGGTCAAATGTCTTGCATCACCTGCTGTGACCCCTCTGCCCCAAGTCCCATCCTGCGGCCAGTGCTTACTGCATTTTCAGCCAAACAGTTATTGAACACATTTCCAAGGTACAATTTTGATATTTTAAGTTATTAATTAAAACTGTGAAGGGACAGGATATTTACTTTGTTTCCTTTAGAAAAGCTCTTATTTTGGTTCTTATTTTTCTTTTCACTTTTTGGTTTTTTTTGAGACAGGGTTTCTCTGTTGTAACTCTGGCTGTCCTGGAACTCACTCTGTAGACCAGGCTGGCCTCGAACTCACAGAGATCCACCTGCCTCTGGCTCCCAAGTGCTGTGATTAATGGCCTGCGCTACCACCACCCTGCAGGTTTCTGTTTCTCAATGTGTGTTATAACAAATGAGTTTGGATTCAGCTCATTTTTAATACTTCATCTTTTAAGTGTTATGCTATTATTTAGGGATATTACTTACTCTGTGTACCAACTTTTATTTAATAGGAAGATAACCAGGATGAAAGCACACCATTTATGGGCAGAATCCTCATGAAGTCCCTTGTCCACACTCTGGTGGAGAACAGAATGTTTGGAGTCAACTGTGAAAATGCTTTGACTTTTCACATTGCTGCAGTAGATGAGAATGTGTGGGGAAGGCGTGAGGGTGAGCGGATTGGTGTAGAGAAACCACTACAGACTCTAGAGGGTATAATTTTAAGGTCTATTTTTGTCCAACAGAATGTTGGACATGTTGTTTAGAAAAAGCATCCCATATCAAGGTAGTCAAAATATTCCCATTGATGATTATAATCAGCAACGTTAAAGATGGAGTTCCCACGCCCGCTGTAAGCCTAGGTTATCTCTGGCTGAATGTCCACCCCTAGCGGAGGGGATGCTGAGTTGGGGATTCAGGGAGCAGGGGTGGAATTTCAAGGGCCCCGTTGCAGTGAACCAGTTATAGTCCCACTACTTTTTTTTAAAAACGCCATTCCATGAGTAGTGATTCTGGAATTCCACGATGGATCTTCATCAGGTGTCAATGTCCCTGTAAAATCAAAGAGCACACGGCAGTGGACCACACCGAGAGTTACGACTTACTCTCAACAAGAACAGTGTGTCCTTCGTCCTGGAGTGATTTCAGCCAAACTCCCTCTGTGTACAGAACACTCACATAAAATAGAAGGGATAGTTAGCAGCAACCGTGATATTTTCCTAGATGGCTTTGGCTATATTTTTTTCATGAGTTTGGGAGGAAGATGGGGATTCATGTTTGGTTCCCATAGGACAATTCAAGCTCATTCGAGAAGGCTACCCCTTTCCTCAAACACCAAACAGTTTGGCTATCACACCATAATACATTTGATAAAAATGCAGATGCACACCGGGATGATTTTCTCATATAGAGATCTTTCCCCATGGTAGAGTGCTTGCCTGGCATGTACAAGGCCCTGGGTTCAGACAGCGAGACTGACATTAAAATGGTTTAAGAAATACTCAAGTGTGTTGGGAGCTTTTTCTCCTTCTCTTGTACGTCTTTATGTGTGTTCATGTTAGGGAGTGTGCAGATACACGGGTGTGCGCAGGGTTGTGTGTGGGGATCAGAGGGCAACCTTAAAAAAAGGCATTTGTGCTGTGTGTGTGTTGTTTTGTTTGTTTGATATGGGGTATCTTTCTGGCGTGGGACACACCAAGCGTGCTAGGCTAGCTGGTCATCGAGCCTCAGGGAGCCACTTGTCTCTGCCTCCTCCGGAGCATGGTTTTCAAAGTCTCTATGCCCAGCTTATTTTTTTAATTGGTTCTAGGGATTAAATTCAGGTCCCTTCTTGGGAGACAAGCATTTTACCGACTGTACTGTCACCCAACCAAGGAGCTGTCAATTTCACAACATTTAATGGGAACAGAGACTGGATTTGGTTATTCCACCAAGCATGATGTTTTATGGTGTTCTGGGATGAACACTCTTTGATGAATAATGCCCCCTAAATTTGCTGGTTGATGCACTTATGGATTCCATAATACAAAACAACAACCCCCCCAAAAAAACCTGCTTGAACTATTATTTAATGCCACTGCTTCCTCATTTCTCCACCAGGTGGCAGAAGAGAGACCAAGATACAGGCCGAAATATTTTTGATTCACTAACTATGAAACTATATTAAAGTCTGGAAATAAACACATTCCTTGTCTTATGCTCATTATATTGTCTACATGAAAATGTCATGAAATAAACAAAAGATTGAGGAAAACTTAGGGGCTAGGTTGAAAGTTAAAGGTCAACGTGGGTTAGAGACCTTGCATGTATTCAGTTACTCCATACAAAGGGCAGAGGGGACAGGGAAGTATTTGATAAAGGTTTTCCAGCCAGCCTATTTTTAAACCTACAAATAGAAATAGGAAAGATGAGGGTGAGAGGGTGTTGTCATTTCTCCACTGCTGTGACTGTCCTAGGCCTGGCAAGCATGATATTCTTTACTCCTGTCCAAAGTTACTTTTGAGGATAAGTCCTTTAAATTCAACTCAAGGGGCAGGTGTGGCGTATAAGGAAATCCTGAGTCAGGGAGCCGGGGACCGTTGGCCAGCATAAAGAACAGTCTGGGTGCCTTCGGATGGTAAATGTTTAACATGTTGGCGTTGTTAAACATTGCCCAAGTTTATTTAGCAAGTTCTTAAACAAACAGAGGAGAATGCTTTATTAGTCTCATCTAAATGGGTTTAAAGGAGAGGGGTTCGAGAAGCTAGGGCGCTTTGTGGATACTCTCATTGGCGTGTCTGGGTTCTGTGTGAAAACAAAAGTCCTTCTCTTGGATTTGCAGAGACTAGTGTCAGAGAGAAATGAGCATTTGACAGTAACTTACAGAGAAGAGTTAAGTGGACAGAGATTGTTTTGAGAGTATGTATATTCGGCAATCGCCCACATGCTAGAAAGGGAAAGTGAATTTTTATGACAGCGGTTCTAAAATGTTTTAATCCACGTCTTAAGGTGCACACAGAGTCGTGATATCTTGTTTGCACAGCCACTCCATTTTCTGAGGCCTTGGCTTTAACCTTTCTGGTCACCATGGCAACAAGGACACAAATACAGAGTCCATACCATTCTGCAGATCCGTGACGAAGAATTTCCCACTGTATACGTGGTATGTATAGTTGGCCTAAGCGCTGAAGGAAGAATGCAGTGTAATTTTAAACACAGTAAACTGGCTGAGTGAGTCACAGCATATGGAAGTGTAATGGGAGGAAAATGTAACAACGAAGAAGGGGAAATAGTGTTGGATCGCCATTCTTACCAAACCCCATTGTGTCTTCCCTCATCTCCCTTCTCGATGTAAAGAGAACCATGGAAAACTGGAAAAAGAAATCATCCAAGCTTTTGTTTTGCTTCCTTTTAAAGTCCGAGCCTAAAATGAATGATTCATTTCCAGGCCAGTCATAAAGCTGTAATCTGAGATGCTGATCTTGAAACCGCTTCATCATTTCCAATTACTGGCTGTTAACGGGCTCCGCTAGACCCTTCTGTGCTCGCTCTGCATTCCCAAAGAAGAAGCCATACTCCACTATGGCTACACCCTGATTCCTGGCCAAGGCGGTCCTCACTCAGCATCCCCAGAAAGTAAAGGTGAATTCGAGCTGGGAATGAAGTCTGGCTCCATCCCTAGAGCTCAGTCCCTGCACAGAATAACATCTTGGGAGGAACTTTAAGAAAGAGATGGGGACAACAAGATTCCTGTGAATAAAGCAGCTTCCTTAGGCAGGAACAAAGAGCCATGGAAGAAAAGCAGAGAAGTCTGAAGAGGCCAGACAGAAAGAAACACCAAGCAGAGACCTCTCTCGGATGCTAAATTGATCTGCTTCTCGATTTGACTGATCGGAGCGTGGCACTGTCACAAGCAGCCTTACCGCCATCACTGTGCCTTGTCTTGGTTTGGTTTTAGACGCTTGTTTGTTTTTTAGTAGGGGGAGTTAGGGGCTGGGAAGAAACTGTGCCTTGTGCTTGGTGTGAGTGGGGAGCCATGATGCTCCTTTATTGTGAGTCCCATTCCTCCCTCAGATGCCTGTATTGAGGGCTTGCCCTATGAGAAGCATAGCACCACCAGTGTACTTGCAACTGTGGGTATCATTGCTCAGTCCTTCAGTTTTATGTTGTCTAATACGGTGTGATATTAATCAAATAACAAGGGCGATATTTATGCCCATAGTCCAACCTCTAAGATCGCATGGAACCTTTCATCACAGTGTTCTGTTAGTATTCTTTGAGGAGTAAGTGTAGCGGAGTAAAAAGAATGTTGTCCTGAGAGACCACAGAAACAAATCCATGCCCGGCTGGGCAGCTGTGGGACTGAGACCCTCCCGGCCGCTCTGGGGTTCATCCTTCTCATCTGCAAAATTAAGATGCAGCTCTGCACCATCTCCCATCTAATAATATTTTATTATCCTACAGAGGTTTAAGAGGTCTTTGTTCCTCTGGGGAGGTCAGTTTAACTTCTGGCTTTCTCAGATAGCCCTGTAGAGAATCTTGAGAAAGGGAAAGACATTTATAATCATAGTTTTCCAGTCGGGTTTGGGAAATTGGGGTAAAAGTCAGTACAATTTGCCTGACTAGAAACGTGGACCTGAGGTAGAGAGGAGAAGCCGCTTGAGGAAATTTCATCTCTATCTCTATGCTCCCAGTCCAGTTGAACCACTCGGGACGGCCAGCAACTGAACCGTCAATTGCAGAAAGTTGTGGCCGCTGGAGGGGAGAGGGGACAATAAAGAGAAAAAACCACTTTAGGGGCTCATAATAAATATCACTTCTTCAGTATTAGTTCATTTTCTTTGTTATAGTGAGATGCTAAGACTGGACACACCATGAAGGAAAGATGCTTATTTTTGGCTCATGCATGGTGCCAGCGTTAGTGTGAGTTCTGATATTGCCTTCATGGCCTCCTTACCTTGCTTTCTCACCACCCCTCCCCCAGCCTCAAACTTGCAACATCCACAATTAAATTCCAACAGGAATTTGGGCGGAAACAAACTACATTCAAATCATAGTAATACTGAGTGGGAGAGGAAGCCCCGACTTAGATGATTCAAATCTAACTTGCAGGACTTCTCCAATGGAAAAAAATTGTACATGTGAGTGTAAATGTACATGTATGTAGATATTGTGCACATATAGGTCTGTATCTTAGTCTGTCTCAATGAGGCACAAACCCACTGAAATACAGGTGGAGTTGAAGTTTGTACACTCCCTTCCAGATACTGCCCTAAACATTCCTTCCATTCTTACCCTGCTTTGTGCCTTTATCAACACAAGAGGAAAAAAAAAAAAAAGACAGAATTTGAGAATTCTAACTTGTCTGGGGAACTGCTAATGCCCACACAATTTTTCATTTGCTTCTGTTTCCATGACGAATTTTTCTTTTCAGAAGAAAAGAACATTTCTAAAAGATCAAAATTAAATCCCTTTGAAGACTCAAAAGAGGATAGAGTCTCCGGGAAAGCATTAAAATGAAATAACACTGTGTCGCTTGTGACATTTATAAACTTTACCCAGTGCTCCGAGATTGTGACGTTTAAAGTTCAGTTTTTCCTTTGCGTGTTTCTCTCTCCTGGCCCGGAGCACAAGAGGCTGCATAGCTTTTGGACTCTTTGCTGATGCAACAAAATCTGGTTTTCCTTGATGGGATCGTTGCCTGGTGATAGGCTGAGGGAGGAATTGCCGTTTGGTCTAGAGCAAGGAGCTCCCTCCAGATAAGCATATATAGGAGCAACAGTGTGTGTGTGAGGGATAGACAGATGACTAATCCACATCTGGACAGTCCCTCTTGCCTTTTCCCGCAGATATTCCTTAGCTACCAACACGAGCATATCATTACCATCTAACTCTAGTTCTTTCTAGATTTCACCACCAGTGTGGACTCCCATCCTGGAAACTGTTGTAAAATGATCAGTGATGGGTGCTAATCCATACCCAAAAGGGGAATATTGCTCCTTGGCCTGAACAAACAGGGTTGTATTTGTTCAAAAGATCTAGTTGTGGACAGGTAGGCAACCACCAACACCAGTAACAACCCCTTACACATTAACAACAACAGTATGATTCTCTTCTAGTATCTCCTGCTTGATCTTTCCAACAATACAAGAGATATTATTTATTTAGCAGTAAGAATCCTATTTTTAACTGTACCTCTATGTGGCGGCCCCCCACCCCAATCAGTTATCAACAACCGTGAGCGAGTTTATCGCTTACATGCGACTGGTCATTACTAGCATTGTTTACAATAGTTATGACGCTTTTTATTGATTGTCGACTTGGCAGGTCTAGAGCCAGCTAGGAGAGGAGTAGTATTTCAGCATGTCTGTGCGTGTCTACGAGGGGTTGTACAGACCAGGTTAATTGATGTGGGAAGACCCACTCCAACTGAGATGTTAATAAGAAATAAGAAAGGGGACTGGTGCCAACAGTTGCTGCTCTCTGCTTCCTGGCCACAGACAAGGTGGCCAGCTTCTCCAAGCTGCTACCGTCATGCCTTTCACACTGGGATGAACTGTACACGGGGTAAAATAAGTCCTGTCTCCCTTAAGTCATTTTTGTCAGTTGTTTTGTTCCAGCAATGCAATGAGAAACTAATACAGTAGTCAAAAGCAGCTACGATCTGCTTGCCCACTGACTGGTGAATGCGTGATCGGTGCTTCGTCCCTATAGAATGCCGTACAGCAGTTAAAAAAAAAAAAAATGTATGAAACAACACGGACGGACTTCATAAAGGGCTAAGTGAAAGAAGCCACACACACAAGACTGTGATGATGATAATTACATAAAGTTTCTGAGCATGTTAAAATTGGCCAGATCCCAGGCAGGGGGAGCAGGAGCAGGGCTGACTGCAGAGTTAAAGTGGACTTCTCCAGTCTATAGCAAAGTGCTAAACTGATTTTTTGTTAATGCTTATAGTAGCCTTTTTCATGATAAGCCTCACACAGAATAGAGCATGATGTCCTTCAGTAGGTGAATGGACTGTCGTTAGTGGTACATCCACACAGCTGGGTCATCCAGCTGCAATGGGGAATGCGCTGTTAAGGTCAAAAGAGAGAGAAATCCTAAATGCATACTTAATGAAGAAACAAAACAAGTCAGTCTGAAAGCACTACATGCTGTATGAGTCTAATCACATCATAGCCTGGAAAAGACAAAACTATGCCGACAGTAAAAAGATCAGTGGTTGTGAAGGTTTGTGTCTATAGTGTGTGGTATGGGATTACTAAATATGTAAAGCATTGGTGTTTTATGTTAATGACATAATATCACCCTAAATTATGGATATATAGAACTATTCTTTTGGTAAAACTCACTGAACCATTTGAACAGAACAAAAAATATTAGCTTTACTGTAAATTTTGAAAAAGAAAAAAAAACCACCTTATGTAGGAGGTCGAGGTACAACAGAGGAATGTAAACTCTAAGACAAAGATCAGTAAAATAACCTCACCAAGAGACGGGGTTGCCATCCACAGATATTAGGGGATGGCCAGAGCAAGTTAGGAAAAGGCAAGAGGAAACATTTTTCAAATACTGGGTATCCCCGTTTCCCATGAGGGCAATTATTTCTGAAGTCACTATATACACATATTAGACTCGAGCAATGAATTAAGTGGACACCTCTGCCAATAGCAGAAGGCAGGTTTCTCACTGTTGTAACAAAAATCTAGATAAGGGAAGGAGTCTAAAATAACCAACATGGGAATAACTCGGAATTGGAAACACCAGTATAAACGATATGGCTACATATCAAAGTACTAATGGCTACGTGCAAGTACATGGGTGAGCATACATGTGCATATTTTCTTGCTCTGACAGATAAAGAGAGTCCAGAAGCACTGACACGTTAGCAACAAGCAAACCCGAGGCTCAGATCTTAGATCTATTACTGTTCACCCACAAAAGGAACACAGGCTCCCAGAGAAATGGCTGCTTCAAAGGTGGGGCCAGGAATTATTATTCAAATGATCCTTCAGTATCCTCTGTGTGTGTGTGTGTGTGTGTGTGTGTGTGTGTGTGTGTGTGTGTGCGTGTTGTGCTTTTGTTGTATGTTTGTGGGTGCAGGTGTGCATGGACCCGTGTGTATACGTAGAAGCCGGAGACTGATAAAGGGTATCTTCCTTACTATTACTATTTGTGAGATATTGTCTCTCACTGAACTTGGATCTTGCTAATTTTGGCTAGGCTCACTGCCCAGAGACACCCTGAGATTCATGTCTCAACGCCTGCCCCTCACTCTGGTATCAGTGTTACGTGTTCACACTGCTGCTCACAGCCTTTTATTTTTGCATTTATTTATCATGCATGTATGTGTGGGGTGCATGCAGGCCACGGTGTGGCTGTGGAAGTCAGAACGACTTGCTGGACTTGGATCTCTTCCTCTGTCGTGTAGGATCTAGGGATTGAACTGAGGTTGGTCATCCAGCTTGGTGGCAATGCCTTTACAAAGCTCCTGAACCATCTCACTGGCTGCACAGGCAGCTTCCTTAATGCGGGTGCTGGGGATCTGAACTCAGATTCTCATACTTACGCAGCAAGTACTCTGCCTACGGAGTCATCGCCCCAGACCCTCTGCCACAGCTTACATTATAAGAAAGTAAAAGTGTGTCCCCAAAATAAAAGCAAAACCCCACAACAAAGGAGTGTACTAGCTGTTTTCCTCATCACTGGGACATGACAACTTAAGGGAGGAGAACATTCTCCATTGTGATGAGAAGGCACAGCAGCTGGACCACCTCCCGTCTGCGGCCACAGGAGCTGCTTCCTCACATCTCAGCAGGTCAGGAAGCCGAGCAAAGGAAATGCTGGTGCTCAGTTGGCTTTCTCCTTTCTCCCTTTTGTTCAGGACAGGTCACCAGTTTGTAGGATGGTGTTGCCCAAATTTAGTGAGGCTCTTCCTCCTCAGTTAATCTTAAAACATGTCATAGACACATCCAAAGGTGAGCCTTTCTAAAATGGCCCAGAGTGTTTTTAATCCAATCAGGCTGCCAATCAAAATTAAGCATCATAGGGAGGTGTTACAAAGGGACAAAGGGAGCCAGCTGAAAAAGCATCCAATGCCCAAAGATGGAACAATTTGAACAAGAAATTAGAGTAGAATTGGATGGCAACCTAAAGTACATAATTACTGTAAATGGGTCCTTAATGGAAAAAAGAAAAGAAGGAAGGAAGGAAGGAAGGAAGGAAGGAAGGAAGGAAGGAAGGAAGGAAGGGAGGAAGGAAGGAAGGAGTGGAAGGGATAAAATGCCCATGGAAGAATTTGCTATGGAAGAATTCTAAATAATTGGCAGCATCTCAACTCCTGGCTGTATTAGGCACATCCCCCTCCTGTCCCTTACAGGTGGCACTGCTGTCTGCACTCAAATGGCTTCCCTCAGAAGAACATAGCATGAGAACACAGGCCACCTTTACCATGGAGAAACCCACCAAGCACCGCTCCGGACCCGTGATCAGAGTCGTGTTGGCAGCACGGAACCTGATAAGACACAATGAGAGTGGCACCTGACCACTGTGCTCTCCTCTGACATTTCCAGGGGGAAAAACATCAGGCAGATTCCAGTAAAGGCACATCCTACAAAATGTCTCAGAACCGTCAAGGTTATCCAAGGCAGGGAAATTTAGGGTATTAGTGACAAAATGCCCAACCAAAACTTCTTAAGACAGAAGAAGTTTATGCTGGCTCACAATTTTAGAGGTTATAGTCTATTGATATGGGGAAATCCTGGAGGCTGGAGTCAGTCAATAGGGCAGTGAGAGATTGCTGTGGATGCCTGCATCCCTGCGGTGAGCGGGAAGCAGCACATGGACCACAAGGGAAGCTGGGCTGTAACCCTCAACTTGTCTGCCAGCTATGCTCTACATCCCACAGATTCCACAGCATCCCCAACAGCATCCCCAGCTGGGGACCAAGTGTTCAAATATGCGAATGTGGACACATGTTCCATTCAAACCATAACAGTGAAAATCTGTCACAACCAAGAGAGCGTGACGGCCGGGATGACAGTGTGCGGTCCTACATGGGCTTTAGGAGCGGGACAGGCACAAAAGGTAAAACCCAAGCAAATCTAAATAAAATAGGAACCTTCATTAATAGTTATGTATCTTGGTTCGCTCACTGTGCAAATACTAATGTACTGTGTACGATTAGAAGTAGGGGCCTGCCTATGAGAACTCACTGAACTACCTTTATAAGGTTTTTTGGTAAATCTAAAACTGTTCTAAAAACAGAGTATTTGTAAAGAAGAGAAAAAGAAAGGAAGGAAGGAAGGAAGGAAGGAAGGAAGGAAGGAAGGAAGGAAGGGAAGAAAGAAAGAAAAGAAGGAAGGAAGGAAGAAAGAAAAAGAAGAAAAAGAAAAAAGAAAATGACCTCTCTTCTGTAATAACGCATGACAGGCAGGCCAGGGAACGCCTATACAGACATGTAGAGCTGTGTGCTGTGTTGAACTGGAACCGCAAAGGTAAGCTTTAGAAAAACACATGCCATTGAGCTCTGAGGCTTACTGCTAAAAGGACAGCCAGGAAAAGTTTAGAGCTAGCATTATTATTAATTCATATTTGGCAGGAACTTCCATTATTAGCAGCTGATAAAACATGGCACAGAACCCTTCAACAGATCTGCACAGGAAAACACAGCCTCTCCCCGCTGTGTTGCCTTCCTTATGCAGCTGACATCTTTTGAGGAACAAATTGCTGAATTTTCCTTTTGGGGTCTCTAAGACTTCCTTGTTTCAGGAAGGTCTAACTTTAATTACTATAGCATGCTTGCCCCATGCTCAAAGACACCTAAATTCATCCTGTGCCTTTAGTTAACTATGTTCTGTTGTCATTACTTAAGGGCAGAACCAGGGTCTGAGAGAGTGACTCATTCCCTCCAAAGACATATCCAATAGGTATAGAAATTGGAACCCATGTCTTTCAAACCAAAGTCTAGTGCCTTTCTGATGCCTGAACATGACGTGAGTGAGCTTTAGTCCTGTTGCTCGGCTCATCCTAGCAGACGCCAGACTTCTAGAACGAAGGCCACCTTCTCCAGTGAGCTTTAGCCTTCCAGACACCATCCACTGCAAACACACTGGGAATGTCTTCCTAAGCCAAATTACCTTTGTGTCAGCCAATTATTCCTTCTTCAGTTTGCTTCTCCTCACATTCTTTTACTGCTTCTGCTCCTTGAATGGGTCACAAGTTTCATAGCACCAATATCTCCTTAGGTGGTGAACAGATTCCCTGCACCCCACTTGGCTCTACTTCTACCCTGCGATTCAGCTTTAAACTCCTATTCCACTAGCCGGCCCTGAGATGTTGCCTTGGTCTGCCCACATACAAATGCATCTTCAGTTATTCAAGAAGTAGAATGACCTTCACTATTTCTAAAGATTCACCAGGAACATGGGATGTTTGAGAATTCAGAGTTGTCATAAGTATCTAATTCCACCTCATCTCCTTTCTGCGGGAAATCGGTTTTAACATGTGTGACTTCTACCAAATGAGGCTTAGGTCATGATGTTCAATTTCACAGTACTATTTCACTGACCTCTAAAAGTATCTCTCAGTAACATGACACAGAAATAAATTCTTGAGTACAATTTGGGCTCGGATAGGAATGAAAAAATACTTTCAGGATAACAACCGTCCCTTCAGAATAGGACTTTAGGCTTTAACAATCCAACAGCCAAGAAACAACAAGACACCTGAAAAGTACTAAGTTCTTAATAAATGGAGTTCCAAAGACTGGGCAGAGTAGCTAGGCCACCCTAGTTGGGGATATTACTGAAGAGATTCCTGTTTCATTCAGTGGTGTGGAAGTGACTCTGATAACTTGAAATCAAATTTTAAACCTAAATATAAAAGATTTTATTTGGGTTCACTCAGCCAATGAAAACTCATCCAGTTAGCATGGCCAGGATACAATTATCTTCCTTGGACTTTCTAGATTACTTCCGTAGATTGAGGTCAGTGTGATGGTTAGAATGAGAAGTGTTCTCCATAGATTCAGGCATTTGAACACCTGGTCCCCAGTTGGGGTACTGTTGAGGGGAGGTTTGGGAAGTGAATGTCCCTGTGGGCAGTGGGCTTTGAGATTATACAGCCTTTCCTCATTTCTACTCCCTGCTTGATCTGCTTCCTGTTTCCTGTTGAGGATGTGAGCACCCAGCTTCTGCTCCTGCCACCGTGCCTGGCACTTTTGGCCACGTCGTGATAGACTAATACTTTTGAAACCTTCTGTAAGTTGGTAAGGATGTTTTATCACAACAACAGAGTAGTCACTAATACAATTTGTAAATTTCCAGAGGTCGCAGAGTCACCTAATTGTACCAGGTGCCCAAAGGGACATCCAGAGGGTCTGAAAGGAGCAAAGACGTGGAGCTTGCTAGGAGGAATGAGGCCAGGGAAGAGCAAAGACAAAGATCCAGCTACAGGAGATGAGGAGTACCATCTGGCAAACAGAGCACTCTCTCAAGGTGTAAAGACAAGGCACAAATAGTTGGCGATGTTAAGAATGGTTGCCATAGAGGGCTCAAAGCCACACATCAGGGAAATTAGGGACCAGGAAAAGACAGTGAGTGGCTGGGGAGATGGCTCAGTGGGAGAGAGAATTTGCTGAACAAGTCTGGGAACCTGAGCTGGCTCCTTAGCACCAAAGCGTGGCCCTAGGCACCAGTAAGGCAGCACTGGGGACTGAGAGGAGTAGAGGCAAGAGGACCACCAAAGCTTGCTGGAGTCCAGCCTAGATGATAAGCAATGAGCTCTGGATGCAGTGAGAGACCCCATCTTAAGGAAATAAGGCAGAGTTCTCCAAGAGAAAACCCAGTGTCTTCCTCTGACACTCAGCCACACACACACAGGGGGGATCAAGTACATCCACAGGCATACACTAAACATACTCAAGCATGCATGTGTGTACGGGTGCGTACGCACACACACACGTACACACACACACACACACACAGGAAATCTACAGTGAAGACTGAGGACAAAGTGAAATTCAGATGCTGAGGCAGGCAAGAAATCAAAGTGTTCTAAAAGCAAGTAGCTGGGCTGCACCTAGACCGAAGCTCAAAACTAAGATTCTAGTCTGTGACTGGCTCTGGTGGCCAGACAGCAGAAAGCTTGGCAGGTGGGCAACTAAAGTTCACTTTACAGACAACAGCAATGGCTAGAAAGTAGAACAGGGCTCCTGATTCGTGGTTACAGGGTTGCAGTGTAAGATGATGGATGCAGTGAGCTTTACCACTGTAAAAAGGAGAAAAAAGATACATTCTCGAAAAGACACAAGGCTTCCAAACAGAAACTCAGATGCTAGGAGTGGCCTGACCCAGGACAGCACAGGAAAGACGGGCACTACACCGTGGGTGTATGTCAGAATGGGATGTGTACTGCTGAGCTGAAGGTGGAGGCTAAGCAAGGGGATCCCGGCAGTATACAGAGAGATGGAAAGGATGTACCAGCAACATCTGTCTGCTGTCTAAGCCTGTGAAACAGCTCGCCTGAACGTGAGCTTGAGCTGCCTCAACGATTGAGCCACAGGAGCCGGATGAGGCCGTGTGTCAGGCAAGACTCGTGCGTGGGGCTTCCGGTGAGCCTGTTCTCCTCACCCAGAACTCTTGTTGACAGGAAGCATCAGGCTTGAAGAAAACCAGCTTCCACAGAAAGAACTAATCCGAGGACAAACAGAGCAGAAAAAGGATATCGGGCTCCTAGAAGTTGACTTCTTAACGAGTAGACAATTCTTCCTTTCAGAGAACTCCGTGCCTTTCTGCTAATGAATTCACGTCCCCCATAGAGCCACAAAGGATTAGAATTTGGCCCAAATGTATACTTAAATTGGATTGCCTTGTGAGAAGAAATGCTTTAAAAATAGAAGGCAGCCACCTGCGACATATTAAGGCTGTTGATGTAGTCACTGACATAAATACCTGAAGGGTTCCTGCAGCAGCTGGAACAGGCTCAAGGCTCCTTTGTATCCGCTTTTTAATGTACTTCCAAAGTGACTTCATAAAATTGCAACCACAGCCACCAGTGGAGTTGAGGCTTTGCTGGCCTCCCAGTGTCATCTGTCACTGTTGACTGGTTGCTGACACTGCTCTAAATGTCTTGAAGGTAAAAGGCAAACGCAGACAAGTCACCAATGCAGACGAAAGGCTTGAAAGACTTAGACAAAGCACACATGTGACTTTTCCTGCCTGGCTCTACCCTAACTCTGTAGAATTTTTAGGACCTACAATTTCTTCCCAAATGAGTCTGAACAAGGCCCAGACTTCACCCAGGTGACACCCAAAGTTTCAAGCATCTCCTTTCTTTGCCATAATGGGAATGTACCCTGTGCTAACTACCAAGGCCGTGTCTGCTTTTGCTGAATCTGAGGTGAGAGCTTGGACTCCACGTCTACTGGACAGGCTGTTGGTGGCAGTGTCCACGCCAAAATGTGCTGACTGAGGCAAAGGGAAGCAGTGTTTGAGTAACTCCAAGCCGGGCGTGACAGAGACTGAACAGCCTTCCACCTCTCCTCACTTCAGTGTCCCTTGAGTCCTGTTCACGCATCTGCTTACTCATTTGACCACTGCTCACTAAACACCTGTTATGTTGGGTACTACAATAGCCTCACGGTACACAGTCATGTGCCTAAGATGCACCCTGGGAGCTGGAAAGCTGTTCCGGTGGATTCTTGCTACACAAGATGGAGGGCCTGAGTTCAGATCCCAGCACCCACCTAAAAAGCGCATTTGGCTGCACACACCTGTAACTCCAGCACAGAGGTGATTGGAAACAAGCCCAGATCCAGGTTCAGCGAAAGATCTGCATCAAATGAAATAAGGTGGAGCTGAGAAAGTGGGATGCGCGATGCCTTCCTCTGGCTCTGGGCATGCTCACAGGTGTGAGCGCCCACCACGCAATCACACCCACCCACACTCGTGCATGCCCATATGAAACATGGCTCTGAAAATCATGGTGAGGATTGATAAGAACTCCTGGGAATTCAATCTCTCCCCCCTCCCAGCTCTCCCTATCTCTCACTTACACATACACACACAAAGGCAAAGAGAGAGAGAGGAGGAAGAGGAGGAGGAGGAGGAGCATGGACCTTACAGTGTGCATACTCGAAGTCACAAATTAAGATGCTAAGAAGGAAATGGTCAAGGTGCTGTGTTCAATAGTAGTTGCCAAAGGAGTGTTCAGCAGGTAACCTCCTTTAGGAAGTGTTTTCAAGATGGAGGGCCTAGAATTACATAGCTCCATAGAAGAAGCCTAGTACACAAGGCCCAGGGATTAATCCTCAGCACTACAGTCATTCAGTCAGATAATCAATAATTTAAATAGAAAGATTTAGAAGGAAGCAACCCTTTAAGGAGCTAGAAGACGAGTCTTATGGGCAACAGGAGTAGTCTCGAAAAAGAAAAAACATGGCACATTCAATGACCTAACACAAGCTGGAGTGTGTACAGCCAGAGCTGACTGAAGGAGAGGCAGTAAGTAAGAGATGAACCAGATCCTTGAGGAGGAGCCAGGCTCTGACTGAGTTTCGTGGACTGTGACTGAAAAGACATTCAAGCACAGAGGAATAGTATTGTTTCTCTTAATTTCCCAAAGACCTTCCTGTTACTTATGTAAAACACATTAGAGAGAGCCAAGAAGGGACATGGAGCATTCAGGAAATGTGGGACACTATAAGAAGAACAAATCTACATTAATATGAATTAAGGAAGAAGATGAAACCCAGGTCAAAGGCACAGAAAATGTTTTCAACAAAATCATAGGAGAAAAATCCCCTGAAAAAAGGAGGGAATTTCCTTAAGAAGGAAATGCCTATCGAGGTACAAAAAGCAAACAGAACACCAAATAGACTGGGCCAGAAAAAAAATCCCCACAACACATAATAAAACACTAAATGACCAGAACAAATAAACAATATTGAAAGCAGCAAGGGAAAAAGACCAAGTAACACATATAAAGGCAAGAAAGGTCCAGACTAATGTTCTACAAACTCTATAAGAACACAAATGCCAGCCCAGACTACTAAACCAAGCAAAACTTTCAATCACAGTAGGTGGAGAAAGACATTCCATGATAAAACCAGATTCAAGCAGTATCTTTCTACACATCCATCCCTACAGAAGGTGCTCGAAGGAAAACTTCAACCTGAAGAGATTAACCACTTTAAAATTCAATCTCTTTAAAACTCCTACGTCTCCTTTAAAATCTAAAGTCTCTTTAAAAATTCAGTCTCCCAACTACGATCACTTTTATAAGCAAGAATAAGTTAACTGGTTACTTCAAGAGGAAGTACCAGGGCAGAGTCACAGTCAAATCAAAGCAAGATCAAATTCCAACAGTACAAATCTCAGTGTACAATATCTGGGATTCACTCACTCACAACCTTCTGGGCTTTTCCGGGCCTCTTCTCTGGCTCCACCCTCTGCAGCATGCACAGCTTATCTTCTGAGCTCTGACAGGCTCCACTCCACTGCTGCTGCAGTCCTTGGTGGTTGTCCCATGGTACTAGCATCTCCAAACTTCAGGGGTCTCTTGTGTGACTGGGCTGCACTTTCGCTAATAGCCTCTCCTGGGCTTTCATTGGGGACTCCAGCCCTGTTGTACAGTGCCAAACCTCAGCTGCTGTCCATGACATCTTCATGTCTTCAAAACCAGTACCACCTGGGTGACTCTTACTACCAAGTTCAGATGCAAGCATGAGGTATAACCTTCACCACTTCTAGAAGACAGCTTCTGTGTGCTCTGAGGAAAACCTTCCCAGAATTCACCTCAGAGATGCTAGTCTCTCCTTAATTATTGCCAATTTCTAGACTCCAGCTGACCAGCATCAATTGTCCCAGTAAGGCAAAGGTTTTACTTCAGTAGTTATGGTCTCTTGTTAATCACAGCTGATCCTGCCACTTCAATTAGCCAGAACTACAGAGTCTCAACCCAAAACAGCAAGCATTCCTGATAGAGTCTTTAAGTGACTCTCAAACTTCAAAGAGCCTCCATTGTCTGCATTGCTTGCAACATTATCTTCTTAACTCCCACAGAACAGCTCACCACGCTTTGAACACTCACTGGCTTTTCTAGCTCAAAGATCTAAAATCCTTCCACAATCCTCCCGAAACAACATAGTCAGGTCTGTCACAGCAATACCCCACGATGCTGGAACCAAATTGTCTTAGTTCCTGTTTTAGGGAACTTAGGGTCTTAGTTAGGGTTACTATTGCTCTGATGAAACACCAGGACCAAACGCAACTTGAAGAGGGAGGAAAAAGTTTATTTGGCTTACATTCTTGTATCATTGTTCATCGCTGAAGGAAGTCAGGACAGGAACTCAAACAGGGCAGGAGCCTGAAGACAGAAGATGATAAAGAAGCCATGAAGGGTACCGCTCATTGGCTCGCTTAGCCTGCTTTCTTATAGAACCCAGCTCAGAGAAGACACCCACCATGGGCTGGGTACTCCTTCATCAATCACTAATTAAGAAAATGCCCCACAGGCTTGCCTACAGCCCAATCTTATAAAGGCATTTTCTTAATTGAGGTTCCCCACTTACAGATAACTTTAGCTTGTGCCAAGTTGACACGAAACTATCCAGCACAGCTGCTCATTGATAACTTTCAACATCAATAGTTTCAGTTCTCCAATAAAATGACACAGACAGAATGGATGTGAACATAGGATCCACCCTGCTGCTGTATACAAGATATACCTTAACACCAAGGATAGACGTAACCTCAGGGTAAAAGGATGGGAAAAGATACTCCAAGCAAATGAACCTAAGAAGAAGCTGCTGCCATCATTTAAAGATCAGACAAAAATAGACTTCAATCTAAAACTAACCAGAAGATATAGGGAAGAACTCTACATACTCACCAAAGAAAAAAAATCCACCAAAGAAAATATCGCAATTATTAACAAATATTCACCAAACACAAGGGCTACTCAGTTCACAAAAGAAACATTACTACAGCTTAAATCACACATTGACCTGAACACTGAAAAGTTCTAGAACAAAAAGGAGAAATAACACCCAAAAGGAGTAGAAAGCAGGATGTAATCAAACACAGGGCTGAAATCAATAAAATAGAACCAAACAAAATAATACAAAGTATCAATGAAACAACAAGTTGGGTCTTTGAGAAAATCAATAGGATTGACAAACCCTTAGCCAAATTAACTAAAAGGCAGAGAGAGAAGATCCAGTTTAACAAAAGTAGAGCCGAAAAGGAGGTATAACATCAGACCCTGAGGAAATCCAGAGAATCTTAAGGACATGCTTTAAAACTTGTATTCCACCAGATTAGAAAATCTAAAAGAAATGGATAATTTTCTCAATATATACCACCTACCAAAGTTAAATCAAGATCAGATAAGCAACTTAAGACCTACGACCCTGGGCGAAATAGAAGCCATGATATTCACCTAAATGGAGAGAAACTCAAAGCATTTCCACTAAAGTCAGGAATAAGACAAGGTTGTCTACTGTCTCCATGCCTTGTCAGGATAGCACTTGATGTCATAGAGCAACAAGACAACTGAAGGAGAGCGAGGAAATATGAATAGGAAGGGAAGACGTGAAAGTACCTTTATTTTAGTTGATATGATAGTATGTAAGGGATGCTAAAATTCCACTGGTAAACTCCTACAGCTGATAAATAGTTCCAGCAAAGTAGCAGGATACAAAATTAGCACAAAAAATCAGTAGCCTTCCTATATTCAAACAGACTGAGAAAGAAATATGTGGAATACCACCTTTCAAAGTAGCATCAAAATATATAATTTCTTGGGTAGCTCTAACCAATCAAGGGAAAGACTTGTATGATGAAAACTTTAAGGCATTTAAGAAAATATCAGAAGATGGAAAGATCTTTCATGCTCATTGACCAGTAGGCTTAATATAGTAAAAATGACCATCTTACCAAAAGCAATCTCAGATTCAGTGCAATCTCCATCAAATTTCTATCACAATTCTTGTCAGAATTTGAAAGGACAACTTTCAGCTTCATATGGAAACACATACACACACAAATACACACACACACACACAGAGAGAGAAAGAGAGAGAGAAAGAGAGAGAGAGGGAGGGAGAGGGAGAGGGAGGGCTAGCTAGACAGCTAGAGCACTCCTGAATGATATAAGAAATGCTGGAGGTACCACCATCTCTGATATCAAATTGTACTACAGAGCCATAGTATTAAAAACAGCATGGTGTTAGCACAAAAACAGACACACTGACCAATTAATTTGGATTGGAGACCCAAATGTAAATCCATACACCTATGCACACTGGATTTTTGATTTTTAAAAAAGCCAGAAATGCACACTTGACAAAAGTGTGCAGAAATGCACACTGACACTTGACAGCATCATCAATAAACAGTGCAGGTCAAACTGGATGGCCGCATGTAGAAGAATCCAAATGGATCCATATTTATCCCCCATCACATGGATCAAAGACCTCAACCTAAGACCAGACACACTGAACCTGATGGAAGAGTACGTAGGGAATAGCCTTGAACTCATCAACACAGGGAAAGACATTCTGAACAGAACACTAATGTTCTGGGCACTCAGATCAATAATTTATAAATGGGACCTCATGAAGCTGAGAAGATTCTGTGTGGCAAAGGACACCATCTTTCAGACAAACTGGCAGGCTACAGAATGGAAAAGGATTTTTAGTAACTACACATCCAATAGAGGGATAATATCTAAAAAATATAGAGAACTCAAAAAACTAAACATCAAGAAAACAAACAACCCAATTTAAAAATGGGGTATGGATCTAAACAAAATTCTCAAAAGAAGAAACTCAAATGACTGAGAAGCACTTAAAGAAACATTCAGTATCCTCAGTCATCAGGGAAAGGCAAATTAAAACTACACTGAGATTTCACTGAATACCAGTCAGAATTGTCAAGATCAATAAAACAAATGGCAGCTCATGCTGGCCAGAAGGTAGAGTAAGGGGGAACACTCATCCATTTCTGGTCGGAGTGAAAATTTGTACAGCCACTGTGGAAATCAGTGTGTCAGTTCCTCAGGAAGCTGGGAATTGATCTACCTCAATATCCAGCTGTACCACTCTTGTGCATATACCCAAAGGATGCTCCATCCTACCACAGAGACGCTTGATCAGCCATGTTCATTGCTGCTCTCTTCATAATAACCAGAAATTGGAAACAGCTTAGATGTCTGTTGATGGACAAATGGATAAAGAAAATGTGGTACAGCTACACAATGAAAGAATATTGCCCACCTGTTAAAACAATATAAAATCATGATATTCTCAGGAAATTGGATGGAGCTAGAAGAAAACTCATACTGAGTGAGGTATCCCAGACCCAGAAAAACAAATATGGTATATATTTGTTTATATGCGGATGCTAGCTGTTAAGTCATTGATAAGCAAGCTACAGTGGAATCTATAGAACCACAGAGGTTAGGTACAGAGTAAGAGACTAGACAGTGAGGTATCTCTTTAGAAAGGGGAAACAGAATAGATAGTTATGGATGGATGGGGGAGGGGGAGGGGACTGGAATCAAAAGATCAAACAAAGAGGGGTAGGGGAGAGGGGGGCAAGGAAGGTAATATGGGGAGGACCGAGGGACAACTAAGGGCTATTTGAGGGGTCACTTGGAACCCTAATACAGTAGAAGCTTCCTAAAATATATACATGTATGAAGGCAATCTAAATGAAATCGCCAAATAATGAGGGAGACAGAGCCCAGCTGGACATTTCTCATCACTAAAAAAGCTTCCAGTTCTGGGAATGTGTTAAATCTAATCAAGTTGTTGGCCAAAGAGTTCCATGGGAACCCCCCAAACAACCCAGGATATCGCAAAGGCTATTGGTTGCTCTCTACAAACTCAATGGTAAGCCCCTATTGTTGAAGACAACACCTACACAACTCATTGAACATGGAGAAATCAAGCTCCCTACCTAGAGCCTTCACTTCTATGGACTGATGTTCATGGTACTGAAAGATCCTCTGCATGTTACCAATGGAGAAAGGCAAACAGTAACCCAGGTACAAATCACTGGATCTACATTGGTGATCTGCTTGCTAGATATGCTGGTACAATAAGTGGCACAAAGCTTGTGGGAGTAACCAACCAAAATGTAGTTTGATTTAAGGCCCACTCCATGAGATGGAGCCCATCCCTGACACTACTCAGGTGGCCAAGAACCTGAAACTCGACAGGCCATGGGCACAGGAGAAAACCAAACACTACTGTCCTGCTACAGGAACATATCCATAAATCGAATCCTATGACATTCTGCTACACTCATAGATCATATCCTTTCTTGGCCCTCATCTCAGAAGTTTCCTCTTACAATAAATGGGAGAAATAGAGAGCCCTAGCTAGACAATGTACAGGGAGTGAGAGACCTTGGAATTCTCACCCTTAAACTGGGTATCTCTATTAAATCCTCCCCTTAGGGCTTAGGAAGCTGCAGAAGAGGAGGTAGAAATATTATAAAATCCAGAAGTGATGGAGGACACCAAGGAAACAAGGCCTTCTAAACACAGCAGGACCAACAGACATACATATGGACTCACAGAGACTGTGGCGACATGCACAGGCTTTGCGTGGGTCTGTACCAGGTGGAGCCCTAAAGCTGATAGGAAAAGTGGGCTAATGCCCCCATCTCTAACCCAGAAACTACTTCCAAACGATTAACACTTGAAAACGAAAAATTAGTTCTCTCTAATGGAGTCTCACTGGGGAAGCAAACTGCTCTTAAGGCCAGGCGGGGTGCTCAGCAGTCGATGACCAAACACAACAAACGCAGTAGCTTCTTTAGAAGCTCTCTGCCTCATCATAGCGTGTCAGGCTTTCTTTCTGCCTTACAGGCCCTTTGTGTATATATTATGGCTTCCAGTTTTGTGCTTTTATGAGATTCCTGTTTGTGTCGTACATCTGTGACTGCATGCGTTTCTGATGCTCTTTCTTTGTCTGATTGCTTGTTTTGTCCTGTTTTGGCTTGTTTGTTTTTGTTTATCATATCTTATTATTATTCCCTAGATGCGTGTTTGTTTTTTTAAGGGGAGAGAGAAAAGGTTTGGATCCAGATGGGAGGGGAGGGGAGGAGGATCCGGGAGGAGTTGGGGGAGAAGAACCCATAATCAAAATATATTGTATAAAAAATTTATATTCTATTTTCAGTAAAAGAAAACTTTAAAAATGAACTGAAGACGCACTGGAGCACGGGAAGGATTTGCTGATAAACTCAGTGCAGAGGTGTGAGGGGTATAATGTAAGGGAGTCAAGACTGCCCAGCCGGACAGCTGCACGGATGAGAGCATGCGCATAAAATCAGGAGAATGGAAAACAGACCTTTGGGTGGGAAAAATCACACATTTGCAACATGTTAAGGTTGATGTGCTCGCAAGACATCGAGAGGCAGAACCTCAGCATTCATGCATGCCCCTTTATTAATTTAAATATTTCTGGGTTCCTACTATCTGTAGAAATTGAACCCAATTGTGGAGTAAACAGACGAGAGCTAGACTTAGCCTCGAGACATTCACAACCATGAAGACAGGACAAACTCTGGGCAAAGAACTCAGCTGCTGGGAGAGTGAGGAGAAATTAAGGAACTTGGGAAACTGACAGTCTTGGCGGTGACTGAAGGTTTTCTAAGGATGGAACGTTTAAAATTTGGCCCTGCAATCCAAATACAATCAGCTTGGTGGAAAGGGAGAGGAAGAGCTGCAGGCAGAACATGTGTGGAACATGTGTGGAGCCCAGGAGCAGGAGGGTAGGTCTTTCCAGGAACCACATCCACAGGACTAATTATTCCCCAGGAGAGCCTGGTTCTTGTGAAACTCCCGCTATTGGGCTGGTTCCAACAGTTGTCCAGACATGCTGGAGTAGCCGATGGTGAACCCAGCTCACACTGAAGCCAGGGCTTTTGCTACAGAGTCTAAAAGCTTTGAGTTATTCTTTCAACCCAAGAGCACCTATGGACCACAGAGCCCATGGGTGAGCTTGTTGACTTTCAAAAGGACCTGTCACTCATGGAGTCATGGAGAGTATTACTGGAAAACTGTGTTAATCTTAAAAAGATGGAGACAAAAATGAACAAGGACTACAGAGGTGATGCCTCGGAGAATGAACAGGGACAAAGAAACAAAATAACAGGTGTTTGGAAAATGGTGAGCGTCTGGGGAGGAGGAAGTACTCACTTCCTGGAGTATATGATCTTATTCAGCTGTGAGAGGACGCTTGCATTTGGTAATAGCTGCTATTCTGTAACCAACAGATTTCTTCAGAGAGATTTTTCAGTACTGAAGGCTGATGCAAATGATCGAATGCTCCTTGATAGTATCAGGAGAAGGCAAGGAACCTGCAGGAGCCAAGCTGAAGACTGAGCTTAGCTTCCACCGGCCATACTTTCCCCACCTTCACAGGAAGTACTGAGGCAAGGGTCTCAGAGAAAGACACTGGCCCTTTAGCAACTCTAATATTCTCTAGCCCCGCTCCCATATCCGTCCCAGAGCCTCTGCCATTTGGATCCCCTCAAGCAAAGCCTTCCTCAAGGACTATTAGCAAAATCAATTTGCCTTTAGTTGTTTCTTAATTAAACTGGGATTGCATAAAAAACAGACTTTAAAAAAAAAAAAAAAAAAAACCTGAACAGCATCAAACCTGTTAGAAAATGAAATCAAGAAGGGAGAACAGTGGGGGTAGAGAGAACCCTAGAAAGAGGAAATGAATCTATGGAGAAACTGAAACCCGGTTTCCCAGCGAGTCCTTATATTAATCACAGCTCTCAGACACGAGCACCGAGACCACAGCTGAGTGCTAATGAGCACCAAGCACTCTGAGTACTAGACGTGCTGTGTGTCAGGAGCACGGGACTCTGGGAGTCTGAGGTTTGTTTCCTTCGTCTTGGGGGACAGCCCAACCATCTGTTCACATGAAATTGGAGCGGTACTATGGGTGTAAATGGGAGCAGGACAGGTAAGTGGGGACAGAGGATTTAAAACTGTAGAACCATTCTGTGTGGTTCTGCCATAGCGACACGTGTTATGCATCCATAAAACACATAATGAAACCCAATGTCAACCGTGAACTCGCGGTAATAAACATAGCAACAGCATCCAGGGTTCATCCAGGGTTAGAAACACACCCCACTAATGCAAAATGCCAGTGATAGAGAGATCAAGGAGGAGGAGGACAGGGAGAAGGTGGGAACTTTCTGTCCTTATGCTCACTTCTCTGGAAACCTAAAACCGTTGGAAGATGTGCAGTGGACTGATTAAGAAAGCGTTAGGCTCCGGAGTTAACCGCCAAACTCAATCTCATCCTTCCCTCAGTATCCTCAAACACTGATCGACCTTTTATTATGCCTTATTCCCATTCAGGGCACTTAGAATTCAACAGTGGATGAGACAAAGCCATGAAGCCCCCTGGATTTTTATTCTGGCCAGGAACAGAAGATAAACACACTCATAAAGAAAGAAATAATAGCAGGCAGTCAAGGCTAGAAAAAAAAGAGTCAACACAGTACTGTGGTTGAGGAGGACGAAGAGAGCTGTCTTAGGCATGGTGGTCAGAGAGGGTGTGGTTAGAAGGGTCGACCTTCTAACCGGCTGAGGTCAACCCTAAAGGAAGTCACTTTGTCTATGTTGTTCCAGTTAGCAACCATCAACAACCCAGGTGATATGCTCTTTTAAAAAAATACTTTCTTATTTTCTCCAGGATTTGTTTCAAGCTGTTGACACTCACTCTACAGGATTGTAATTTACGATCTTCGCAGACAACACCAATGGTAGGTTTTCAAAAAAAACAACTAGAATTCTCAAGTCTTACGCAGTCTTTAAATGCAGTGTTTGCTGAAGTGTCACGGGGCTGCAACATGTCATTACTGCACCAGACACAACCTCCAATTTTAAGGAGGCACAGGTAGTAAACAACCAGGTCACCTGACATCTGGCTGACAGAAATTCTAAGGTGTTGTGATGGTTAGACCTATCCTAATCACAGAGAAGGTAAATTGTGAAGAAAAATGCATGCGTATCAGTTTGTTTCCTATGTAAAAAAAATTGCCACATGTTTGTTAGTTTAAATAACATTTAGTTTTCGTATGATTTGGAGGTCAAGGTCCACATGATCTCAGTGATTGAAGCCATGTTCTGTTTAGAGGTTGTAGGTTTTAGTTCCTTGCTTTTTTTTTTTTTCCCCAGCTCTTAGTACTTCAAATCTTGTATGTTTGATCTACAGACTTCTCCAACCTCCAAGCTAACAGCTTATTGCCTCTGTCCCTGGAGTCAAATAACTCTTTTACTTCCTCATATCAACACCAGCTCAATTTTGTTTATTGTCCATTTGAATATCTTGGACATCTTAAGATCCTAAGCTTAAGTTGGCAAAAAAAAAAAAAAAATTCTTTCCTGTATCTATAGTAACATATGCTAAGGATTTGGACTTGGGTGTCTTTGGGATTCATCATTTAGTCTATCGCAGTATCTTAGACACAATGCAGTATGCAGATGTCAAGCAAAACCACTAGATGACGTCATTGGGGGGAATATGGATGTGAGGAGTGTGAGCACTCTCAGATTCAGAAATGGTGGAGAGAGGCGACCCACTGAGAGAGACTGCAGAGTGCCGGCCCGCAAAATCCAAGACTATCTGGGCGACTGGCGTCTCTCCATGGTCAACCAGAAAAGATTAGCCAATGAGTAGTGACCATGACCTTCATCAGACCCTGCTCAGAAAGCTAAGGGTTTGAAGTCCAGAAGTGGATTTGGTGCCCTTGATGAGAAGACGTAAGAGGAAGAGTGGAGTGCACAACATCCTGATTGGAATCAGCCTGTGGGGGAATGAGTGGGGGAAGGAAAAATGTCCCCACAAAGAGATGAGTGATGAGAATGTGGGTGCTTCTCCAGGCTTCTTGATGGAAGATGGGGGGGGGGAGGCGCAAAGTAGAGTGGGAGACACTTGGTGAGGGGTAAGCTGAGTACATAAAATAAGTAGCAAATATCTTTTCATGGTGAGTTTACAAAGCAAGTGTTCTTCCAAATGATCATTAGAAATGTGGTAAAAGAAACAGCGTACTGATCAGAGCCAAGGTCACGGTGCCATGCATGAGTTTTTGAGCTTCTGCTAATCATTGGAGACTAAGTGCTAAGCCTGCACTAAAGCCTCATTGTTCAAATGGTAAACAGAATACAGGTCATAATGATGAAGACTGCCCTGTGTTTAATTTGATTTTTTTCCTCAGCCTCACAGCTTTTAATTGTATCATTTCCCCCATGTGAAATTACTAGTAACTCTGATGTGATTATTATGGATTCTTTTAATGAAAGAAACCATTATCTCACTCTTTGTTGATTTCATACAAATTGTCTAATATAAAAATTGAAAGCCCATTCAGAAAGAACGAGGCAAACTGTCGTCTTCCATGTAGATTATTATATAATACACAATAACTAGAAATGCCTTATGACCACGGAGGTTTTGAGGAAGAAATCACAAAGACACCAGCCATCTATCAACTGCATGCAACTTTGCTAGGTAATTCCTAATCCGTGGGGCAGTGTGACAAGGTCAATGTGCTTATTCTCACTTTCTAAATGAGCCAAGGCTTTCCCCCAGCCTTTAGAAGTAAGTGACAGTGCTCTGGTCACTATGACCCCCTGTTCTTCTCCTGATCTCCCTCTGATCTCTTCCCTACATTTGCTCTGTGAACTGCGTGTTCCACTGAGCGTTCCACTGCGTGTTAGTCGTGGAAGCATGATTTAGCGGTTTGCTGTAAGCTGACAGCACAGTGAATGTCCCAGAGGCCATGTTTAAATCCCCCATCTGCTTACTCCACACAACTTATATTTTGGGCAAAGAATGGCACCTCCCACTGGTTGTTCTTTGGGTGTAAAATGCCCTCTGCAGGCTCATGGGTTCAAAACACTAGGTTCCCAGCTGGTGCCACCACCCTGGGGTGTTGTGGAGCCTTTGTGAAGTCTGGCCTAGCTGGAGGAAGCAGGTCACAGGGCTTTGAGTGTTACAGTCCCAGCCTGCTTCCAACTCCGGCTTCTCTGTTCCCTGATCCATGACGATGTAAACCAATGGCCATACACATCCCCTGCCACAGCCAGGAGCAGCATCTTCCACCATGCTTTCCACCATGATGCATGCTCGTACATCATGAACCAAACCGTATGTATGCTGCTGCCTCGATAGGCTTCTTGGCTACTTATCACAGTGATGAGAAAAATGAGTAATGCTCCTCACGGGTTGCTCACCACAACTGACATTGCTTGGATTTTTTTATACCTAAGGAAAGAGTTGCTCGATTCTCTCACTTTATTCTCTGAACGTCAACACACACAGAACGACTGACGTCACAGGACCTGTTATCAGCATCTCATTTCACGGAACTGAGATATTATCGTGCTACCAATAATTGGTCATATTTTGAGAATGACAAAGACTCTAAAAATAAATGCTCTCTCAATGGTTCTGCTTCTCCTACACCTGCCCACACTGACATCGCAGCGCTCTCTCTCCAGGACTTTTCCTGCGGGTTTCAGCTAACACCTCACTGGTAACTGGACCCCTTGCTTTGTTCCCGTTGCTTGACTTCTCATGTGGACGCACTGCTGTGTTCTCTTTAAACTGCGGGTTACCAAGTCGTAGGAGTGATAACTTCAGATTGTTGTTTTACTTGGTATAAGTGCAATGATGATTCGACTCTTAACTATGTTTTATCAAAGTCGTATTTAGAATTAAAATAAATACAAAGGCACGCTTTTTCACAAAACGGTGGCTTTTCATCAAATCAGCTCTCTAATAACAAAACTGAAATCTAGACAAAAGCTAATATTTAGCAATTTGAAGGTTAAAAGGACAAAGTAGAAACAGATGGGATAGTGTCTTGAAGAAAGAAAGGACAAGGAGGGAAGCCAACGTTATCTGGTCTTTTCCCCCTTGACACATTTTGTTATTGCTAAAGTGTACAGGATGGGATGAGGGGAGGACAAACAGAAGGATGTACGGACGTTAGTCAACTTTTGTTGCCATGATGATGCTCGGAGATAAAAATTATTGTTCAAAGTTCAAACAGATAAGAGAGAAAATAGTGAACTAGTGAGAATAATTTTACTCTCTAAGTCAATGTCCTTGAAGAACTACAGATTAGGTAGAAGCGAACTGAAAAGAGGAGCGTCTCCACGCAGGAGTAGACTTGACTTCTCAAAATTCCTGGGGAAATGGGAATTTGAGGCTCTTACTCTAATTACCAACAAAAATAAAAAAAGATCCTTTATGGAGATGGTATATATCATCAAGACCACTACAGTTTTACATAGATATCATGCCTTATTCTATTGGAAATTACTAGTCATCCCTGAAGGCAAGACCAAATAATTGAAAATCAAGAACTAAAAATAAAATAATAAATATAGAGATACAGGTTACTTGATAATGGGGTTTTCAGAAAGATCTCTCATGACATGGGCTGGCAAGCTGAAGAATTTAGTCAAGATACTAGAATCTTTAAAGAATGCAATATAATTTAAATAAAAAAAAAAACTCATGTAGGTGTATGTCTGTGTGTAGGTACGCACACACGAGTCCGGGTACCCTCAGAGGACAGAGGTGCCAGATGCCCCTGGAGTCGGAATTACGGGTGGTAGTGAGCCACCTAATGTGAGTGCTGAGAAGCAGACTCCACCCCTCTGCAAAAGCCATACGTGCGCTTAACCACTGAGCCGGCTCTCTGGCACCTGTAATGGAATCTTTGGAATTGAAAAACAGAATATCTTAGATTAATAACAAATGTATCAGACAGCATCAGAGAGAATTAGAGAACTAGAGTGTACGCAGAATGGAAGGAAATTCAGATGAAAGGACAGAGAGTGAAGAACATGTGAAATCCAGCTGACATAGAAGCAATGGTTGTGGTTGGGTGCACGGGAAAAGGAGGTGAGAAAATACAAGAAGAACAGTGTTAGAAGATGTAAGAACCGACAATTTCCAAAACCCAATGAAACAGATCATCTCACTTGAGAAACTATAAGAACTCAGCGAAGAGTTAACACAAATAAAAAAGCAGTATACTGCTCAAAGATAAATCGTTCATTGAAAAGCAACCTGAAGACAAAAAAATTCATTACATTCAAAGTAATTATCACAAATTTATTACTTTTCAACGTAAATAATGGCAGTAAAAAACAAACCGAGTGGGCATTCTCCAGCAGCGCAGTTCCTAACTTTGAACTGATAACTAGCGTTACCCCTGCACGGGGATGACAATGGCATGCACATCCATGAAGCAGTTCATCTTTTCAGCCTGGTCAACAACCCATGTCTGGAGGAGTTGTAGGCCCAAGGACCTACAACTTTAGTTATAATTGAAATTCCTTAGTTGTTTAACTGAATTGACACAGCATCAATATGTTTCTAAATGTCTGTGTTATAGCCACCATGACTGAAGCTGCTCATAGCGTTAATCAGAAGAGCCGCCCTGTTCAACGAGCGGTGGTGAACTTGGAGGCTCACAGCTACCCACAAATGCTGACAATAAGACACTGTTGAGGACCCGATCTCAAATAAGACATTTTTACCACCAGGATTCAGGAACATTGTGGAAGAGGGATGCAGGAGAATTGAAGACTGGATGATGGTGGAAGAGGTACTAAATGCCATTCCCAGGCACGATACAACCAATGTAGGCATGAAGTTGCAGCCGCTCCGGTTACTTGCACAAGACTGGCTTATCAACAGGTCACAATGGAGGAAAGGCTCTTGGTGCCCTACTCTTCCTGCTGACCTATTGGCTACGGATCAAATCTGGGAGGGGGATGTCACGTTTCTTCACCCAATGCCAGGCCTGCAGGCTACAACGGGTAGGTCCAAACCCAGGGTTCCACAGATTATCCTATTAAACTCAGTGGATAACAACACATATAGATAGGAGTGAGAAAGATGTTTGTAGAGAGGAGAGGAGATACACATAAGAGTTAAGAGAGGGTGGGCAAATGAGATTAACCAGTACACTCACTATAGGTGCATGTGTGACATTGTCAAACCAATTAATAATAAACACAACACAGTAGTGTCTGTAAAGTGCTGAAGTAAAATGAATGCCAACATGGAATCCTGTATGGTTCAGAATGTTCTTCAAAGAATGATAAAGTCGTTTTCACAGAAACAAAAAATTACCCACAAAACTATCCAATGATATATTTAAATTAATTCAAGAAGCAAAAGTATTGCTTTAAATGAAATCAGAAATGTACAGGAAGCAAAGAGTTCTTGGAAGGATAAGCGTGTGTGTCGACATATTGGCTACTATAAAATCATAATGTGAAAATAATATGGATTTATAAAATACATGTAGATTTTTAAATACGTCAACAATAGCACAGAAATCTCTACTGAATAGATGGAGTCGAAATGTTCTAAGGCCCTGCACTGTCTGGGAACTGTATTAAAGACAGTAATATTATATTCCTAAATTGATCTTTTAATAGCTAATATTTTAGCAGGAGAATTAAAATAATAAATGAGGACACTTGACTATTCCCCTAAAATGTAAGAAACGGAAAGCAACGGAAGGATGGATCAATTAAAAATGAGTATGATAGTAGGGAAACAAACTGACCTCTGACTGTAGCTTCTAATGTAACATACAGCCCCGCGCGACCGTGCCTTCCCATCTTGTAAAACTCTGCAGCCTTTACACAAAACACGACAAGATCCAACCTGAGACGCTCCCCAGCGCCTCAGCCTAGCAAAGTTTCCTCTGCTTTCAGTTTCCTCCAACAGCCATGATCTTTACCTTTTTGAGCTAGAAAGTAGCAAAAGGAAAACCTCTTATCTTCCTTTGGGGCTGGCTGGGGTTTCAGTTGGAAATGTCTAAAAGGCTAAGTACAATAAATTAGCTGTCAATCCTCCAGTCCCCCGTGCCTGCGTTATTCCTCTCCCACGGTTGAGGACGGCCTCGACTTCCGGTCGCTTCCGTGAAACATGTTGTCCCTAGTGATTGCTCTACTCTTTTCCCATAAGCAGCAGGGAAGAGGGTAAACAATAGAAAAGGCGTGGGGATAAGACGTCTGCAGATCACCCCCACTCGTGAGTATAAGGCGTCTGCGTGTCATCCCACACGTGGGGATAAGATGTTTAAGCGGGTCATCCCCACATGGGGGAATAAGGTGTCTGCCCATCATCCATACACACACCTCTGTTTACTGGTCCTCCACTTTCCTTGAGAGACCCTGCCATGAAGCAGCTCCATTTAGCTGACACCAACCACGTATCGTATCCTTAAACCCCCAATTTAAACAAGACACGGAGTGGGAAATCGCAAGGCCAGAAGCTTGCAAATGGCATCAAAACAATATTCTTAGCTACGGGAGAAACAGCCTTTTCTGATGCAGCCTTTTGGAACGGGTCTAGAATCTGCAGGAGGGGTCGTGGGCTTTGTCCATATAGCCTGGTGGAAACTGGCTCTTCACTGAGTTATATATACATCTTGGAGCTTCAAGACCCCACTGGCAGTATCCCAAGTTATCCTGAAAGCTAAAAGCAGGGTGGTCATGTATCCTGATTTGCCAGCAGAAGATAGGCCTAGATTATGCCTGTTGTCCTGGGTTCATTATGAACAGTTCCTACTTCCCTCTCAAAAGCATCCTGACTTGGACAACGGAGTTTACGACCATCCTTATTAAACATCAGACAATTGATGAAGCACTAACAAAGCTGTTTGTTGGACTGTCATTTGGATGACAAAGATGCTTCTTGCCAATGTCCATCCATGTGCAACTAAGCTGGTCCCTTGATTGACTTGGCCAACTGGAGTCTTGGACCAACTATCCTAGGCAATTCTAAGCCAGACTTTTCAGCTCTGGTGTTGCAAAAACTAACGGCAACTGATCTAACCCAAAGCATTTACAAGTTGTTCAATGAACCAAGAGAAAGAGTTTTGGACTCTTATTTGGTCATTTCCTACTCTTGTTATCAGGCCTGCGCTATTTGGTTCCATGCCCAGTTTGTGTGGCTTATAAGGCTAGTGAGTGCTTACAGTGTGGCTAATTTGAACTGAGATGCATGCTAAATAGAAAATATATACTGGGTTTAGAAGATGGTACAGAAAAACATAAACTATGCCGTTAGTAAGTTTCCTATTGAATATATTGCAAAATTGTGATGTTTTAGATATGACTTAAATAAACTATGTTATTAAAATGATTTTTACCTCTTGTTTTTATACTTAAACGTATTTATGTATATCTGCTAGAAACTTAAAATTACCAGTGTGGCTTGCATTATTCTATATTAGACTGTAGTAGTCTGGCACCTTGAATTTTTACCCAGAAAAGTTTATTGAGCTAAAAATTAAGTCAAAGTTCAGTTTTACTTCAGACAGCTCTTTGACAATATTTTTTTTTGTTTGGCTTTTATCACAGATCTACTAACACTTCCGGTTTTAAGTGAGGTAACAAGGATCAGTGTTCCACTACACAATTAGGGACTCGATAAACATGAATGTAATTCTCCGCACCTAGGGCAATTGATTTCATCTTCTGCACATCTTGCCACTAAAGCTCAACCCTACATGATGAGTAAGGAAAGCATTGCTTACCGAGAATTCATTTTGTCTATCATTCATTCATTCATTCATTCATTCATATTCCCTTGCTTCTGAATGTGTTACTACCAGCATTTTCATGTTATTTTATTTGCATGTGTAATTTATATGAAGAGAAAGTAAAATTGCACACGTGGTCTATTCATAAAAGTTGCTGAGACGAGCATGAAATGTAACTCACAGTTAATGATTTATGTGAAATTTAGTGAATTGAAGAGCATAAATAAGTCTTATACCATTTTGGGGGGGAAGATGATGAACTTTAGAAGAAGCGGGAAATGCTTTTAAAATGTGCCTAATAAAGATAGAACCCATCAGATATGCTATGGCGGCTGTTGAGAGTCAATGAAAGACTCATCATTATTTGCTATTAGACATCAATGTAAGAAGAAACCAATGTATTTGAGATCATTGTGGTTGGTACGTAGCTGTGGTTGATACTGATTGAAAGTCAGAGCAATGGTGGGAATAGGAAGACTGACTGAGAACCACTACCGTGGTCCAAGCAAAGGCGATGGCAGTTTGGAAAATCCACTGTGATAAAAGCAAGCAAACACGGAGAGGCAAAAACATCCAAAGAGAAAGGTCTCGTAGAGGCTGCATCCACACACGGCTGCAGACAACATCAAGTTGTTTCCAGTAATTGTTTTGACCTGTTTCCATTTATAATATCTATTTATAATCCACTCTAGAATATTCCATGTTAGAAAAAGCTTTGAAATATAATTGTAACTATCGGCTTAACGGTGTGTCAGTAGCTGGGGGGCTTCTCAACCACCTTCTTCTGTTGGTCATTGCAGGTTGCCGAGAGCATTTTGCTGTTTTACGTCACAGAACATGATTAGTATTGCATTCTCAGGGTTGAACCCTGGAAGCGTAATTATTAGGTTAGCACTTATGGCCACTTTACGTTTCTTAAATATACTGTTAAATAGTTACAAGCATAGGGAATATTTTTAGAGATAAGCATTTTCACTACCTTCAGATGAAGGCGTTAGTGAAAGCAATAACAAACTTGTCAAGCAAAACATTCTTTAAGGGCTTTATTACATAAATGATCTTTAGCATATTACTTTTAAGTCAACTAATATCTACTAAACAACCATTCTATATAAAACTTTAGATCTAGAAGTACAAAGAACATTAAGTTATCTCCTTGTCCCCAGGTAGAGATTGAAATCCGTAATTCAATGGGAGTAAGATACATTTGAAAATGCCTTGTTTGTACAACTATTTTGACAAGAATTTATTTAAATTCTTGTATTTTTAATCAGTAAATTATCTCTACATAAGTAACTATTAGGTAAGGTTTAGCCCCTGACAATACTATTAAATATTTACTAGGCAAAAAATTAATACATTTTATTGTATTTTACATTTATATTAAAGTGTCTAAATCAATAGTTCAGCCCAATGGACTATCAAGATGGAAAACTAAGCTTCCATAGATGCTTAGACTGTAAAATCTGAGCCAAAAGCCAGTAGCTTGCACATGATAGATTTCTTAGGGCATTAGCTGACAGCAAGGTAGCATTACAGTTGTTACATTCGAACCGGAGGAACTAAAATCTCTACAATGAGAGGGAGAAGGTCTTCCCTTTGTCTCATACCATCCCCCTCCTCCTCCTCCTCCTCCTCCTCTTCCTCCTCCTCCTCCTCTTCCTCCTCCTCCTCCTCTTCCTCCTCTTCCTCCTCCTCCTCCTCCTCCTCCTCCTCCTCTTCCTCCTCCTCTCTACATTTCTTTCGCTTTAATTCCTGGACCGAAAAACAGAAATTTTTTTTAAAGTATAAATCATTAGGAAAGATTGAGCAAGTCACAAAATCATCTTGGTTTTGTGTTATAATTTACATCTGGAAAACAGTCAAGGTCTAGTTTTTATAGGATGAGGACAGAGTCATTTTCAGACATACTGTCTGGGGAGTGAATGGGACTTCCCACTCTCTTGTTAGCTTCTAGAAAAGCTTGAGTCCTGCAGTGCTCCCTGCATACTGGAGTAGGGAGGCGGGAAATGCTTTTGTGTGTGTCCATATGTGCACAAAAATTAAAACATGCTTCTAGGAAGATACATACTATATATAGCATGCAACAAAGATTTATCTGGCCCTAATTATCAATAGTTCCATCTCTGGAGTATTGTAAGAGAAGCTAAGTCAGAGTCTATGAGTGAAATTCTTTCCATTCTTTTCTTTTTTTAAAGTATTTTATTTTATGTATGTTGGTGTTTTTACCTGTATGTGTGTCTATGTGAGGGTGTCATATCCCCTGAAACAGGAGTTAGAGACAGTTATTAGAGCTTCCATGTGGGTGCTGGGAATTGAACCTGGGTCCTCTGAAAGATCAGACAGTGCTCTTATCTACTGAGCCATCTCTTCAGCCTCCCTTCTGGAGAGATGGCTCCAGCTAGAGAGATGGCTCCATGGTTAAGAGTACTCGTTGGCCTTGCAAAGGACCCAGAGAGTAACTCTAGTCCCAGGGGATCTGATTCCCTCTTCTGGCCTCTTCAGGCACCTGCATACATGTGGTACACATACATACATACATGCAGGCAAAACACTCATATGCAGTTTTAGAAAAATTTTAAAGCCTTCCATTCTTTTTAATAGGACCAGAGTTCAGCTTTCACCTACAGAGCCATTTTGAATAATACTTTTTGAATACTTCCTATGGCACAAGGTAAGAAAAAAGACTAAGAAAAAAAATGTAATAAATACACAATGTCTCAATCTGCATATCTTGTTGCTATAACTGAATACCACAGACTGGGTTGTTTCTAGAAAACAAAGGTGTGTGTAATTCCTAGTTCTGGTGGCTGCGGAATCCAAGAACAGGAGTTTCATCTGCACCATAATGTGGAGGGACAGAACAAGTGTGCTAGAGTGGACCAGCATACAGGGTCATATGTACAAGAGAGAGAGAGAGAGAGAGAGAGAGAGAGAGAGAGAGTGAGAGACTGACTAACAAAGCCACAATGTCCATGATTGGATTGACCCATTTGTCAGAGATATGAACAGCTAATTCCTTTATGGGCTGTCTCTGAAAGATCTCACTTCTCTGTATGGCTACAGAAGTGACCAAATTTCTTTTTATAGGGAACAAACCCAATCCGAACCATAGCACATCATGCTCTCCCTACCGAGCTAGCTGGGTCTACGCCATAGCAGATAATGAAGAGTAATGCGCGCAGGCTACTAGTAACTGATATGAGAAGTGAAGGGAGGGTGAGTTAGGCATCCTGCGAGAGCTGTGTCAGGGAATGGGGAGAGCTGTGATGTCAGGATCACAGAACAGTCACAGTGAGCAGCCCAGGTTGGTGAAACATGAAGGGGGTGAGGAGGGAGCCAGCCGCTCCAAAGTATACTGGAGGGCAGAGCAGGTGCACATACATGAAGGACCTGTACAAAGACCCTAAGCAGCACACTTGCTGTGTCAAGGAACCCCAAGAAGTCTTCTGGGGGTTGAGAGGAAGAGCAGGAACTGCAATCACATGGACCGGGTCATGTAGGGTCCTTAGGCTATTATATCGATGCTTGGTTTTATTATGAGCAAAACCGAAGAGCCTTTTCAAGGTTTTGAGCAGAGATGTGGCACGTTCTTGACATTTAGAAAGGACCCAGCCTAACCTCTGAGCTGCTAATAGTGGATTAGCTGCAGAGGTAGAAGCGAAGGGTACTCTAGTACAGTAAGCCAACCAAAAGGTAGAGCAGGCTCTGACCTCCCTAGCAGCAGCGGTGAAGACGGTGACAGGTGGTTGCATCCCTCTGTCTGCCGCATCTGGCCTTCCGGACCACCATCCGCACCGAGGAGGGGATTCCATTTAGCACACCAGCAGAAACAGAAGAGAGGAAGAAGGATCAAATAAGGCTTTGATCTTATTGCACAATGGAGGCTGTAAAAGCTAGTGAGGGAGGCATGTGCTCGGAGTCCACCACCTTGACAGGACAGTTATGTCCAGGGACATACAGAAAGTAAAGGTTCCGAGAAGAGAATGATGTGATGAAATTAAGACTACGGGAAGAGAGAGTTGGAGTCTTGGAAGGGACAGAGAAGAATTCACATGGAAAGTCCCTAAAAGCCCAGACCATCCCCAGATGTAAACCAAGAGGCAAGCAAAGGGTCCAAGCTTCTCTGGAGCCCCTCATCTGCAGTCAGGGGTTCCATGCGGCTGGGGACATTTGGTAATTATAACTGGGAGAAGCCATATGCTATGTAGTTAGGGCCAGAGATGCAACCACTATCTTTCAACACGCAAGGCGGGGCTGTGGTCAACAAGTCCTGCTTTTCACATCAGCTGAACCCTTGAGTGAAGAGCGTCCACAGATCCTCTCCACATATCACGATTCTCATTCTCATAGGAAGGAAGATGAATGTTTTCAGGAAAGGAACCCTTGTCTCCGCAATTATTGGAACAAGCAATTGGAAGATAGGTTCCATTTTCCTGATTGCCTCATTCTGTGCCCAGACCACTCAGGACCTAGGAAATGGCTACACTGGGCTCATGATGGCACGATACTAATGTTCTACATTTGTGACGTTCAATATGATCCTGATATAGGCTTGTTTTGAAAGCTAGCTCCTGTGAGCCAAGGTATTATTGTGATTACTATAGATTACAAGTTAATAGCCACAGTCTAGCTGTACAGTAAACTTGGGGGGGCTGGAGAGATGGCTCAGAGGTTAAGGAGAACTTGAGTTTGACTCCCAGTGCCCACAACCGGCTGCTCACAACCGCTTGTAACAACAGCTCCAGGGGATCGGATGTCCTCTTCTGGCTTCTGTGGGCAACTGCACACATGTGTACATACCCAGACCTAGACACATACGTGTAATAAAATGCATTCTCTAAGATATAAATGAACCTGAAAAATAACTCCTTGAGCATTATGGCACAGGTGAAAAATATTCCAGGTCAAATATAGCACCAGTCCCAAAATCTCTGAGACTGGGGAAACCACTGTACCCTTAGTAATGAGAGGTTCCCTTTCAAAGATGCATTCCACATTCACTTTGAAGTCAATGGCTATGTGGTACAACGGTCTCCAAAGCTGGGTATCCCAAGAGCTGAGGACAGCAGAGTTTGGCTTATTTATTTTAAATAATAGATAAGGAATGAAAACCCCCACAGACACTTGGTCCAAGAGTCAGAGGTTTGTGTAACCCACAGGACCACAGGTTCTGCACAGGGCAGACATAGCAGTAGCCTCTTTGAGCGTCAGACAACGTTCAACACATTCCAGCATTTCCCAGTGCTTGTGACCTGTGCTCACTCCTGTGCTTGTGACCATGAAACTCCTTCATGGTATGCAGAAGTTCCCTGGTTATGTTCTGTCAAGGTATTTAAAACAGCTGCTATTTTAAAACTAATTATTTTCTTTTATAAAAAATACCAAACGGCACAAAATTACTTACCATTTTTGCCAACACAATAGGAAGCCAGATGATATTTAAAATTCAGGCATTTATTTTTTAAATGTTGAGTGAAATCAGTCACTTTTGAAATAAATGTGTAGTATAAAAAGAGTTTTTTTAAAAAGCTGTTTGAAAACAATCCGTTGTTATATGATCTCGATGCTGAAAACAATATAAATAGTTCACCAAAACTCTCTTACAAGCACAGCTATAAAAACTGGAGACAACTATATAGTATAATTACCAGTAGTAGTATAATTAAAAATTATTATATACTATATATAACATGTAGTGTATTATATATAATATATGCTAGTATAATGTATTATCTATTACTAGTAAGTATGAATATACTAAAAGAACTTCAGCTTTCTAGTGAATTTTTATATCTATTTTTAAATTTAAAAGTGTAAAACTTTCCAAATTATTTGAGTGAAAAAAATGGAATGATTTCAGAGGAAATGGAAATTAGCCAAATTTGAGACAGGGTTTCTCTCTGGCCGTACTGGAATGTACTCTGTAGATCCAGCTTGGCCTTGAACTCACAGAGATCCACCCACCTCTTCCTCCTGGGTGCTGGGATTAAAGGCTACATCACCGCCACCTGTAGTAGTAGCATCTGTATAGCTCACAAGAATGACAAGGAGGTATATTCATTGGTGCAAATCATTCCAGACCTCTGCAGAGGGAATCACTGTCACAGCAAGTGCCATTCTGGACAGTGGAACCCTGAGTGTCTGAGCTCAGGTATTTTTATTGACAAAGAACTATTCAGGTGCAGATCATGACCAATCAAACATCACCCACAAAATCCAACACCTGCAAACAATACAAAGCGCCAAGACCAAGGGAGCCCCTCACCCAACAGTGCATAAAACAATTATTTTATATATAACTAAAAACTTCCAAAACAACTACCCAGATATTAGCCAAATTTCAATGAAAGTAATATCTTCATGTAATTCTGACCAAGTCTGAAAATCAGAAAGATACATTCAGTGAACAACTTTCAGTCAGATCTATAAGCCATCATTTAACTTGATAGTCACTTAAGACAGTAACATTGAGGAATTCATCCTGTTCAGTTACGACTTGAACTTGGAACTGTGTCATACCAGACAAAAGCACAATTTTAAAGATTACAAAGAAACAAAGTAAAATAAGTTGTGATAAATGGTTTCCGAAATGGCTGCATAAACCTTTCTGGCTATCCATGCCTTTTACATTATCTCCCAAACTGAAGGTGTGGGGCTTGGCTGTGCTCTTGCTTGGATTAGGGATCACTATCAAGTGTGACACAACCAGCTTTGAGAATATGCTGATGTAAATTCAATCAGAACTATATGTATATGTATGTATAAAGGTGGCTGAAACACCACTGACGATATCAACTGTTGGTGAGGTCATGGAGCAACAGGAACTCCATGGCTGGTGAATGAACCCAGCCTGCTTCTTACTCAAAGAATCATGAAGTAGCAAGTGATAATTGTCTTAATTACTAACTCTTCAGTGTTTTGTTATATAGCAAAGGCTAACTAATGTAAAAATGTATCAGTAATGATATTTATAGTGAAAACAAATGGTTTCATTTCCATTAAGACAATATCATTATAACTTATTATTTATTTACCTACCTTCCATCTTTCAAAGGTTATTATATTTGGATAGAATACATGCACATTAATAAATCCATGATATAAATTTACAATCAGAATATTTGAATAAACACCCTATGTTACAGATAAAGGTGGATACTCAACAAATTCTTGCTACTAAAGATGCACTTCTATTGATATTCTGATTTAGTCATAAGATAGGTGTGTACAACTCAAAAGACTTGAAGTTATTTTGTGTCAAACATAGCTTCAACTAAAAGAATCTAGAAATATCTCTTTAAATTTATATTTAAAAACCTAAGCCCAGGACAAGAGTGATGATATATTCCTTTAATCCCAAATGGATTTCTGTGAGTTTAAGGCCAGCCTAGTCTACATAGTAAGTTCTAGGACTGCCAGAACTACATAGTAAGACCCTGTCTCAAATAAGCAAGCACAACAAAAAACACCCAAACCTGAGCTGGGCACACTCCTATAAAACCCCAGCATGTGGAAAGCTGAGATAAGAGTACTGTTGCAAGTTTATATATATATATATATATATATATATATATATATATATATATATATATATATATATATACACAAGTTATATAGTGAGTTCCAGGACAACCTTGGAGACATAGTAAGATGATTATCTCAAAGTCAAAATAAAACACAGAGAAAAACAAAACTGTGTTTGACAATATGCTTCAGTGTTTTGAGATTTTATATATATATATATACATTTTATATTCCCGATTTTAACTTCCTGTGAGAATTACTGTGACATCCTCAAACTCATTCCTTAAAGCAGACAGAGGCTTTGATGTCCAGTGATTGATTCCAACTTTCACATTCAGTTGACATTCCCTATTCTACAGAGTAATTATTACTTTCGCCTCTTTTAGAAAACTTAAAGACAATCAATCTCTGCACGAGCAAAGTGGTATTTATTCTATCTTTTAAATAAACCACAAGACTGTCTTCCAACATCACTTTTAACTTTCGTTCTTTCGAGAAATCAAAAAAGCTTATTTGACTATAAAGTGAGTGTGGCGGTTTGAATGAGATGCTCCCCACAGTCTCAAGCATCTGGACACTTGGTGCCAGGTGTTGGCACTGTTTGGGTAGATGCAGGAGGTGTGGTCTTGCTGGAGGAAGTACGTCACAAGAGAGGACATAGGGAAGTTTCAAAAGCCACGGGCTGTTTCCGGTACATTTACTCCGCTCTCTGATCCCAGTTTGCAGTTCGAGATGTGAGCGCTCAGCTGCTGCTTATGGCCACACTTTCTTGAGTGATGGATTCTTATCCTCTGGAACCTCAAACCAAATAATCCCTTTTCTTTTCCTATAAGCTGCCTTGGTTTTGCGTTTTAGCACAGCAGCAGAAAAGTCACTAATACAGCAAGACAATTGAAATGGTATTGCTTTAACCCCAATATGCTTCATTATACATATGGAAATCTATTTCTATTATGTCCTTATTTATTGCTTGAAATAGAAAAAAAACCCTTAGTGATAAAGGATTTGTGCAAATCTAATGTTGAGTGGATGAAAAACAGATTCCACGAATGAGTTCTTAGTTCCTATTCTCCTTAGATCCCCCTTGTATATAATGTCATTCAAAGCCTGCAACACAGCATCAAAGAAGTACAACATCTTACTTTGTTTAACTGAGTTTTATATTAATTTCTGTCTAGGAGGTAGACTATTGTTTCAGAATTCAGGCAGAACAAAAATCAGTAATAAAGCAGCTTCAGTCTCTTCAAAATAATGGCCATTTTAATAACCTGGACTCCAGATGTGACAGAATATTATAATGAAAATTATACTAGGTTAATTATATTTCATGTTGCTGGCATGGCGAATTAGATTGTTTATTTACAGCCACTTATTACAGTTTGAAATTACTGTCATCAAATTTGATTGAGATGGACTTTAGTGAGCTACAGGGAGTTGGTTTAATTGAAAAAGTTTCTATCTGAAACACGCCAATACTCTACTTTCCGGGTTTGGCCATAAAGACCAGTATTTGCTCCTCCTCTGCTGCTCCTTGTATTCACTTGATTTAACTAAATTAAGTAGTGGACTGAATTCTATATCCAAAACAGAAATTCAGATTAGAAAGGTGCATGTGTGCATGGTTATTTCAAGATATACATTACAGCAGTTATCTGTCAACCTAACCTCGCAGAATAGAACCTCCTACATTAAGTGATTTCAAGGTATTTGATACGATCTCAAGCTCACAAAAAGTGTGCTAAGTCCTATAGTTTCATCCCACACTGAGTATTACAACTCATCAAATTCATCAGTAACTATGTATCCAACACAAATACACCTGAAAGTACCATGGGGGCTGTTCTGAGTGGAGCCTGGGGGTCCACAGGGGGAAGTTTCATCTGAGCACCTGTATTTAACGGACTAGAATGTTCATTTAAATGTCATCAAAGCAAATCAGAAACAGAGTCAAATCCAATGCAAAACTATTATGAAGAGCTTTCTATTACATATTTATGTTTTTAAAATACTTTTTTTATTATGGCACCAAAGATCCTTAATCTGGACATTCTGCCACTTCAGGATCATCTCTCATGGTGTTCTACTGTGTCCACTGTCCTGCTCTAGGGCTGTCTCAGGTCTTGCCCCATGCTACAGATTGAACGCTTGTGTCTCTCTGCACTCTAGAGGCTAAAGTTGGCATGTTGAAACCTAACCCACAGTGCGATGGTGTTTACAGGCCCCCACATAGGGAGGTGACAGGGCCGCGAGCGATCTTCATGGCATTGGTGCCTCGGTACAACGTGGGCTGCGTACGGTATTCTTTACAGAAGCTAGATGGAGCATATGAATCTACGCCTTGTTTCATGTCTGAAGTTCTTCCCTTCATATCCTTTGGGACTGGAAATTCCTGTGCTCCCCCTGAACTGCCCAACACACAACTCTGCTTAAGGAATGCCTACTCATCCTAAAATTCAACTTTCTGGTGGTCCAAGAAGCCTTTTCTAAACCATTTATACTCTTCATACCCCAAGCAGACCTTACTTCCCCCTCTGTACAGAGCCAGATTCATGGCTTTGAATTCTTTTTGTTTGTTTGCCGTTTGTTTGTTTGTTTGGTTGGTTTTTTGAGACAGGGTTTCTCTGTGTAACCCTGGCTGTCCTGGAATTCACTCTGTAGACCAGGCTGGCCTCCAACTCACAGAGATCCACCTGCCTCTGCCTCCCCAGTGCTGGGATTAAAAGCATGCACCACCACCTCCTGGAGGTTTTGAATTCTTTGACTTGATTATCCTCATCTCCTATCTAGCCCCTAAATTGAGCTAGAAAATCTCATTCTTGTTCCTCCTGAATGACGGTTTTGTTACTGGTACATTGAAGGCGAACCCTGTTTCTGTTGGGTATCATCTCTGACTTCAGTCATTTACATGAAATTTAAGATTTAATTCCTGAATCCTGAATTTCGCCAAACATTAGCTCAAAACTCCCAGAGTTCAACATCAACCCTACAAATAAACTACCATGTGACCTCTTGCTCTTCAAGATCTCTGCAGTGGTGGACACACCTTTAATCCCAGCACTCAGGAGGCAGAGGCAGGTGGATCTCTGTAAGTTAGAGGCCAACCTGGTCTACAGAGTTCCAGGACAGCAAGAGTTACAACAGAAAAACCCTGTTTTAAAAAACAAAACAAACTAACAAAAAAAAATATCTCTACTTTCACTTTGGTATTGATCTCTCAGGACTCTTTATGTACCAGTTAAAAGTTGTCTCTAGGATTCTGATTGTTTCAATTTGCATATCATTAGAAGTTATATATTAAACATATTGCTAAGAAACAAAAGTATGAGCTTTTGACACATTGATGAAAAATTTAAAACTAAGTTGAATAAAATGATGTGATACAGAAATAAATGTGGCAGGCGCATATGTACTGGCAAAGAAATATATTAAAACATACTTTCATGTTCTTTTGGGGGGAGAGAGAATCATATTCTTTTTTTGAGAGATGGGGAGAGAGAGTCATGGTTTTTTTTGGGGAGAGAGATGGTAGGTAGATAGATATAGAGAGACACAAAGAGAGACAGACAGACAGACAGACAGACACAGGCAGACACAGAGAGTCCCCTCAGAGGCCAAAAGAAGGAATCAGACCTCCTCGAGCTAGAGTCAAGGTGGTTGGAAACCACAGTGTGGATGCTGGGAACTGAACTGGGGTCTTCTGGAAGAGCAGCTTTTCTCCAACCTGATGATTATACTCTTAAGTTAAAAGAACTTTATTTGTATACTTTTCCATTTTAAAAATAAGAATATATTAAAACTTTATTTGAATTTATTAAAAAATAACCACAAGTATAAAGGCATTAATTAGACAGGCTATATAAAACTCCAGCCCAATGACATAAAGATTGAATAGTTTCATTTATTTACAACTTACTGTTATTGTTGCTTGAAGGCTACTGATAACTGGTTGGGTACAGCATGGTGGGATGTTATTTGTGATGCCATATGGCTTGGTAGCAAATAGATTGAAACTTTATCTTTTTATCAGAAACACTGATCTAGTGCCAAACTATAACCCACAGACCACTTGTTACACCTGCTACTTCAGATACTGATGGGTTGGCTAAAACGAAGGGTCTATGATCAAATAAATGTTGGCATACTGGGCTACACAAATAAGGTAGTACTTCCATGCCTTTGTTTCCCACAGCTGTGGTTGTCAGAACAGGGCAACCCTGCAGTGCACTGTGGACCTGGAACAGAGAGTTCTGGAAAGAAGCACTCAGCAGAGTTTGTGAACTTCAAAATCTTTTCTCTTAGGTATCTCCAGGGACTTCCCTTCTGAGAAATGCTTTTTAAGAAATACTTTCTAGACCATACAGCATACAGCAGACACCACAATACCCATTTATTATTGCCAATTAAGTTGTGTCTATGGCCAGGCCTTCATGGTGTCTGATGGAGAGTGCATTCTTTCTTGTTCTTTCATTGGTCTAGAATAGACTCCAAGTCTAAACACTGGCTTCTTTTGTAAGGGAAAGCAAGAGACCTTCCCTGTCTGTGTCAGCACACAGGATATTTCTTTGGGTCAAAAATTGATGAATGGGTGGAAAATATGATGCATTTAGAACTGTTTCCTGGCATTGAATAACCTAAAACCAAACAACAAAGGGCAGCCATGGAAAAAGAGAGCAGACAAGAAAAAGAGCTCCGAAGTCCTTGCTCCTGCTGATTGTTACCACACAAGAGAGGACCCTGCTGGTCAGGAAACATGCACTGCCTTCTGCAGTTGGATGGAAAACTGTTTGCTGAGCGTGCTTGGCCTGCACAAAGGAAAACTCAGTGAGGCCAGAAGACATCAAAACAAGATATGTGCTTCCCTAGCTGTAAGCTCTTAGATAATGAGCAATGCATCATGCTAAATAGCTCCTTCTTCTACACTTCACATGTAGCCGTCGCACTGTGTAAAGGACTGCTGACTGAAGTATTCTTCAGGCATTTGAAAATGCAGTTTGCTGTCAACCTCAGCCAGTCCAACTGCAGACATGGAAAAGATGTGAGAACAGAGCGAGATAGGCCATGATGCCAGTATCCCGGCTGTGCGGGTCTTCAGATACAATCATTCCCAGGGCATAGATACGCTTGCTATGGATGGCTCGAATAGGAAGAAAGATTTACAAGCTAGAGACGTAGAATGCTACCTTGTGATTGACATGGAGGAAATGGCTCCTAGATATTTTTGTAGGTTACAATAATTTCACCTCCACAGTACAGACAATCCTCTGCCTTGCACTACTAACGTTTGACTCCTAAATTTGCTAATCTGTGAGGGTGCAAGAGTTGTATTCATAGTTTTGAGTTTCATTCTTTAGCTGGGCTAGCAATGATCAACAGAATATTGATATTTTCTTGTGGTGTGTGGGTTAGGGGCAGAAAGCTGGTGCTCCCAGACAGCCATGTGATGGTGAGGGCAAACAGCTGATATTGTATGTAGATTCTGCACCAAGTTATGATGCTTGGCCAGGTGTATTCGATGAATTTCAACTTAGAGTGTCTCAAGCTAAAAATGGAAATTAATCAGTCAAGGGGCATCTACATGTGTTGTGGAAGTTTATATTTAGTTATGTATAAAATAATTGTTTTGTGCACTATTGGGAAAAGGGCTGCCTAGGTCTTGGCATTTTGTGCTGTCTGCAGGTAGTTGGCATTATGTGGGAGACCTTTGATTGCTTATGATCTGCATGTGTTATCAGTAGAACACCTGAGGATTTCTGTCCCAATGAAAACATCTGAGCTAGGATGCTCAGGGTTCCACTGTCCAAGATGGCACTTGTCCTCTGGTAGGGTCTGGCAGAGTTTTAAGATATGAATATGCCCCTGTATCTTTCTTGGTGAGTCCCCATTGTAGGCACACAACTACAAATGGTGCTCAATGTGGGGCACACCATCACGCCAGCTAATCCAACCTGGAGATGGAAAAGAAGAAAAAGAAACTCCAGACCTTGCAGAGTCCATTTTGTTTTGTTTTCTGCAAACCTGTCCAGATACTCGTGAGGTGAGGCAGTCCTGACAAGGCACATTTGCTATGGTGATAAGAACTCCACCCTATGAGGGAATCCTTCCTACAGACAAGCATACCAGTTGTTTTTCCAGAAAATTAGACTCTATCTTAAAATCTGGAAATTGTTTCCTCAGGGTCAGCACACAGAATCTGTCTTCCATAACTGGCCAAGATTGTATCTTGTGCTGGTAGCCAAACTTGATACTGTAAGAGTCATCCAGGTAGTGATGGTTTTGAAGGCATGAAAGGGTCATTGAGAGCAGCTGAGGCTTGGCACTGTGAGAGGGCAGGAGAGGCCATTGGTGAAGGTGCACCCTCAGTAGCAGTTGAAGGCACAGATTGAAGGGGTGATACAGAGAAGTTGAGGCTTGACATCATGAAGAAAGTCCAACAGAGGCTATTGGTGAAAGTACAGCCCAGTTACAGCAGAAGATCCCAACATTATAAAGATGTCAGTTCCATGGGACAACTACTAAGAACAATAGCAGTAGAGTGAAGCCAGCCTGGAGGCTTGTCCTCCAGTTGAACTTGGAGGACAAACTGTGTGTTGCAGAGGGCAGAGTCAGAGAAGTGACCGAAGCACTTTGGAGGTTTCCAGAAGATCGTGAATGAATTCTAAATAATTCTAGAAATCTAGACATGGTCTAGATAATTCTAGACATTGATAATGTTTTTCTGCTGTCCAAAGACATTGTAAATGCTTGATAGATGTTTGGTTTCATTTGGTCCTGTGCATTAGCAACTCTTGTGATTGTCCCTCTTGGAAATAGTTTTTCTGGTATAGTGTTAAATGGTGTTATCGAGATAAAGAAAAAAATTTTGTCTTATACAGAAAGGGGGAAATGTTGTGGAAGTTCATTTTTAGTTATGTATAAAATAATTGTTTTATGCACTTTGAGGTGAAGGGCGACCCTTGGCATTTTGTATTGTTTGCAGGTGTAGGATTAATGTAGGGGGATGTCTGATTGCTCATGATCCACATGTGCTATCAGTAGAAAGCCTGAAGAGTTCTGAATCAATAAAAACACCTGAGCTCAGTATGTTCAGTATGGTATCTGCCATCATAGTGGTTCCCTCTGTTGCGGTCTGGCAGGGCTTTCACCAATGAATATGCCTTATCTTCTTTGATGAGCCACCACAGCAGTGTACTGCTACATACATGTGTAACTGGGCTTGGCCTAGATTATTCTACATCATGGACTAACAGGTGGCTCTTACATATAGGAGTTGTGATACAACATTTCTGAGACATGTTCTTTTCTTATTAAAGCCTCCTAGAAGTAAAGACTTCTTTGATGATATCAAAAGATCTTTCTCATTTCAATACTGTCTTCTCATGAACAGAAGTCCCTACTATTACCTGAGCTTTTTAATTACATGGACATCTGTGTTGAGAGGTGTGTGCCACACATGAGCGTAGGTACTCATGGAGGCTAGAAGAGCCCTTTTAGACCCCTGGAGTCAGAGCTGCATGTGGTAGTGATCTGCAAGATTTGAGTTCTTAGACTGGAGCTCAGGTCTTCTACAAGAGCAGAGCATGTGGCTAACAGCAGAGCCTCTACAGCCCCCTTTAAGGTGTTGTTTGTTGTTTCTTTTCTCAGGGTCTCATTATGCAGCCCTGACTGGCCTCGAACTCACAGAGACTGCCTACTCCTACTGCCTCTGCCTCTGGAGTGCTGGGTTGAAGGTGTATTCCACTATGACCAGTTTTAACCTGAACACCAAACATAATGTTTTTCTTCTCAATTGTACTCAAAATTATACTTTTTTGCTTCTCAAAAAGCACATGATTGGTTTTGAGTTTACAACTTTTTTCAGTATGAAAGTACAAAGCCTAGTGTTTCCAGATTGTTGCTTCTGAGGGTTGGGTGTAGAGAGGACACTGATGAGGAAGACACACAGGGGACACTAGATGTGTTCAAGTACTTGGTCCTATCAATGCTGAATTTGATCATCTAATTAATATATAAGCGACAGTGGCTGGAACATGTCATTTCCTGTCCTATATTTGTTGAAATTATTCATCTGTGCTATCTGGCTAGCCATGAAAATGACAGTGAAATATAGCTGTCCATTAACCAAAAGCAAAATGTAACACAGTAATGATGCCTGAAGCCTTCCTGAAGTGCTAGAGTTTTTAGAAATCATTAATAATAAATTACCTTGGGCAATGCCTTGGGCAGCTCGTAAGTTGGTAAAATTTTCCATTATAAAATAATAACCCACTAAGTCATGTCTCACAGCCTCCAGCAATTTACTTGATGCCATTTTGCATTAAGAACACTGTTGCTAACATTGAACTCATTTTACAGATGGGAAAACTGTGGTTATTGCACCAAATGATTGCGTGAAATTAATCTGGGAATTGAAATCCAGGTCACTGGTTCAGTCCTGGCTTTATATTAAGACCTCCAGCATATATGTTGGTATGAGAATATGTAGGAATTATTGGTTAATGAGGTGGGGTTGGAGTGAAGCTGGGGTTCTAGTCATGAATACTAGGTCTCATATTAGTCAAAGTGTAGACCAAGCAACAGCATGATGAACTGTTAGAAGGTAGTCTTGGGCCATGTGTCTCCGTGGGTTATTTGGGGCCACATGGAAAAACAAGCATGAACTTGCTCAGAGGAAATAAAACAAACACAAACTTGTGACCATGATCAAGTCTAAAGTTCCTGCTAGCTCAAGGGATTCAGGCTCAGCTATCAGCATGGACCTGAGTCCACAGAGAGAGACTCTGTGCAGGAGACTTCTTCCCAGCACCACCTCTCATAGTGTCCTTCACAGGACCCCCATCTGTGAGAACACAGACTGGCTCACCCCCATTGTTTTCTCCTCCAATGAAAACTTGTAGAAATGAATCTGAAATATGCGCTGTGTCGTGTTTAGCAAAACACTTCCCTCTGGGTTTGGTTTTCTTATATATAATGGGAGGAGAGGGTTAGAGTAGGCCAACCTCTTTAGTCCATGGCCCTCCAGAGAGTTGAGAGACTATGAGGATGTTGGAGGGCCTCCCCTCTTCTAAATGTGGAAGGCGTTTACACCGAGCAGTACTGGTATTGAGCAAAGTCCTAAGTCACTGGCTCACTGATATTTGACAACTTTCTACTGGAATGCTCTTCAGGCAAATCTGAACAGTACAGAGGAACACACAAATAACAAGTTTCTGAACACCGACCCCAGGAAAGAGCTTAAGAATCAATCATAAGTTGTTTGTCCATTTCCTTTGAGTAGTTACAAACAGGACTTCTAGCTAAGATGGCGGGGTACTGCCGCTATACGACCTGATGAGAGGGAAGCCTCAGTGTAAGAGCAAGCACATTCAGTTTCAAGAGAGAAATAGGAAAAGATAATTCTATGACAGCTGGCTCCTGGTAATGAGGGATGAGAAGACTCGTCCACAATATAAGCCAGGCATCCTTGGCAGAATGGGACAGGGAGTTCTACCCTCAGGACAAGCCCACAGCTATCACAGGCCTCAAATCCCGACGCAGGATTAGTGAGGCGGCAAGTCCTCTGGTGAGCAGGTCAGTGATGAATTGCAATCTACTGTCATCATTCTGAGTGAGTCAGAGGACAGTGGCCAGTCACCATCTTAAGAAGGAACATACTGTTGAAAACTGAGCTGCCAGGAGCTGGAGAGATGTCTCAGCGGTTAAGAGCACTCACTGTCCTTGCAGAGGACCTTGGTTTGGTTCCCAGCAGCCACATGATGGCTCACAGACACCCACAGCTCCAGTTCCAGGTGATCCAATGCCCTCTGATAACCTCTATGGGCACCCGGCACACATGGTGCACATACATACCTGTTAGTGAAATACTCATGCGAATAAATCTCAATAAGTCTAAATCTTTTAAAAACTTGAGCTACCAAGGGGACCTGAGAACAGGAAACAACCTCATGTCAGGGAGCTGGAGTTTAACCTGTCTCTAAGAGGGAAAAGCCCAGGAAGGCAGCGGTGGAGAGCAGAAGAACTAGGCACAGAACAACAAACACAACGACAAATGTAGTCTGTGAGATTTGGTTCAGGTGATGAAACACAAGGAAAGACAGCTCCAACCTCGGTGGCCAGGAGCAGACGCTATGAACTAAGGGTTGCTTGCTCTGAGCATGAGGTCGCAGCATGGGCCAACCTTTGGAATCACCTGTCTGCCGCTCACTGCTGAAGTGCCCAGAAGCCCTGAAGCCACAGTGGACTCTTTGACTTCCACAGCAGCGTCCATCTAGCAAGGTCAATACTTAGGGGTTTGGAATACACAAAGACGGGTCCTCCACCTGTACAGACTGCAGCGTGACCTTGATTCTCTCATTCCCCAACTCGCAACGCACTGGGGAGATGATCGCTAGTTAGAATCGAGCCATCCCAGAGCGTGGAAGAAATTAAGTGAGGTTAGGTCGCGTCCCCAGACCTCAGAGAAGGGAAGCTACCCAAGTAAAGCCAGCGCTAGTGAACATCAGGAACTTGCTCGGTATAGGTTCAACACTGGCAGAAGCACAAGAAATCCGAGCACCCGCAAGCTCAGATGACACCCCCCATGTTTATCCAGTTTTCAGGGATCCATAAAGAAACTAAACTGAAATCTCTTTCTCCCTCTCTCCCCCTCTCTCTCTCTCTCCCCCTCCTCCCCTCTTCCTCTCTCTCTTCTTTCTCTTCTCCATTTTGCTCCCTTGTGATTTTTACTTCGTTATGCTTTTAGTAGTATTTTCACTTTATTTTATATTTTTCTTAAATCTTCCATGTTTTAATTTTTCTTTCTTCATATTTTGATCTGATTTTGGTTATGAAGTTTTCAATTATTGGGTGGTCTTTATTCCTTATCTCTGTTCTCAATTTTCTTTTTGTTCCCCTTGTTTCTCCTTTTTTCTATTATCCTCTTAGAAGTTGCTTTGGTACCTTAAAAGAGATTTATTTAATTTCTGTATACGTGTGAATCTGTGTGTGTAGCTGTGCATCTGTGAGTTTTGGTGCCTGTTGAGTCCAGAAGAGGGCAGCAGAGCCCTTAGTGTTAGGGTCACAGGCAGTTCCGAAGAGTGGTAGCCTTCTGCAGTTCTCATTCTTAACCGCTGAGCCCTCTCTCCAGCCCCAAGGTGTTGCTGTTGTTGTCACTGTTTTTAATCTATGAAGAAACAGCTTATATTTTGACCTTTTATTGCTCATCTCACATTTATCTAATTTTGTTTCTGAGCTGTCTCATTATTGAGAAGTCCTTTCCCTTTCCCCATATTCTCTTCCCGTTTCCCCTTCCCTCCCTGACTCTCTTCTCCCTTCTCCTATTTTCTCTCATTTATTTGCTCTTCCTTCCCCCTGTGCTTTTCCTTTCTCCTCCTCGTTCCTTTATCTTTCTCATCTGCTATTTCCACATTCACATAAAACAGCTTTTAGCTTCACAGCATATTCTGCCATAGCATTGCCATTTTCTGGTGTATGGCCACCTGTGATGTGTTAGTGGGCACTAACTGATCTGACATGGATTTTGTGTGGTGCAGTGTTGCTACAACAGCATCTGTTGTCTCGTCTCTGAGTCACACTGAAGACTGAGCCCTCAAGGTAGGCTGCTGATAATATCTGCAAATACAACCGGGATATGTCCAAACCCACACAGTCCCAAGTTGCATCGTGGAAACACAGCAGCGCACACACACACACACACACACACACACACACACACACACACACAAACCAAAAACAAGACTACTTGCCTCCTCCAAAAGGCTTTCCAACTAATGATTCCTCTTGTATTGAAACAGGTTAAAATCTGGATGAAGATTTTAAAGTAAAAATGATCACTGGCCACCATGATGATACAAACAAGAGAATGAATCCAAATCAAGACTTGGAGAGACAAGGCAGCAACATAAAAATGTCAGAAAAATTGATGAAAAAAGAAAAAAACAATGTGGATTTTAAAGATCAGTAACATGAAAGAAAAATTCAGCAAGTAAATTGGGATTTGGAAGTGAAACATTCAATATACCAAATAGACATCAGACTAGACCAAGCCGGAGACAGGATGTCGGGGACGGAGGGTAAGGGTGATAAAATATTACGTTCAACAGCAATAAGGAAAAAGCAATGAGTGAGCATGGCCACGGTTTATAAGAACTCTGAAATAAAATCAGGAGATCAAGCCTGAGAGTCTGTGAGATAAAGAGGGAATCAGGAACACAGACCAATGACCCAGCAGAAAATTTCCAATCAAGAGGAAGAACTGGATATCTAGTCACAGGAGGCACTTAGGATCAGAACAGACAGGACAAGAGAGGAGCTTCTCTGTGATGTATACGGATGTTAAAGCTGTAAGGCTGCAAGGGAGCCACACCGACTCAACTCAAAAAGTAAACACATCAGAATAAATCAGTTCTCTCTTTAGCATCCTTAGAAGTCAGGAGAACATGAAATAATATATTTCAAACCCTGAAAGTAAATAACTGCCAACCAAAGTTGCTATGTGCAGTAAAGCTATCTTGTAAAATTGATGGAGAAAGAAGAAAGTGTCAACATAAGCACAAACCACAACATTTCATGAGCATCAAAAGCCAGCATTGCCAAAGACACCTAATGGAATACTCTACACAGTGGAGGAAGGGAGACAAACCCACGGAACCTTCTCTAAAGTAGAGCACATTCTAGGCCAAAAAGCAAGACTTAACACATATAAAAGAATCAAAATAATTTAATGTATCTTATAAGATCATAGTGGAAGAAAACTCAAAACCAACAGCAAAACAAGTAACAGACACAACATAAATACTTGAAGACAGAACAATAATGCACTTTTGAGTAACAGTCATTAGAGAAATCAAGAAGGAAACCCAAAAATTCCTAGAATCCACTGAAAATGGAAACTCTATCAGAGCTTTTGGGATAATGCTAAGAGGGAAGTTATAGCTTCTAGCACACACACACAAAGGGAGAGCTGGGGTGGGGAGGATGGGATGGGAAGGGGTGGGGGTGGGGGTTCCAGGTCTTAGAAAAACAAGGATGAGTCAAACCCCAAAGCAGTAGGGAAAGAAGGGGTGGGGAGATGGCTCAGCAGTTAAGCACAGGCTGTACTTCTGGAGAGACCCAGGTTCAATTCTCATCACCCACATGGCAGCTCATAAGCAATTGTAGCCCCAGTTCTAGGGCATCCAACCCCTCTTCTGGCCTCTATGGGCAGGCATGCATGTGATGTACAGGCATACATGCAAGTAAAACACCCATCTCCATACAATGAAAGTAAATAAATCTTTTTAAAAAATTAAGATGAGGACAGAAACGAATGGGCAAAAAACAAAATGTTTTTTTTTTTTTTTTTTTTTTTTTTGGGAGGAGATCAACAAGATTGAAAAACCTCTAGCCAACTAACAAAAAGAAAAGGAAAAGACTCAATTTAATAAAATGAGAGATCAAAAGGGGATGTTACAATGGACTCTAATGAAATCTGGAGCATCTTTAGGGAATGCTCTCAAAACATCAAAGCATTGTTTCTCCACCTTCTAATGCTGCAACTCTTTAATGGGCCCTGATGTTGTGGTGACCCCCCAACCATAAAATTATTTTCATTGCTACTTCTTAACTGTAATTGTGATACTGCTATGAATCATAATGTAATATTTGATATGCAGATGGTCTTAGGCGACCCCTATGATAGGGTTGTTTGACTCCCAAAGGGGTCGAGACCCACAGCTTGAGAACCACTGCATTAAAAGCTCCTGGATTCCTAGACATGTCAACTTGCCTGAATTAAACCAAGAAGCTACATTAGTAATTTGAACAGATCCCTGACAAGAAGATTGGATTGATAGTAAACTGTGTCTGTAAACAAATGAATGGGCCAATTAAATTAGTGCATATATACAGTGGCATTGTATGTAGCCATAAAGAAAAATGAAATCATGAACGTTGCAGGAAAATGGATGGAATTAGTAATCATTATGTTAAGTGAAATAAGCCGTACTCAGACAAAGACCCCATGAACACTATAGACCATAAAAGAGAAGGAAGAGCGATTAAGGAAGGGGTGGGAGAAGGGAAACAGAGGGTGATAAAAATCATGTGACACAAAAGCAGAATGAGGTCTATTTCAGTGGAGGAAGGGGACCAGCCAGAGTGGCTGGGAGGATGTAGAGGATAAAGCAGAGGGTGGGGGAGGGGATGAATAAAGAGAAAGTATCCTGATATATGTGTAGGAAAACGCCAAACGACAAAGTTCAAACATACAGTTAAAAACAAACAAATCCAACAACCTCACCCAGGATTCTATTCCATCTCATCTTTTCTTCAGTTCTCCAATGGATGAATCTATGGGTCTGCTCACACTAATCATTTGGGACTCAATCTTAAAATGCAGGCTGTCTTGTAAACGTAAGTTATGGGTGCGTAAAATCATTTAACTTAAAGAACATTGAACACAAACAACTGTGCATCCCTCATCCAAATCTGGAACTATAGCCAAATTCCTAGTCAGACTTCAACACCTGTAAGATGGTTTTCTTAAGTTAACTCTTGAGAGTAGCAGACACAAAGGGGGAGACAATGTGTCCAGAGGTGAGGATCTCAAGGTTGTAGGTCTGTAACCCTAGAAATAGAGAAACAGCCAAGAATATTGCTACCTACCCCTACCCCGTGGTGTGAATTGCCTTTCCATAGGCTGCCATTGTCACTGTGTTTGAAAATCACCTGTCAACAGAGTTTCAACCACCCTGGGGCAGGCAAAATGGCATCTCTGGTTCTGCATTCCTAACAGGAATTCTTTAAAGGCTGGATTGACCTCTTTTTCAGTGTGACACCTTGATTTGCATTCCTGGCAGCTTCAATTTTCAACAAAGGGAAAACTCATTGGTACGTCTCTGAAACAAGCTGTGTATTCGGAGGCAGTTTTCCTGGACTTGGCTGCCCACTCCTTCAGCATTGTCCAGAAAAGTCATCCTGCCACCTCAGATGGCCTCTGAAAGACCCAGCCAGGAAAAGTTCCTGACACATTTGGACTCTGACTGGGATCAGTGTCCAGCTTCCTGCAAACACTCCCGGGGATGTCAACACATTTTTCCGTCTTCTCTCCTGTTTGCATTACGCCCTGGGAGGACTCGGCTTAGGCAAGTATCAATATTTTGATGTGATGACATGATAAATGTCCACAGTTGGGGCTTACGATTGCAAGTTTGAAATGTTAGAGCACAGAGGGTAAAACAGACAGATGAAGCAAGCCAAAGGCCACGAGGAAAAAGGCAACCGAGAGCCCCAAGAAGGTGGGAGACCTAACAATCTCTCACAGAGAAATTGTAGCTCAATATGCCTACAGATGAAAGTTTTATGTTCTTCCCAAATGTGGTCTGTTTTCTGTTCCAGCGAATGACACCACCACAGAGCCAGCTCTACGAAGATGGAACTAGAAGGACATCCTTGGTGACTCTCTTGTGTTCAGTCACATCCTTCACCAAGTTCCAACGATTTATCTTAAATATTTATCTAGTGTGGCACCACTGCATTGCCCTTCATTGCTAAATACCAGCAAACACTTGTAGGCTGTTGTATTAGTTACTTGTCTTGTTGCTGTGATGGAGTATCTACAAAAGGAATTTATAGAAAGAGTTTTTATTTGTTTGTTTGTTTCACAGTTTTCAGTGAACTGTCTATCACAGAGTGGAAGGCATGCGACAGGAGAATAGCACTGTTACATTGTAGCCACCGTCAGAAAACAGAGATCAATGAACGCTTGGCTCAGTTCTTTCTCTCTCTCTCCCTTTAATTCAATCAGACCCTAGGACATGGAATAGTATCACCCACATTTAGAGAGAGTGCATCTTCTCACTTCAGCTAATCTCCAGACATGACCCGGGATTGTTTTCTCGGTGAGTCTCAATCCCATCAAGTTGACAATCAAGATCAACCACCATAGCTTTTGTGCGTGTTATCCATTACTGTGGTAAAACACCCGAGGTTTATTTGGGGACTCCTTGCTTCAGTGTATGGTTGCTTGACTCAGTTATTTTACACATGCAGCAAGGCAGGACATCTTAACAAAATATGTGGCATAAGAATATCACTTGTATCATGGTGGTCTGGAAGCAAACAGGAAGCAAGAAGAGAAGACAGGCTCCCAATCTCTCCTTTGAGAGCACACGCTGATGACGCCATTCTCAAACTAGGCCCCACCTCCCATCCCCTGACTGATGACAGGTCTTCAGCGCGTGGCTTTTGGAGGACATTTCAGAACCGTCCCTAATGGCTGTTTAGCCTTCTCGTTTGACTCTGACATTCTAGAATACATTCCCATGCTACAGTGAGAACAGTCCTAAGCATAAATCCAGTAATCTAAGCCTGCTTTATTGCTTTTAGCTGTTTTTCCACGGCTCTCTGGACAAAGTTCAAGATCTCTAACATGACTTATACAATCTGAACCTGGCCTTGCTCACTTCTCCGGCTTTTTCCGGCTACTCTCCTTGATGTGCACGGCCCATCAATCCCTCGGGCTCCCTCTAGTTCTTCATCCATATGCTCTCATAGCACGGCGCCTGTCCAGTGCTGTGACTCTCGATGTCCCTGTGCTCTCTGGTCCATAGGCCTCCTTCTCCTCTCCTAATTGACCACACACATCCTTTATAGATGAGATGGGGTGTCATTTTCTCAGGAAAGTCTCTCCTGGTTCCCTAAGCTTAGGTCATATTCATTGTCAGAAAGCTGTCTCCTTTCCCTTCAGGAACAGCTAGTTCGCCATTTATATCCTTTTGTGCACTTAATTAGTGCCTGTGCCTTTTACTGAGAGTTTAGTAGAGCCAGAGACCTTGTCCGACTTTGCTACCATTACGTTTTCTGTTTGCTGACTGCCTATTGCCGTGAGAAATGTTCCGCTTGGATCGGGGATCTGTCTGTTTCTCCTATAATTCTATCTACCTCATATGTGTATATCATTTTTATAAGTTTACGTAATCAAACAATACAAATATAAGATATTTTGTCATCCTGGAAGCCTGACTTTTTAATCACTTTGCAGCATCAAAAAAAAAAAAAAAAAGTACACATCACAGCTTTCCTTTGTTTGGGATGAGTATGATGTTTCTCGCTCATTCTTCTGTATTTTTGTATTTAAGACACTTCGCTTACAAGCGTTGTTTTCTTTGTTGACACTGTGTAGTATTATTGTGTCTTGTGACCTTTTAACGTAACCTGAAAAATCTTAAAACTTTAAAAAGCGTTTACACATGCCAAAACTGCTAAAAATAATTGGTGGTGTTAACAAGGTTTTGTATTACCTATTAGGTTAATCGACTTCACACTCTGACAACTGTATAATCTTTTGATGATATAGAGAACCAATCTTGGATTTATTACAGTATAACATAGATCATAACTTTGTCAATGAAGGACACTTGAACATCTTGACTTTACGACTTCGCTCTGCCATCACCATGTATTTTAATTCTATGTCTATAAAAAGCCAGATTGGTATTGATTAACCATCAATATTAATTTAGATTTACTTACACATGTATCCTTCCTTTGAAGTCCATTCTTTCCACATTTAAAAAAAATATTATTCATCATTATTTTCCTTACACTCGAAGACCTTCCTGGTGAATTTGAATGATTACAAATTCTTCCAGAAAGCACAATTCTGGATACAGTTGACAATCTAAGAAACACAGAGAAGAATGGGCTTGCTGAACAGTATCACTGAGACAATCCAGACTGCAGGAATTCTATAGGTCAAATAGCCAAAGCTCTTCAACAGAGACGGTCTAAGGGAAAGATAGAGAAAGCTGCAGTAGATTAAAAGGTCTAAACTTCACACGTTTTCAATAGGACAGACTACAAGGCCTAGAGAAATATCTGTGCTCGGGGGAGGAGGGGTCCTGGAGGCTAAGAGAAAAAACAAACAAACAGGAAACAGCCTCTTGGGCTGTCCAATGTCCCTGTCTGTGCACAGTGGGCAGGCCTTGTGTAAGAAGGTGAGGACTGATCATCTCTCCCCCACACCCTCTCCTTCCCTTTTCGTTCAAGCCACCATGCCCAGGTATATTAAAACACCCAACAGGAAGTAGGAGATGGAGAAGCCAAAAATGTATAAAAGCCTCAACCTCCTGCCATTTGAAGTGCTCTTGCTGGGTATTAATCTGCTAGAGGCCTATCAGCCAGAATAAAAATCTACTTCCTCGTCAGAATAGCCTCGGGGTCCTGTTTCTTGAACTAAGAACCCTACAGTATTTTGAGTAGCAAAACTATAGGCGCAGAAAGAGATTACAGTCAGAGAACTATAAAAGGGGATATAAAAGGGTAAAGGTTGCTCTTGGAGAGGAGAACACAATATGGTCAGGATAGCACACGAGAAAAGGTTTCCTAGAAGCTGAAAACAATTTCCTTTTGGTAGTTCTGTTGTGTTTGCCTTAAAATAATGTAACTGCATATTTGTTTCAGTTTTTATACCTGTGTTTTATTTTATACATAAATTGAAAAATAGTTAATATAATTTTTTTTTTGTTTTTTGGGGACAGGGTTTCTCTGTTGTAATTCTGGCTGTCCTGCAGCTCACTCTATAGACCAGGCCGACCTCAAATTTACAGAGATCCGCCTGCCTCTGCTCCTGAGTGCTGGGATTAAAGGCGTGCGTCAACACCGCCTGGCTTGAAAGGCATTTTAAAAGGCTCCAGTTTGTCAGGCATGTTTTTAATCTTAGGACACCATGTCCTCATCATACCCATAACTTTTCTAAGAACTCTGACGCAGATCTAAGGGGCTCTGACGAGAACATGTATTTCTCCCCTAGTCGCTCTGAACGACACTTTTGTGCTATATTTCAGGCTCTTGCTACAACTGCAAGGCTGGTCTCGGACTCCTGATTCTCCTCCTCAGTCTTCTAATCAATGGGAATACAGGCCATGTGCCACCAGGCCTGACTCTGTCATTTGCTTCAGTTTTCAATGATTTTTTATTATGGGGAGCCTTTCTGAAATTTATTTGTGTTTATCTGTCACTTTACAGGATGTCTGTATCTGTGGCTTGTTATCATTTATCAGTTTTGGAAAACTCTATTCCAATATTGTTTCGGCCCATTTTCTTTTCCTCTTCCTTGTGGAAGTGTGTACATGACACCTAATGTTTATTGTCCTATTTGTAGGATTCTTGTACAATGAAAAGGCACTTCGTTTCAATGTTACGTTTATAATGTTCCAAATATGTCACCCTCTCTTTTCTACCTTTCTTAATGATTTTTTTTTGTGTGTGCTGTCACTCAATTGGGGTGTTTCTGTCGACCTATCTTCTGGTTTGCTATTTTTCTTTTCAGCTCTGTGCAACCTCCTACTTCTAAGTCATTTACTGAATTCTAACTTTCATTCATTGTATGTTTTAGTTATTATTTTTATGGATTTCAATTTTCCACTGAAATTCTTCATCTTGTTATCAGCATTGATATATTTAACAAGTCCTTGAACTCTGTGTTGGGAAACTCCGGTACCCATATTATTTTAGTCAGAGTTCTATTGTTTGTGAAGAGACATCACGAGCATGGCAACTCTCATCAAGGAAAGCGTTTAATTAAGACTTGCTTACAGTTGCAGAAGTTCAGTCCATTGTCATCATGGTGGGGAGCATGTTGGCATGCGGGCAGACATGGAGACATGGTGCTGGAGAAGGAGCCAAGAGTTCTACATCTGAATCTGCAGGCAGCAGGAAGAGAGAGAGAGAGACCAGGACTGGCTTGAGCTTTCAAAACCCCAAAGCCCTCCCCCCGTGACAGACTTCATTCTACAGGGCCACACCTCCTAATCTGTCTCAAGTAGCGCCACTGCCTGATGATGAAGCATTCAAATATGTGAGTCTATGGGATCATTCTTATTCAAACCACCACACATATGTTATCTGTGTCTGCTAGGGATCTGTTTCTCTTGTCTTATGATTCTCGGTCATTTGGCAGATTAGGTACCATCCACCTGTTGGTAGAGCCACATTTATTTTTTCTCATCAAATGTTGAGTCTTAATCTATGAAATGTTAGAGATTGTATGTAGCTCTGAGTAATGTTGACATTCACATAAAAGGTAATGTCAGGCAGCTAAGCTAAGCAAACCACCTTAATCCAAGTGAACTTGAGACCTTAAGCTTTTATGAGTGCTGACCCATGCCCTACTTGCCTTTACGGTGTAGGGCTGCCCTCTTAGCAGTCAATTTGGAAACGGAGGATTTTTTTTTTCTTTCTCAGTGTTCCTTCCTTCCATTGTGCCCTATGAAGGCCGGGAACTTTCTTCTTCCATGATGAGCTTTGAGCACAAATAATTCAGGGGGAAAAAAAATTAAGCTCCATGTTTACCTTCTCCTCGTATATCTACCTCCTCTCTAGAATTTTGTCTACTGGTGCCCTTGTGGCCTCAGTAGCTTTTATGTTATTTCAAATGGATTTATTTAAAATGTATTTTCCATTTTCCCTCTAAGTGTTCTTGGTTTAAAGAGTTTGATATAAATCAGTTGATCATATTTATGAAGAAATGTTTCTTTGAAAAAATATTATTATTTACTCAGAGTTCTTGGCATTTCTTTTCATAGCGCTCCTTATAGAAATCACTAGTTACTAAACATTTTATATTTCTTTGTTTAACGTCTATTTTTCTTAGATTATAAGTTCCATGAGCTGCAGAGATCCTTTTTGTTCACCAGTCCTTGATATTTAACCCATATCAGACACCCAGTAAGAAATCTTAATGGATGAATGAGGGTTCTTGACCTAAACGTTCTCCATCTTTCAAACAATCTTGTCTTTGTCATAACAGTATGTGGCAGGTATTAGTCACCCCAGTTTGAGAGAAGTGGAGAGAGGCGAGTAAGCCCCAAGGATACCACATACCTAATGCCTTGTAAAAACATCTTCCAGCCATCTAGACATTATGCTTTTGCAAGCTACATATGCAGCTAGCTCTTTTTAAAAAAATGCATGCAATTAGAGTATCCTCCAGTTCCTTCTGCTCATTTCCATCTCCCTTTTGCATATTCCATTTCTTGTTCTTTGAGGCTTTTGATGTATTTCATTAAGTGTTTCATTAAGGAATGAACTGGAAAGTAAAAGACAGTAAAGCCTGCTAGCTGAGCAGGGTTGTCTATGCTCCAACCCACTGAGAGAGGGAAAGCCCTCCCCACCCCCCACCCCGAGTGCAGTGGACACCTTTGGTTTGGCACCTTGGCTCATTCATTAAATATTTTACATTTGTTTCATTTAAAATTTACATTTTAGACAATGTGTAGGTTCACAGCAAATCTGAGCAGAAAGTACAAGGTTCCTGTGTGCCCATATTTGTTACTATGGATGAACCCGCATGGGCGCCATCATTTTTGTCCTCCATTGGAACCATCTGGAATACATGTTTGCCCAATTTCAGTCACTTGCTATGAGAGTCCTCTTTTGACCTGCAGTTGAAACATAAGTCTGTGCTTTTTGGTCAGCATTAATTCTGGTCTTAACCAGCAGCCATAAAGTTCACTCACCCCTGAACTTTGACCAGTCTAGCACATTTCAGTGTTTGCATGCTCAAATCTGGGCAGTTAACTTTAATAGTGCATTTGAAAGGGAAATTGGGGCCATCTCTGGACATAGAAATGCTCACACTGTCACATTGCATCTGAAGTCTTTGGGATCCAGCTCACATGCAGTGTGCTTCCCTCCTGCCCATCAGCCATGGTCTGGCCTGCAGCCACCGCATCTGCGAAGCCGGTCCTAACAAGCACCATCCTGCAACATTTTTTTTCCTCTTTGGCATCATATCTGGCAAAGGACTGTCTCACAGAAAGTCATTAACCCTCGCTGAGCTTCAGTTCCCTCATTTGCAAGTAAGGATCCAAACATTTCTAGAGTGGCTTTGTAGATAAATGTTAATATATCTAGATGTGTCCACAAGAGACACAGTAGATGTATAGTCAATCTCAGTGGACCCCCTACCCCATTCACTCACAGAATCATTTGGAGGATAGGTATACATACAGTGCAAGAGACAAATTATATTAAAATGGCCATAAATTACTGCAGTGAAAATTATTTCGGGGGTAACAAGTCCTTCCCAAACTTTCGAAAAAGGACAGAAACGTTGCTGAAGCAGAACAACTGAAGGGATGTAAAACTACTAGCAAAGAGTAAAAGAAAGTATAGTAATGGTGTGTCATCTTTCCAAGGGTTATTTTATTAATCTCTATCCACTTACAGATATGGGAAAATAGAACACTAAATGATTGCTTAGCAACATGAACAGGCAGGTGCATATCTAAGCTTCCAGCCATAGTAGAAAATGAACGTGGGCTGTGTTTGGACAGACATCAAAGAATGAGGGAATAGTTCTTGAGAAAGGGAGTGCAGAGGGAGCCATGACTCTGAGCACAAAGTAAAGATATCTCAGGACTGTCAAGAGTGGCCAGCAAGACTCTGCGTAACTGTCTGGGAACTGAGGAGGACTCTGAGAGTAAGGGACATTGGCTATCTGCTGATGGAGAATGGAATGTACCTTATCACAAGCCAGAAGCTAAGAGGGAACTTTGAGCTGGCACATCACCTGATAGCTGAGCTGTTTGAGCAGCATAGACCACAGGGGAAGAGGCTGGAGGATAAAGAATAAGACCAATGTTGTTACAGTTACCCTTGTATGAGCAGATATGGCTTTGCCCCTAAGGGCAGCTGCAGAATGGGGCAGAAGGATTTGTGTTCAGATATGTCTGTGACCTCTCCTTCTCTTGGATTCTTTCCTAATACTATTGCATGGTAAACCATGGGTGTTTAAATGTTTTTCTTAAACCTGACGGGTGTTTAAAAAAACCCACTTGAAAATGACCGGAGATAATAAAATTAGATTAATTCTGAAGGTTTATTTGAGAACCATTGTAAGGAACTTAACTGGAATGCCTGCTCCACCCCACACTAGCAGAGACGGAGCTTTACAAAGCATGTACTGGGATATCAAAACTGATGTTGTTTACTCTGGAAAGAGAGAGCATAGTTGTGATCTCTGGTGTGACTCGCCTTGTGCAGTAAACTCACTCAGCGTGGGCAGAAGGAAGAACACTTCTTAGAATATTGCTCCAAAAATGGGGGTGGGGGGAGCATCAAGTTTGGTAAGGACACTGGGTCTGTTAGAAAAGAGGGGCAGAAATGGAGTTGGAGACCTGTATCCATCATCTTTGCTCATGGAGCTAAACCCCCGCCTTTCTAGTCACATGCAGTATAAGCTAAAGTGAGATGCTCCCGTGAACACCTGAAAGGCTTTGGGAAAGGATATTCTGGGATGCTTCAGGTGTAGAAAAGGACCCTTTGTGGTTTAGATGAGTGACCATCAGAAGGCTCCTGTGGTGAAAGCTTAGTCCCCAGTGGGACCATATTTACAGCTGTGGCTTTGGGGGAGGAGAATGGATCATGAGATGATGGAAATGTGACCAGATGGAGAGCGGATATCCTGATGCTCCACCTCTGCCCCTCAGATCTATCCCAAGTAAGGGAGCTGACAAGACCCCATGTTGACTCCTGCTGCTCAACAGAGGGACTCTAATGGGATGACGTAGATACTTTCCATGTTTGAGATGGAGATGGTTTCCTCTGTGATCTCAGTGAGTGTCTAGGACACAAACTTACAACCCTGCCAGCCAGTCCATGTGGTAGGAAGAGTGTTTCATAAACCCTGTCAAAGCTGATCCCCAAAGCTTTGCAAAAGTGACCCAGAGTTGTGATGGAGTTCAAGAGAGAAGAACCGTTACTTGATTGGTGACTAGAAGCTGGATTTTCACAGTTCAAGTCATAGATGGGAAAATGGAGGTGGTGAGAATCCCCAGATTAGAAAAGATGTGGAAGCTTTACTGTTGGTCATGCTGGCATTCATTTATTTCTTTGCTTGATTGTTGGTTGGTTGGTTGGTTTTTCACCTATTTGCTTATTCCCCGAGTTTCTGCACATTACAAAATTTGTGAAAAAAGAGATGCCGTCACCAGGGTCCCAGCTGGTGTCACAATAGGGAACTGAGTTTGTGGACAAGTGGCTCAAGTCCATCACGAATGAGACGGTGTAGTTTTGAATGGTGGGTTTACACTGGCTCATCCTGTGGTTCCCCTCACCCCACACTAAGGCTCATCACAGACATTTCCGAGAGAGGTGGTGGAGGGCCTCATCTACTAACTGGCCCATGTGGGCAACATAAGGGTCTTTCAATAAAGTGCCAGTCTTTAAGAGGGCCACAATTTCAGCATCATTTTCTGAAGTCCCATCTGGAGCAAGGCTGTTGGAGTTCTTCTGCTAGTACCTTACCTAATCGTTGCTGTCAAAGATTTGGGGATATCTTCAGTCCAATTTTACATACAAAAAAGATGAGGCTCTCAGAGATCTGCAGTCAGCACCCTGGAATACTAAGTGGTAGAGTGTGGGCCAAAACCCAGCTACTTGCTCAAGAATCTGCTGGTTTGCTCTGTGATAGTTAATGCTATGAAACATAATGCTTACCTAGGGAAAAAAGACCTTTAGGAGGCACTTTGTGCATGTTGACCTCATATGACTCCTGTTTTTATTGTTGTTGTTGTTTGTTTGTTCTTATTGTTCTGACACGACTAGCCAGCCTTCCACTCTGCAGCTGCCTCTTCCTGGCCCATGCCTTCTTGGGGAAAGTTGGATGGCCTCTAGGATTAGATGTTTGGAGAGGAATGCGGGGGAGGGATATCTGAGCTAGGAACTCAGTTCACGCAGACCAAGCCCTTTGTCCCGAATGTCCAGAAGGAAGTCCAAGTCTCTGAAGAGTTTCTGAAGTTCAGCCAGAGTGACCTTTCGACAGGGAACACCCCTTTATGGAAGCAAGAGACAGACTATCCTGCTGCTCCTTGGCTGAAGCCATCTAACCGCTTAAAAAGAAATCATATCCCCTACTCTCCACCTCTGTAACTCCTACAAGATATTGCTACTCAGGTTAGGAACAACTTGATCAGAAAACTGTCCTCCGGGTCCTGATGGCCTTGGGCTGCACTGCACTGACCCTTTCTTCCTTTAGTCCATCCACCCTCAGACAAGTTCCTTACTGCTAACCTGCGAACTGCCAGGAGAGAGGCTTTAATAATCTCTGGTACTGGGAACTTTAAAAGTTCCTTAATCTCGTGTGTATTAGTGTTGTGTATGCATGTATCTGCACCATGTTCATGCCTGGTACCCACTGAAGAGGGGGTTGGATCCCCTGGAAGTGGAGTTAAAGATGGTTGTGAAGCATAGGGTAGGTGCTGGGAACTGAACCCAGGTCCTTTACAAGAACAGCCAGTGCTCTTTACCGCTGAGCCGTCTCTCCAGACTCAGTGCTACAGACTTTTAATGAGGATTGAGTATATAAATGAATGAATATGGTCAGTCCAGGCCTCCTTGAGGAGTTTTAGAGTTTTCACCTGGAGTACAGCGAGGACCAGGTACCTCCCATCCCAGTTTCTGGAGCCCCCTCCCCACCTCCCCTAAGGCCTCAGATGGATCTTTTCCAGAGCTATTTGCAGCAATGATGCCAGAAACACCCTGGGAAATTCACCTTTTTCTTTGAAGTGGGAAACTTCCAGGCAGTCGCCTCCTGGACCGGGCCCATGCTTCAGGCTGGGAGCGGGTGGGTCCCAGCAGGGAGGAAGGAATTACATTAGATAGTTTGTTTCAGGCAGTTATGTGTAAGGGTGTTCACAGTTGGTGCACCAGGACTCTTAGGATATTTTCTCACATTCCCTCATGTGTCCGCTTATGTGACCCTGAGTTACTTCCAAAGTATGGTTTAGAGGTGGCCTGGAAAGCCTGAGCCAGCTCTGAGCCGACACAGCACAGGGTGAGGAGAGAAGACATTGAAGGAGGAGTTCCTCTCCTTGCAGCGATATGACAGCACAGACAGTAATGGAGAGCACGTGGAGCTGCCTCCCCTCCCCCGCCGCCCGTGCCCTGCTCCACTCTCAGACAAGTGTCTGGTCTGTGCCCGCCCTGGGGCTGGGATGAGTCAGGAGCTTCTGTGACTATGAAAATGGTATTCTTATTCCCGGAGCTAGGTCTCCTCCACACTGCACCGTTGTCTGGGGTGGTAATAAAGCTTCCTGCTCACTGCCTCCAGGTCCCCATGGGGGGCTGCTACCCGGGTTCCCCTTTCTGTGAGCTCTTCCTGTTTACACTTCACTGGAGAACACACTCTGCAGTATGCGAAGCAACTTGGAGCTGGGATTGGTTGGCACGCCAGTCTGAAGGCTGAAGTCCTTCCTCTGTTATGTGCATTGTTTGTTCTCTGTCCCTTGAACAATGAAGATAAAATCCCTCACCCTGCAGGCTGGCATAAGGACGAAAGGTAGGGTTACCCATCCAAGCTGCACACCAGGGTTCCTCGAGGAGCCTCAAAAGGCTCATTCCTGATCCTCACCCAGGAAATCAATAAATTCAGAGTCCTTGAAAAGCAAGTCCAGGCCACCAGCATCCCAAAGCTCCCGGGTGACTGACTATAAGCTTGATCTAAAATGTGCACTTGTCACTGTCTGGAGATTATCTATACAATCCGGAAGGCAATCTGCTTTTAAAATCTAAAAGCCCACTAATGAACACTGCTGATATTATTCGCGCTAGATTTATATCATCTCAATCTTCTGAGGAAGGATGTTACTGGGTTGAAATACCCAGACTGCTTATCACAGCACACACACGCGATGACAGCTGCCTGGAAGCTGCTTAATGGGACCTGGAACCGTACGGACAGTGACTGGCAACGCCGTGACTGAGGGCTCCAGTTCCTTTACGTGCGTTCCCTCAAGCCCTTGGGGCGCAACCTCTTGTGGGCACGCGCCACGCAACTTGGGTCTGTGCCGATGGAAACATTTCCAGTTGGAGTCCAGTGCCTTCGTTTCCAGTACAGTTGGTCTCGTGGGAGGCAGCTGTCAACTTCTGCATCCCAAGTTACCTTTGCTCTGCAGTAAATAGATGAGTCATAGCTGGTCCCAGCAGGTCGGCTAACAAGCAGTCCTGAGCAATTGTGACTGGTGGCTTAGGCCGTAGAGACAATGCCCTTGGTGCCAAGGAGAGAGTCATAAAGTTGGGCAAACTACTCTTTATAGCTGTCTTAGTTTGCTTATTGTTTTGATAACAGGGACTGGTTTGGGCTGAGCAATAAGTTCAATTAAGGTGAAAGGAGAGCAAAGGGCCCTTCAGTATCCCAGGACAAGGAGTGCTGATTAGAGCAGTAGACAGTGCCTGAGCTCCAGGTAGTTGTGCCCTTCTTTCTCCAAGCTATGCGTTGAATGCTGATAGCAGGGAGGAGCTGCTATAGGTTAGCACTTCTGTGTTTCATGATGTAGGAAGCTCCAAGGCAGGTATTTAAACATCTCTTAAATCTATACACCTCTTGCCTCCAAACTTCCCAAAGGACCAGAATCATTAGGAGACGCTGGTTGAATACCCAGAGGTCACCACCTGCTACCAAAATCTGCCCAAGGTAATTGGAGTGATTCTTCTAACATCACATGTGGTCATTTCATCTCCCGACTTAAAGCCCCTTGCATTTCCTCCCTCATCCTTTAGCGTGGCCTCCAAAGCCTGAGTCTGACCCAGCAGCTTCCATCTTCCCGACTCCTCTTGCTGCTGTACATGGGTGGGATGCCCCTCCCCTCAGTTCCAGATTTCTAGGAATCATGTTCTCCCACAAACTTAAGATACCCTACTGTGGTTCTCCAGTGTAACTGACTCTCGGACACCTTCAGTTTCCAGCTTTCGTGTTTCTCCCTTCAGGAAGCCTTTCCCTTCCCTACCTGCCAGTTCCTGACTCCTGAGTCCCACAGGCTGGACGTTTCTAATCCCAACACTTCCCATCTTCACTACGTCTTCTGTGATTCAGCAGGCTTTAAGAGTCATGGAGGAGGGACCTCACCGTGGGCCATGGAACAGTTTTCTTTGCACTAAGATGGTGAATACATTTTATTTTATTATTTATTTTTTGGAAACAGGGTTTCTCTGTTGTAACTCTGGCTGTCCTAGAACTCACTTTGTGTAGACCAGACTGGCCTTGAACTTACAGAGATCTGCCTGCCTCTGCCTTGAGTGCTGGGATTAAAGACATGCACCACCACTGCCTGGCAAAAACTTGTGTTTTGTTTTGTTTTTGTTTTTTGTTTTTGTTTTGAGACAGGGCTTCTCTGCATCCTGGAACGCTCTATAGACCAGGCTGACCTTGAACTGAGAAATCCACTTGACTCTGCCTTCCAAGTGCTGGGATTAAAGCTATGTGCCACCATGCCTGACCAGTGAATACATTTTAAATGAACCCAAAGCTACTTAGCAAAGCCAAGGTTTGAGAGGTGGCACTAGCCAATGAGAGTATTAGCTGTGGAGAAGCAGATCGTGGGCCTCTTCACACAGTATTCAAGAGCCAAATCGTAATTCATAGGAAAGTCCACCATGGGTCAAGAGCCTGTAAAGTCTTAAGTGTGTTGCTACATATTTTGCCAACATGAAATGCACATTCCACTGGTAATTATTTAAAAAAAGAAAAAGCTAGTCTGTTGCAGAGGTGAATACTTCAGAAGGAACAAACTAGTCGTGGAGCACCTGCGGTATGTGCCGCCATAAAACCCTGCAGGGTAGACACTGTTACTGCCCTTATTTTGTGGATAAGGAAATTTAAAGGTTTAGGAAATGAAGTCATTCCAATCTCAAAAGACACAGGCTAAAGACTTGCTGTAGGTTTGACTGTGCCCTCCCAAGAGGTGGGGTCGGGGGTCATTGCTAATACCTCAGTACAGCAGGGCGGGTCTTGATTTCCCACTTCCACGAATTATTTCTGAAGAGATTGTTAAATTATCAGCGACGAACTGTGGCTGGGAGCAAATGGGAAGGTCCTGTCTTGCAGATGGTATAGTGTTGGGCTTCCTTGAAAGGATCCCAGCTCTCTGGCTTCCCACCCTCTCTGACTCAGAACTGCCCTGTTCCGGAACAGCTCTGCGATTGGGGGAACTTGTTATCAACTGAGCAGCTGCAAGTGGATCCACGATGCCGAATGGCTCTCCGCTTCCACGCCAGCCTCCCGGTCAGGGTCAGACTGTCTTCCAGCTAGAAAATTCTTCTATCTCTGTAAACATAACAACAATTCTACTGTGATGAAGTCTTTCCTAACTTTTTGACAGGAGAAATAGATCACTCTATTATAATGGGTTTGCAAAAAACAGTGCAGTCATTTTTTGTCTTTGAAAATGGCATGCTTTTAGGATGTTTTGGGCAATTCTCATGCACGCCTTACAATATCCCTGAGCATGCTTACTGTTATTGTGTTTATTTTACAGATTATAGGTGAAAACTAAACACACAGCAGTGGCTTGTTTTCAAGTGTTCAAACTATCAAATGCTTCATAGCTATAAGTCAGTGGAACTGAGATGAATGTGGGTTGAACTTGGGCAATTAACGTTAAGCTTAAAGGCTTCCTGTTTAACCAGTGTGTGTAACTGTTCTACTTTACTTCCTGGTACTGTTTTGAATTTGAATCCTTATATCTGCTACTCTTCTAACCATGACTGCTTGTTTGCTTGTTTCTCAAAAATCATGATTACCCCTGGTTAATTAGGATGTAGTTGTCCGCATCTTTCAGTTTCCATTATACATTATACATGTCCCCCAACCCTAACATACACAGCTCTGGGCACACACATACTGGATTCAGACACGGGGATCCTGGTGCATTTTGCCTTTTCCTTTTCCAAACATCAAATTGTTCTCGCATGCAAGCCCATTGTAGAGGCTTCCACAGGGCTCTGGAGCCAATTACTCATAAGCCTCTTTGGAAACCAGGGGAAACTTTGAAGAGCAGAGTCCCTGGGAAATCCAGCATTTGAGGGGAGGTACTGTGGCATCCGGACAGCTGGACAGGTGGTGTTTGTCCCTTCTCATGATTGAAATCCTGTCTGAAACCTCTTTGGACAGATTTCTTTTTCTCCTGGAAATTAACCACATGATACCTTGAATCAGATTAGCACATCTTCTGCCTCACTTGGAGAGAAATCAGTGCAGAATTTCCTGGGAGCTGTGCCATGGGAAGGCAGTGGTTCGGAACGCCTCAAGCAATGGACCCTGGAAGCAAGAGACCTGGGCCTAACTTCACCTCAGCTCTTGCTCTTCTTGTGACCCTGGCACATTAGATGCTCTTCTGGGTTTTGTTTCTGTTGTTGTTGTTTTTCTTAGGGGGCTGTGGTTCTTCAAAATGGGCCCAACAATACCTGCTCCATCTAGAGTCTTCTACAGGGTAAATAAAACACCTGGGAGAGCTGTACACGTCCAGCACACTGGATGTAGAGGTACCCACCAAAGGTGGAATCCGGACCTGACTTAAGAATACTCTGTGAAGGTCTAAACACCTGGAAGATAATTTGTTGCCATAAGCACATTGCTAGACCCCCAGATGCCTGGATTTCCAGACACATAACAGAAACAAAGTTCCAGTGACTTTACAATGAAGCAACAAAGCAGTCACCGTGGGAGGAGGGATTTAAAGATGGTCAGAGACACACACGTTAGTAGTTTCTGTGACTCAGTGTCTTTCATTAATGCAAATGTCTTTCATAAGTGCAGTAAATGAGTTCCACGCTAAAGTTAATTTAGCCAATTTTTCAAAGGTAAAGCTATTTAAAATCAAAAGAAATGAGGAGAAAGGCTCACAACAATATGCTGACAGGACAGAACCATAAGCCATAGTAATAACAGAATAAAATCTGCCCTCTCCCCACCTCTTAGGACAGCGACTGTTATGCGGACAAAAGGCAGAGAAAACACTGTCGCAGTATTGCTGCTGAATAGAATTCCTGTAGCCAAATCCAAAACAGTGTTTTCATGGGCCCTCTACCAAGGCAAAGAAATATTTTTGTTACTGTAGGCTCGATTCTCTAGAGATGATTTTATAAGAAGATCTATGAACAGTCATTTTTGTTTTCTGAAAGCAAATGTTGAGGCACATCAAGAGAAATAGGCTGTAACTTTTGGGGCCTCTGTGAGTCTCAAACTCAACACCTATAGAGTCTTGTTCCCTCTCCCTGGGGACTGGGGCTCTCCCCTATATGTCTCTCTGCCAATGCACAGAAACAAACGTTTTTTTTCCTGTGGTATTTGGATAATGTCATGGTATTTTCTCCATGTACTCAGGTGTGCACATATATGCATAAAACACATCCATAAACTAATGCAAAAAAGTATTAAATTTTCTAATGAGAACAAAATTAGTAATGGCATTATGGCTATTTTTTATTCAGAGTAAAAAGGAAAAACTCGAAAGTAAAAAGGGAAATGCCTATTCTATCTTTATTTGAGTCATTAATATTTTATTCATATATTTTTTATTCTCAATGTCACACTGAATATTATTTATTACATTTTTATTATGGAGCTATGGCATTCTTGTACATTGGAAATTTATAGTTAATTTCTATTGCGTGCTTGGAACTGAATTTTCTGAATATCGGACTATTTATATATAATGAGATTACGTGGGGATGGGATACAAGTCTAAACATAAAATTAATTTATAATGCACTGACCTTTAAGCACATAGCTTGAAGCTAATTTTATACAATTTTCCTAATAAAGTCTGTGCACAAACAGTTTTGCTTTGTACAATTTTCTGATTTTTTTCCTATCAGAACTCAAAAAGCTTCAGATTTTAAAACACTTCAAGTTTCAGAATTTTTTTGTCTTGGGGCTGTTCCACCCGCAGTAGAAGCACTAACTCCTCTCTGCAAATCACCGTATTACAAAGTAAAACACAAGAGAGCGATCATGGAAGGCTTGCATAGGTGCAAAGAGGGAGGAAAGAACACTTACAGATTGTCAGAGGCTGATGAAGACTTGGGAAATGGTTGCACTTAAACAAGACCTTATCTTGCCCTCCTAGAGATCAAAGCAAAGACTCGAAACCGGACACTTTCAGTGAAGCAGAGGCATATTTGGTTAGAGGAAGGGAAGGGAACCGGCAGGCTGTAAAAGGAGAGGTTATGCCAGGTATTGGTGAAAGTGCCTGTACTACAGAGCGCTCCCTGGACTTCTTCCTGTGGCCCAGGAGGAGGCCTCGTAGGGGCAGATTCATTTTATAGCCACCTTACATAATCAGGTCCTTCTTTCCCACCCTGTGGACTGAAGCCGAGCTCCATGTGTACAAACAGCTGGAAAAATCACACTTATAAACAATGAAGGAATTGGCTTGTGCCCCCAAGGTGCAATTCACCAAGTGCAATTTTGTGTCTGGGGATTGGGCTCTCCGGTGGGTATCAGTGGTGACGATCCAGGCTAACGACAAAACTCCTCACACGGCACCCCAAACTGCCGGTAGATAGTTCCACAGAGACAGAGAAAGAAAAAGGGAATTCAGAGTCTTCTAAAATCTAATCTCCAAGGTAGACCCGGGCTGTGCTGCAGGATTTGAGCCTGAACCCTGCAGATCATTTGGACTGCACCCTCTTTGTTGATTATGAACTACCAACTAACTATTGATCAGGCTTTCTTCAGAAACAGGCTTCAGGAGGTTGTTTTTACCCAGCTGTCTGTTTTGAACAAGCTGAGTTGCTCATGAATCTATACCAACCCAGACCAGAAGAGCAAGGTGTTGGTGGGAAAGATGTGTTGAGATGCAGAGGGAGAGGGAAAGAGCTGAAAATAGACTTAGGACTCAGGGGACAGAGGCAGGAGCTATTCTATTTAATGCCCGCAAGAGCTACATAGCAAGCTGCAGGCCAGCCTGTGCTACACAGTGATACTTTGTATTTTTTAAAAAAAGGTAATACTATAAAATTAGTAGGAATTACTTCATTCATAAAAAAAAAAAATAAAATAAAATAAAATAAAATAAAATAAAGTCTAGCCTGGATAGCTGTGTCCCAGGTACCATGAGCCATTTATTTGCTGAGTTAACAAATGAACAGCACACACTCTGTAGGTTGTATTTTTCCAAGATTAACCCACAGTCACAACATTAACTGGGAAATGGAGGAATAAACCACCTCCAAAAGAAACCTAAGACACCGCGTTTCCCTCAAAGACGGTCAAGTTCCTTGTCCTTTGGCTCCGAGCGTTCACCTTTGGCTGGGTGGAGTCTGCTCCCACGATGTTAAAGCGTTTATTCCCTCTCCACCCCACCCTGCCCCACCCCCAGACTTCTTCACTTCCTCAGAAAACCAAACGATCAAGTTACCAGGCCAGAAAAATGCTCTATTTTAAAAATAGGAACAGCTTCAAATGTACTAATTCTCTTGCTTTTCAGAAAATGATGAGAACCAGCTCGCCACAGACCCGGGAGTATGTGAGATCCGAGACGGAGGGTGGATGTCTCGAGGTCCAGTGGCTTCCAGACATTCTCCAGACACTTGACAGAGGCAGAATTCTCTCCCAGGAGCTCTAGTGGTTCCTCCCATCGTCCCCATCCCTAGCCCCATCCCCACCCCAACGCCTCACACAGGAGAAGCTGGTTTTGCCTGCTTCAAATGAATCCAACTTTAAAAGAAAAAGAATGCCCAAAGGTACAGGCCCAGAAAGTTTGAATGACTTTGCTCCAAGGCACACAGATTTTAGGGATGGTCTGGCAAAAACTCTGCTGACTCCACGCTCCTGCTCTTCCTGCTGCTCCCTCAGATGTGCTATCCATGCTAAACAGAGAGAAATAGCGTGTGTGCCTTGTGTATGTGCATCTGCCCCAGTTCCGCTGAGCTCATTGCTCCTCACAGCTATGTAAAGCATCCAGAAGGTGCACATGGATAACAGGCAGAGGCCACTAGTCCCCGAAACTTGGGTAGCTCCATACCTAGTCCAGTCCTCCTGGGGGATGTGAAGAAATTTTTTATATTTATAAGAAATTCTTGTAGGGATCTTGTCTAGAACCCTCTATGCTCCATACTTCTCCAGAGGAAGATAAGAAGGAAAGACTTTGGTCTGATCACTTTCTAACCAAACCCTGTCTTTCTTCTATTTTCTAACACTGGTTGGGATCCAGTTCTAAGATTCATTTATTTTTATCTTACGTGTGAGTGTTTTGCCTGCTTGTATGTTTACCATGTGCCTGGTGCTCTTGGAGGCCAGAAGAGGGTGTTGGATCCCTCAGAACTGGAGTTACAGATGCTTGTGAGCCACCATGTGGGTGCTGAGAACCAAGCCCAGGTCCTCTGCAAGAGCGACAATGACTCTTAACAACAGATACGTCCATTCATTCTCTGAGAATTAAGGTTTTTGTATCTTGAATGAGACTGTGTGTTCAACAAGACCCTTGTAACAATAAGATTATTTTCACTCTACAGATTTTTCCTAGCATCTCTTCAGCGAAGTCCCCATCCCAAAGGGCTCTCATAGAAATGAAATTGAACAAAATATGTACTTAATATTGACAGAGAAAAACCCAACAACTGTAACCAAAGTGCAGGCAGGGTCCACGGAAATAGGATATTTGCCTTTCGCTAAAGAATAAGTAGGATTCACCAAGTAGTAGAAAGGGATCTGCTATCCAGGTACTCAGTGCCATTGAGGTGGGAAACCTCAAGGCTTACCAAAGGACAGGTCAGCCTTGTGGTTTGCCAGACAATCTTGGTCACAACAGACAGGTTTCCTGGAGACCTTGGCCAGCTGAGACTAGAGAAGCCTTCAAGAGCATTGTACAGCTGGACTTCATTCTATAGGGTGCTGGCAGCATAGTCAGCACTGGGGGTGCAATTTTAGGGTTGCAATGGAGGTGGGGAAGAGGTTCAAAGTGTCCCAAGTATTGTTACAGAACTATGTATTGGAAATGGGTAAAAAGTGGGCATGCGTGATCAACTCTGTAGAGACTAGGAGAGCCTTCAGAGAGGAGGGGGACTGAAGCTTTAAAAGAAAATAGGACTTTGAGACCAAGAATGTGATTCGTGAGGTGCATTTTTTTTCCCACAATATTGCCTCTTCACTGTATCATGTGCTTTGATTTGGGGGAATGGAACAATAGGAGACAAGGAATCCCACTAAGAAGCCATTGAAAGGTCCACGAGAGAACAAATGAGAGTTGGGGCAGAGCGATTAGGAGGAAAGACGTGGACCGAATTTGGCTGTTCCATGAGCAAAGAAGGTAACGAAAGCATGGCACAGGAACTACCCACACTGTGTCTAATTGACACGGTTAGCTTATGACGCCAAATATAGGTCAGTGTCTCTACCAGCTTACAGAAGTATACTAAATTCTGATGTATTCCAGATGTTGCTACTATTAGGACTTCTTCCATCTCTGTATTAACGAGCTGTCATATTATCCTCTCAATCTTAAAGAAATAAACAAATCCTCTTGCTATGGCCCTTTGAAGCTCACCTCCTGTATTTTAACCGAGATCTTTTTACCAACTCCCTAACCGCACTCTTTGTTTCCAAAGTAACTAAATCATTCCAGAGAAGATTTGTGGGAGATAGGGTAGTAATTGTCAAATATTTGAAGATTTAATCCCAAGGTTTAGCTACAATTCATTGAGTGGATGGAAGGAACCAGCTTTTCTGCCTCTGCCTCCCCAAGAGAGTTGCTCCACATAATTATCATAAAGCCAATAAATCTTCCAATGACCCTACATGCCCCCTACCCCCATGCGTGTTATAACCCAGAGATGAATTTAGTCCAGAGAAACATGCTTTCCAGGAATTAACCTGAGGAGCAATGCTCAACATGGAACCGGAGGAAACCCAGACAAGCAGCTAAGAGTGAGTGTGCTCAGGGAAGCCTTTACGCTCTGAGAATACGAGACAAAGATGACTCCTGGGGATAGACTAGGGAAGAGAAGCACACGGGTCATAGCCTGATCAGCCAGGCTATCGAGGGATAGTCTGTCCCTCGAATCATGTAATTTGTGGTGATAGTCACTCAATAGCTGCTTACAGATCATATTTCAGGTGAATATAAAGGAAATTTTTATATCATTCAGTACTATCCAAGTATGATGATGAGAGAAGCCAAAAGACATTTCAAGTTATCTTTTCCTCCACCTTTCTCCTCCTCGTCCTCCTCCACCATCATCAGTAACATCGCAATCAAGACGATCAGTTCACAACAGAGAGCATTAGAGAGGATATGGAATTCCAGATGCCAAGGAAGTGATAGCTTCCAGCTTACCATGTTTTCGCGTAACATTTTCTGACTTCACAACGGTGTGAAGGGAACGCACCTTCAACAGAAACCGTGCTCGAATTCTGAACTTGATCTTTTCCTTGGCTGTGGGCAATGCCAACCCACTCTAATAAGTAAGGTAGTGGCAGTGTCTGATTACTTTTGTATTAAATTATAACTCTACTGTAAGTTAAAAAGATCTTCATGTGTGCTGGAGGGGGTGAGACAGGGAGAGAGAGACGGGGGGGGGGGATACGGGAGAAAGATAGAAAGAAGAATGTAGTAAGAAATCAGAAAATAAGAATAACAGAAACTAGAGTAAAACAAAAGCACTCGAAGAGAATGATTTCCTCCAACATTCCAGAGGAGACGTTTTTAGAAAGATACCTACAAATTTGACAGGTGGGAAACTCTGTAAAAAGATGTTATTGACCAGGAATCTTCCTCCATGGTGGCTAGCTTCCACAGTACCAGAGGTGCTGTACAGACTGCTGGGGGAGAAGTCATCCATAGTCCTACTCAGCTGTGAATGCTCCGAGCTACAATAATGACTGGTATGGCAAGATGTGGCCATGCAATAGTGGCACGAATGTTAGTGGGATAACCAGCCACTCTCTGGGTGGATTTAAGGTCTGCTCCACAGGAGGAAACAACATGTCTACTACTCTCAATATCACTAAGAAACTATATTTGGGGAACTCACAGGCCCTGAGGGTGAACCTGCTATTATTTTGCTAAATGGACATAGTATCAAACTATCCTTTTAAATTGGTGTATCTATAGCCATAGATTAGTACAGCTCTCAGACCTCACCAGAGAGGGGTTTTGTTTGTTTGTTTGTTTTTGTGAAGTGAATGAACATGGTCAGTGCAGAAACTCACAAGTGGTCAAAGCATAAGAATAAGTCTCTGTGGAGTGCTCAACCACAGTGGACATCTATATCACACACACACACACACACACACACACACACACACACACACACACACCCCAACACTCAGGAACCATCACAAAAGAAGAGGAAGACATATTAGAAGAGCCAGATGTTGGGGAGGATTGGCCCAAAACAGTGTCTTTTGGATAGGAGAGGACCACTGCGCTCTGAGTGTAGAGCATCTGAGGTTGCCTACACAAGAAGACCTGCTTGAAGTCAAGCCAGTCAGTCAATATTCCAGCACGGAGTGTGAAGAGTTCCCAAGCCCCACCACTAGCTGGCTACAGATAGTTGATGGCTTCTGAGAGAGGGAGACTTACGTTTTCTTTAAGGATGTAACCCTGTTCCATCCTTGACCATGTTCCAGTGAATGGTTCCACTACCCAGTATATGGGCAGCACAAATCAGAATCAGTGGGCTATAGAAAAAGAGGGAAAAACAAAGTTGGGGTGGGATGAGGGTGGAGGTAGGTAAATATGATCAAAATATATCGTATGCATGTATAAAGTTCTCAAGGAATAAAAAGTATTTTCCAAAGATGAGGATGGGTAAGCAGAGGCCATTGCAAGCGACTATAATTATTATGCCTTGTCTGGAGCATAAAACGCAGAGTGGAAAGTTGAAATGTTTATTGAGATCAAGTGGCAAAATCTATTAAGAATCATGGAGACTGGATAACAGATAATTCCTGGTAATACAACCATGACCACCTGAGCTAAGGACGGAGTAAGGTGAACTTAAGGAACAGTGACGGGCAAAGGAGGTCCTCAGAGGGGAAGTGTCGTTCGGATAACCCAAGGTGAGCTTCTCCTACTGAGAGACTTAGCATTCAGAAAGGAACATCACAGCTGCTACGTGCTCTGGTGTCTTACAGATGGTTTACTGTAGACACTGGTGGACAGCACCGTACTGTGGATAAAGCTGATGACAGAAAATTCTGTACTACGTCATATAAATAAGTAAGGGCTTCAGGTGACGACTCCAGTCACCTCCCATGATCTACGTGCATCCTGGCAGGACTTTGCAAGTGGGAGATGAAGGGAGTTCTGGGGAAGCTGATTTGTCACGGCCCAGAGTACACCCAGGGGAGGCTGTCACACACGGGAAAACAAAGCTCACCCTTTATTGCATAAGTGAGGGTGAGGAGGCTCGGTGGTTTAAAGATTCAGGAAGGCCTGCAAATGTCTTTGAATAGGATCCAAGCGTTAGGTGAATCAATGAGAAACGGCCAATCTCCTTGCAGGGTCTGTTCTGCCTTGGGCCTTGTTTACATTTTAATTCATCTGTCTGGCCATTATTTGGACGGTGTGAACTTCAACCTCTTTTTGACACAAGTGTAAATGAATAATTGGAGTCTTGTAGCAAATCACCCTGGCCTTGAATCTGATTTAATCTGATCTGTTTTCAATCACCTCAGAGGGGGAGGAAATGGACTTTGTAGGCAAACAATCCTGGGTTTGAAGGTTAGCGCTCTAGCTAGCAGACTGGAGAACGTACGCACATTCACTGACCTGTCTGTGCCCCTGTTGCTTCACCTACCCCCCCCCCACCAAATGTGATATGAAAGCCAAGCTTCTAGAGTAGAGGCATTCAGCAAAGAGAGATTGTCTCCCACCCCCCAAGCCCACCACAAGAACTGTGATCGATAATGAGATGGAAGAGCCAACTCCCTGCAGGCCAGGCTTGCCAAATGCCTCGCAGGAAAAGGAGGAGCTCAGCCTTGGGAAACACCTTTAAGGAGAAAAGTCGCATCTCCCTTAAGTCAATGCAGCTATATTTAATATTTGGTATGTTGGCTAAATGGCTTCCAGAACTGTTTTGGAAAAGTTCTGACAGTAACAGGGCGGAAAGTGTGAAGCGCTGACTTCCACAGACTAAGGGCTAAGGCCCTCACTCACCCCACGGACTTTCTGCTTAAAAATTAACCGTAGCCGTTTCATTTCCCGACATGCTTTCCTGTTTAAAAAAGGGTGTGGACTGTGAGCTAATGCTCTCTGCAGGACGCTTTCCTGTTCGCTTTTCCATTTCGAGTTGACTGTGATCTAAGAGACTTCACTGTTTCCTGCATGAGCTCTCACCAGTCCTTACCAGGTGGTTACGCACGCTTACACAAGCAGTGACCTCCGAAGGTACTGGCTTCTGAACAGTCCCGTGATCTTAGGCAAACTCATGATTTTCCTTGGTCTTCAGTTGAGAAAATAGGCTTAATAGTGTCCCCACCGTTATGAAAATTAATTTTGGGGAATGTACATAACATTAACTGATTAAAATGAGTTGGCGAGTGATGCGTACAGCTTCGCTAGCACAGAGTCCCCTTCTCAGTGCCCTGTACCGAGGCAGCGGACTAATGGTTCAGATTCTGACACACCACACTTAGTGCCTTCTGCACACAAACTCCGTCTTGTCGAGGACCTACTGAGTTAGGGGCTATGATCATCTCCATTTTACACAAGAGGAAACCGGGGTTAGGAGAAGTAAGGCCCTTGTAGAAAGTCGTTTTCACATAAGTGGGGGCCGAGTCCATGAAGTTGGGTGATTCTGTACATCTATAATATGTAAACTTTTGTGGAAGAAGGTTCTTAGTACAGTCAGAGCCCAGGATGGACGTCTCCAACTTGCTTAGATTTGGCCACTTTGCTCAGGTCATAACACAAGATCCAAACCAAATCAGATCTAAGGGTCTTCCAAGCGTTTTCTTGTTCATTCTGTTAATCAGGTATCAGAGAAATACAAAACGTCTGAGTCTAAAATGAATTGCACTACACACCTGTCTAAGTGTGCCTGAGGCCCCCTTTGCCTGGTGAACGCCACATGGAGAAAGCAGGCAGGCACACCTTCTGATGTGCTGCTTACGTTCTAATTCTTTCTACTAAAATAATGACTTCCTGTAGAAGCATGTGTCATGCTTCATGGTTTACTGCAGACTTTCTCTAGCACGTGCATGTGAATGTCGAAAATCTACTCCTATTAATTTGCAGGCACACGCATGTAATACGTTTTAACTTGTAAGTATTTTATGTCCTTTATGAGAAACTCAGATAAAGGGATTTGCATCAGACCAACATCAACAAATTAAAACGATATCATAACAGTCCCTCAACTGGGTCCCCTACCACATCACCTAACACTGTGGTGCCCGCCCACCCAGAGCCCCCATAAGAAAAAGGACACTTTCATTTTCAGATGAGGAACACCAGTCTTGTCTTTTGTTGTTTTCCTTCCATAGTTTTCCCTGGAGTCTTCCTGCTCTGCTCCCCACATGAGGCTAGAGAAATCCTACCCACCTTCTCAGAAATTCTATGAAGCAAGCTGCTTCAGTCGTCCAGTCTGTTGCACAGACTTTATTCAGAAGCAGAATGATGGCATCTCTCTAAGAGTAGCCAGCCTTGACAGTCCAGTGGGAAGTTCTCTCCACGGTAACTTTCCCTCTTACACCAGGTCTTTCACTCAGAAACCCGGAGTACAAAATTCATTAGCCCTCTGCTGACACTTCATCCCAAATACGGCCTGCTTCTCAGTGAAGAATCTGGTTGGTTTTTACTTATTTTTAAAGTTCTTCCCAACTCTTGAGGCCATTTGCTAGAGGTGGGGTTACAGGAACGGTGTAGAAGCAGTTACTAGGAAGTTCTGAGCACCTTGAGCGCGAAAGGATGCGGGTGGAGGAACGAAAGGGTACAGTTGTACCTAGCATCATCTGAAGGCATTCTGGCCTGAAACTCCTGGAGCTCAAGTGGGCTGGGAGCTCTTCAGAAACAACAGAAGATCGAAAATTAGGTCCAGGTCTACTAGACAACAACCACTAATTTTTGTTTTTGTTTTGTTTTTTGTTTTGTTTGCTGGTGTGCAAGTAAAGTTTTGTTTTTATTTCTTTTTTCTCCCCTTTTTTCCTTTTTATCTTGAGATCACCATTTCCAATTACTATCTGCTCAACATTGAGAATGGAGTAGATATTCCAAGAATAGACTGAGAAAGGATGGGAAAGTAACTCGGGGTTCAAAAGTGCGTTCAGTATGTATGAGGCCCTGGGTTCAGTTTTAAGCAACAAATACACCTACACACACACACTCACACTCAGAAGAAAAGGCCCCAACTCTGTGCTAGGTCTCCTTCACAGAGATTCCTAGGTTCTCCTGGAACTGTTGGGCTTGCTGACTTTAAAGGAAGTATGAATCCATTTAGCCCAAATTCAGCCTCAAATAGCTTTTACTGGAAGAATGCAGAAGACAAAAGCAATCACTATAGTTTGCAGTTTCACGAACTACACGGGCTTCGGTGCACATTAGGAATGAATTTGGAGAAACTCAGCATGCCTTGGGTAAAAAACATACAAAACAGGAAGCTGTCCCAGTGCAGTTGGTTAGGCCTCAGCCCTGCCAAGCCCAAGAATGCACATTGCGGGGGCTGAAGGATGGGGAAGGCCTGCCAAGTCTTCTAGCACCAGTTCGAGGAGACACCATTAGCCAGGCTCCCCTCGTGGAAACCAGGCTGCCAAAGAAAAATTATATTTCCCCTCATTTAAGTATGTAGGTTTCTACTAAATTAAATGCACAGAGAGGCTGGCAGCCAATAGCTACAAAGGAGAATTCCCAGATTCTTCTGTTTTCTGTTGGTCTGTGCTTCCTTAAAAACAGACAACGGGCAGTGGAAAATGTGGTAAAAGTTTTAACGTTCATGCTAAAAGGAAAAACACCTTCCCTTTACGTTGGCCAGACACACCTGGCAAGGCCAGGACCAGCTGAGTGACAAGTCACTTGTACAGAAGCCAGCCAAGTTGTCAGTTCAGCCTGGTGAGCAAGGACTTGGCAACAGAGAAACAAAGGAAGGGAATCTCGGCTTAAAGACACGTTTTGTTTCTTGTATTAAAATAGGTTGAGTTGACAAGAAACAGGTTCCTCAGCTTCAAAAAAAAAAAAAAAAACTGTTCAAGAAAATATCCCAAAGCATAGTCTTTTAGTTTTTATTATAGGAATGTCTGGAACACAAGGGGGAAAATGGAAAGTAGTAAAAACTGTTTTATGTCAAGTAGGGAAATATTTATTCCCGACTCTCTCAAACCCTTTGAGAAGCTGAAGAGAGAAAGAGGCAGGAAATTGGGAAGCATAGTGATCCTCTCAAGTCTTTTTAAAAATTCAGCTAGCAAGGAATCGACAGGTTGTTCTTCTGCTGATCCTGGAGGTCGCATCCCCAAAGCGGAAAAAGAAGTGTGTGTGTGGGTAAAGACGAAAATTCTGCTCTGAGCTTTGAGGGGAATGAATTTCTCTGTTTTGGAAAAGAAGTACAGATGCTTCCCATTAGGTCTTGATGGTCCTATGTCAGAAGAATGAAGAAAGCAGGTAAGCCAATCTGCCTGCCAGTGAGGCGGGTAGCACTGTACCGCCACAATCCCAGAACCCTCACCTTTCGGGCCCTCCGTCCAGGAAAACCCAGCGAGCTTCGGAATTCATACAGAATGTTAAGTCTGCAACAGGCTTCCCCAACATTAAATCCCTCCCCCCCAACAGTTCTTAGACCCTTCTAAACTGTGAACAAGACGACCCTTGTTCTGGAAAATCTATCCGCCCTTGCCAACACATACACACATACAAAAACACAACTGTGAAGCCAATACATCTTTCCAGAGAAAATAAGATTCCTTTCCAATTCAGTCAACTGTACTGAGCTGGAAAGCAAAAAAAAAAAAAAAAAAAAAAAAATGTTATTTTTCCAGGATGAAGGGAAAACAAGATCTCTCCTTGTTTACCCCGTAGAGCTCATTTCAAAAGAAGGTCAGTTTAATGCCTTCATTAAAAAAAAAAAAATCTCGAGTGTTGTTTATCAGAAGACACTTGGTTCCTTTCAGGCTGAGACTCACACACTGCAGCTTTGTGTTTCCCCTCTGACCCGAGATGCGCATGGCAGGACTGAAGTCCCCGATGCTTGGAGATGTCCAAAGCGTTTGAGTAGGAAGGACAGAAGGTGCGGAGCCCAGGGATGGCGGATTCTTTGCCTGTGGTAAACTTACCTGTGCACTCTTTCACGTCCCTGAGTGCGTTAGAGGAAACTGATGAATTAAGGCCACATTTTCCATATTTTCCATGTTACAATTTGAGGACATGGGTGCTCCTTTGGGAGAGGGAGAGCAGGCGTGGGAATGAGGTGTCCGCCCAGGAGCCTGGATACAGTCTACCCTGAGCACCATGTTCCTGAATTATCTGGCGTTTCTTTTAAGCGGTAAACTCCGGGAAACTGAAGTTACAGTGAAGGGTTCTACTTCCTAATTCAATATAAAAACAGGTTGCCCCACATAGAGCATTTTGCATACAGTTGTTGTCTACTTAAAAAAAAAAAACTATCTATCGGGTGCAAAAATAAAATGCTTTAAAAATGGTGATCTGGGAGAGTAAATTGGAAAATGAACATCTTGTAAAAATATTCCCTGTATATTTACTTTGAAACAGACTCACAGACTTGGAGCGGACCCAGGAAAACTCAGGTAATTACCCTCCCACCAAAGTAGATATCCTTTGTCACAGGGGCATCAGGTACGACAGAGAAAGGTGACATCACCACATTTCCATTTGTTTCGAGCATTCCCGGTACTTGTCTTACTCAATATGTGATTGTCAAATCTTACAAAATTTTGTTGTTATTGTTTTTCGCCCTCAACCTCATTCTTAGTTCCAAAGACAGCAGGGTGATGTCTGGCTTCTGGGTGGTAGTCCAGCACACCAGCAGAGAAATACGGAAGAGCTGGTTCCCTCGCCCTCTGTCTGTGGCTGGTGTGGTGCGCATCTTCCTAACTGCGAGAAAGGGTTGTGATTTGTTTTAGGATAAGGGTTGTAAGCCCCAGCAGGAAGATGCAGGAAGCTGGTAGGTCCCCTTCAGGTACAGCTAAAAATGTTCTATGGACTCCTGACTCAAGGATAGTCTCAGGCCCAATCCAGGCATCCTCAAGGAATAAAAAGGAAATGCATTTTCAAAGACGGCATCAACACAGGCCTAATGAGCGCGCCAATGGAACTTATTTCTCACGGCCAAGCATGAAGGGAGGGAAACAACGTCATATTGTCTCTTTTACAAACTTATCTGATCTGAGAATGGTACAGAGGGACTTGTTTATTTTAGCTCATCTTGTGTGATAGCATGTCCATTGAGACGCTCACGGGCCCCACAGCGGAGTAGGCCTTTAGTTCTAATTCTCCGGGACAGCTTCAGGGACAGAACACCTGTAGTTAAACCCTAGCTTTATTTCTTCAAGTCCTTTGACCAAACATGTGGCATCTTCAGCTCTAGGGTCTTAGCATCTAGTTCAATGTTGCAAGCAACAGCAGCAGCAAGAGACTTTATTGTTGTAGGGGTCCCTAAGGCCTCTGTGACCAACAATTCCTAGGGAGATATCCCACCTCTATGGCTAGGATTCTTAGCCATATGGCTTCTGGGAGTCTGTTTCCACTCTAACAGGATAGCCTTGTTCACCCTTTAACATTTACAGGTTCCGACTATTGCAGACTTTCCCCAATCACTTTGGTAGATACCGCTTGTGCCTTGCCCAACCAATCCATAAAGCTCCTAACATTTGGCCTCTGAACCCTCTGTGAACTAGTTTCCAGTACTTGCTCTTGCAAGTGCACTCACACGTCCCTTCTACGTGCTTCCAAATCCACAAAACACTCAAAGGTTAGCGTTATGCTTTCTAGGTAACGCAGTTTACAGAGGATGGACAGAACAACGCCACACAATCCTGAGCCACCCTCCCATAAGCCAACAGCAGGGTTACCAGATAACCTTGGCAGAGCACGCTAAAAGTCAGATGTCACTCCAAGCGAGCGTCAGGTGATCGCAGAAGCTCACGGCTAAGGAAATACGTCAAACAGAAGCAAGGTTTACCACGGTGTCGGAAGATCTCATGCATTACTGTCAGTTGTTTCATCCACAAATCAATGCTGAGTACGGTAGCAGAGATGGGAGGCGCTAACCTAAGCTGTCACTCCACAACCTTCAGTCGTTTTCTCTGGGCCGTTCCATTTCCAGTTCCTACAGCTCTCCCGTGGATCCTCCCTGCACTTCCTTACCCCTGATGAACCTGGTGGGGCCGCTCTTGCTGCTCAGCCTTGTCCAGTGCTCAGGGTGACCGGGGCTCTGCTCTCCCCGGCTACACCTGCTGCTACAGCTTTAGCCCTGGGCTGGAGAAGCTCTGGGTTGGCCCTGTGGCTATAGATGCAGCTGTTGCCTCTCTACGCACCATGCCTGGCCTCTTGGTTAGGCTCTGGCTAGGCCAACCATCTCCGCCCCTAGCATAACCTCTTCCAGGAGAGAAAGGAACCTCGCTTAGTCTGGGAGATCATTGTCCACCCCAGAACAGGCTTATTCTTCTGTACCTGTATTGTTTTATCGTGGATTCCTTCTATGAACTTCTCTTCTGGATTTAAAGCCTCCAAGTAGCTCCTAGGCACGAAATCGGCTTTGTGTCAGATTTTTTTGTTTTTTACTTAGGAGCTCAGGCTCAACATAAAGCTTGCCACATTTGCCTTTGGGTCCCTGACACAGACCTCCTCGGCTTCATCTTCTTCCTTACCTCCTTTAGGCTGATCTCCCATTCCACAGACATACTTTAAATGCTGGCCTATGTCAGAGAGCTCCTCCAAAGCCTTTCATCCTTTGTAAAGATCCTGACCCACCAAAGGGCTCAGCAAAGCCACTAAAGCACCATGCCGGTCCTGAGAGCCTTGCTGAAAGCAGGTCTCGGTAAGTCTCTGCTGAACACAGTCACACCCAGGGCAGTGAACTGGGCATCTTGTGCTGATTTCCTGGAACTTTGTCCCCTCGTAGTGCCTGTCCCTCCTCTGTGGTCCTCCAGCCCCTGGGGACTGTCACTGGGGGTGGGCAAGGACCTCTAGAGGCTCATATGAACCTGCCTATCAGGGATCGATCGCTGTACTGCCTTAGGTTATGCTACATTGTGTCTCAGGATGGATGCGTGGTTATATGGCTCAGTTTCTTTGCTGCTGAACCACTGGGACTGATCCCATCCACTCCTGCATCCCATAGCCTCAAAAGCCAACAGAGATTCTTTCATCATTTGCTTAAAACCTTTCCCCAGTTCTAGCACTCTGGTACTGAATATGGTCTGATTACCATGGTCTCCTGCACCATACCCTTGCCAAGGCCTCTGTCTGATTGCTGGATCACGTATTTTCTCTGCATGTCTTCTGTCATCTCCTATTCACTCTTTCCTTTTGCTACCTAACTCCCCACGTGGGCTCCAGGGGGTGGGGGATGGGCTCCAAGAAGGACTCCTTAAACCTGATCCAAGCTGCTTTGTTAGCCTGCGGCCTCCCAACTTCGAGAAGCAGGAAGCTAGCACCTCCATCTCATTCTCCCTTTAACTCAACCTTCCTGACAGTTCAGAGACTAACACGGAGGGTGCTAGCCGTGTGCCATTCTTCTGTTCCTTCCTTAAGCGCCCATCTCACTCTGGGCAGCCGTCTAGGCCTCAGAAATACTTCTCGTTACCCCTAGCAACGACCGGCCACCTTTGCAGCTGCTTGCTCATCGATATTCTCAGACTGTAGTGTCTGCTTTAGCCCTTCACCTGATCTCCGGGCTGCTTCATACTCACGCAGTGAGCACCTCTCATCAAGCAGCTGCCCCCCCCCAATGCGGAATGCTCCCTACATTTGTCACATCTTAGTCCTGCATCTCAATACCCCTGTCGCTCCCCCTGTCCCCAAAAGGCATTCACAGTAACATGTCTCACGGGACAGAAAGCCTTGTCAAAATGTACTCCGCGTGCATCCCTCCTTTAGGCTCCCTGGCCGCTAGTCTCATTCCCCACACCAGTGACATTTCTCTTCCCAAACTTCTCCCCGGTTTTGCCGCATCCTGCCAGCTAAGCCAATGTTGCTAAAACCCCTTCCCTGGGGATTCATAAACAAAGTTGCCCTTCCTCCTCTGGGGCCCAACTGCAAACCAGAGTGAAATTTCACCAAAATTCACTCTGGGGAACCAATAGCTTGTTGGGCTAATTTAAAGGGCAAGGGGTGGCCCAGAACAGCTACAGTTGTAGGGACTTCACCAAGCATGGGTGAGGACCCCACCATGGTGGCACAGATGAGACTCCCGTCCACCCGCCATGGTGACACACCCCGGTCCCTTGGCCGTTCGGCTTAGGTTTATACCTCAGTCCATCCCTCAGGACTGTGTGTAATTAGGGCAGAGTTGCATACAGCTGGTTGGGAGGCATGGCTGGAGACTCAGGTGAGGGTCCCATGACCTTCCTTGCCCCCTCCCTCATAGGGAATATCAGCAGTCAACAGTCCCAGCTGTGGCGAGCTTTTGAAAGTGGGCACTGCTGAACGCGTGAAGATGGTGGCAGTTTGGCTCTGAGGCTAGTCCTGCACATCACACATCTGCCGTGTCTCACATTTAGCCTATATGCCTGTATTTAATGTGAATAAGGTTTCTGAAAGGTAATTAGTACTAGTCCTTTTCTGTCCCAGAGTGCATCTCACGCTAATAGCAGATCTTCCATGTAAATTCATTATGTCCTGCACCAACACACATGACTTTCTAATCTGAAATGATGGCCTCGTGTATTATTGCTTTCAAAGCAGGCCCCGAAGCACTAACACCAAGTTAGTTAGAAATGAGGGCTTATCTGCTCCCTGGGATTCCCAACCGGAGCTTGAAAGTTGTGATGTTGGAAAAAAACAGTGCAATCTATTCATTTTACTTAAAATTTATCTTTTAAATGATTTCTCTCTGTGCGTGTGAATGTGTGTGTGATATCCATTAGGGTGGGCACGCACCTACAGCACGTACACGTCAGTGGAGGACAACACAGAGTCCATTTCCTCCTTCTAGTGAGAGTTCCTGGGATCAAACCAGGCTATCAGACCTGCACTGCAGGCAAGCGGCTTTACACACTGAACCATGTCCCTGGCCCACAACCGTTGTTTTTTGTTTATTTTGTTGTTTTGTTTTGTTCTTCGAGACAGGGTTTCTCTGTTGTAACTCTGGCTGTCCTGGAACTCACTCTGTAGACCAGGCTGGCCTCGAACTCACAGAGATCCACCTACCTCTGCCTCCCGAGAGCTGGGATTAAAGGCGTGCGCCATCCCCACCCCTCCCCACCAGGCTCCAGTCATTATTTTATCATCAAAAATGAGTTAATGGATGAAACCAGAGATCATCGTTTTAAATGAATAACCTGTGGTTTTGTGTTTTGACATTGTTTGGTTATAATAGGCAACTGGTCTTCAATTCAAGGACCTCCTGCCTCTGTCTTTTGAGTGCTGGGGTTACAGGCATGTCCAGCTCCCCTGTACTCCTGTTTGGGTTAAATGCTAGACGTTTTAATTTGACATCGCCATCAAGAATGGTACCTTGCTTTGTCACGTTTTACAGCTATCTGATGTTCAAAGTCCTCTTCCATATGTCTGCTAACGGTTTATTCTGGCCCACGGGCATACGACAGGCGAAACCTGATGGCTTATTTGTTCTCTGAGCATCTCATTTCCCTCTCTGTCCTTCCAGTGCGTGGAATGTGTGATAATTGTCAGTGAGCAGTGTATAACTGCGAGAATTCCTGCTTTTGTTCTCCATCGTAAGAAAAATATGCGCCAGGTTTCGCCACCAAGTTTGCAGAGGAAGACACAATATAAGCATCTTCCATTTAAGGAGATTAAGGGGAGCGATGCTTCCAGCTCGCTTGCTAAGAGGCTTACTTTGTTTTTCTCACAAATAAGCAAAGAATATATCAAATTTTTTTTTCTCCATTAATTGAAGTTAACATGAGTTTAAGAAGTTAATTTACTCAAGCTCTAAATCGTGTTGGCAGAACCTCTAATGGTGACTCATTCGCTAGACTGTTAGATTTAATTAGCTAATATTTTAAAAGCGTTTTGCACATTTACATGAGCGAAGGGGGAGCTGCTTATAATCTTCGTTCTCTTTTAGGGCTGGATGCCTCTGATTGTATCGATGCTATAAAATGAGCCTGGCAGCTCTTGCTCTGTGTCTTTTTTGGATAATGTAGAAGGCCAGGAATCTGTTTCTCCTCAAGAGTTCCACAGCACTCGCCTGTAAACCGACTTGGGCCTGTAATTATTTGCAAGTGGAAGGGGTTATGTTTTAATCGCTTTAAGATTTACCGCACTATCGAATCTCGCTGCTTCTCGTGCCAACCCTGGCGTTCTCTGTTTTTCTGTTTTGTGTACACTTTCACAATTTTAGTTCCTAATACCCAACTGTGTCAATGTTCCCGAAATGATCCCAGTGCTAGAGAATCCAAACATCACAGGAAACTTCAAAGAGGAAACTTAAAAGGCTATCTCAAACCCTATGTCCCAGAAGTAATTATCTCCATGCATACATATGCATATGCATATATATATTTCTAATTTTACAGCAGATCTCTCTTCACATAGAGAATTATAATAGTATAAAGTTTAACAGCAACCTACACTGCAGTTATTATAGATACTGATAAAAGAGTCAGATACATATATAGAAAAGAAACGGTTGCTGAAATAGCCAAATGGTAAGCACTTAGCGAGTCCTGCATGCTTTTCTCTTTAAATAACTACAGCGGCATTTTTGTGCTTAGCGATTATGAGGATCCCACGGGCTTCAACACTGAGAGTGGAAATCCTTTTTGTGCGTCACTGCGGCCTTCCTGGTCCCTGGTATCTGTTCTGATGGGACGTTTACCGAATGAGTAACTGAATGAGTATGAGGTACTCTCTGCAAGCACTGTTCTCCGAGCAGCATACATTTTGTTTACATAACCCTCCTTTGTCCCCACAAGGAAAACGGTATCGGTCTCATTTTTATGGTTAAGAATTTACTGGAACCAGAGGGAACTGACTTGCCAAGGGTTTAGAAGGCAGCCTGCCAGATTCAGACATGGGCTCTGTCTAATACGAACACCTGCTGCCTTTCCAGTGTTCGCGCTAATAAGCAGAATGAAGATCCTACACAAGAGAAGACAAACACATGAAAGTCTGAAAGAGCTACGGAAGATTCGCAGTCCCTTCATTGTCCCTCTAGACACAGGGCATTGCAATAGGAGCTGGGCTTCAGCGACTCCTTAACAAGCTTCCTGCCTTTTACTCCAACAACAAAGAGCTAATCTGCGCTGCTTCTATGCGGTGGTGGGCAGAAAGGCAGATAGATGTACAAGGGGAAAGGATCCCAGAAGTCTTCTGTGTAAAGATAGGAAAAGAAGGCAGGAGGGATGGCGCTTGCTTTAACAGACACCCAGCAGAGGATTCCAGGAACAGAAGGAGGGCCCTGGAAGCCAGCACAGCTCTGCTTAGCCCTGCTTGGAAAATGACTCCCACTTGGAGCTACCAATTAGGAGAAAAGGATTCTCTATGGGTTGACCAATTAGAAGGAGGGTCTGCTGACTTGGCCCCATGCTGAGCACACACTGCAGGCAGATAAGAGGAACGAGTTTAGTGGTCATGATGTAGGGTTAGCTGGTGCCCTCGTCAAAACAGAGGTACCTGAGTTACCCCGCCTGCTAGAGAGAAGGTCTCTGTAAGCAGGCCTCGGTATCACTCTCTATTTTAAGGTCATTTAAACAAATCATTAGGATGGATCCTAGTTGGTTTGAGGATATCTGCCATTTAAATTAACAAACACATCAATCAAAGAGGTTTATAATTGAGTCAGAGAAAGGAGGCAGGACAGGTTATTTTCTGGTGACACTTATTAGGAAAAAAAACCTCAATTAAGAAGTTTGGATGTTGTGACACTGTTTTCAGATATCACCAGTCCCCCCAAGAACATGTGTACCCTGAAGAAGGCTGCATTACAAATCAAAAACCAAAAGCCACATACATTTCTATCCCATGCTCACAGGGTGTGTGTGTGTGTGTGTGTGTGTGTGTGTGTGTGTCTGTGTCTGTGTGTGTGTCTGTGTATCTGTCTGTCTGTCAGTCCAGGTCAGAGGACAATCTTGGGTTTCATTTCTCAGTATCACCCATTTCTTTTCCATTTTTGTTTATCTTTGGACACAGGGCCTACAACTCACCTGGGCTAGACTCGCAGGCCAGAGAACACTAGGAATCTATCTGTCTCTGTCTCTCCACCTTCTCCGTGCAAGCATTATAAATGCACAGCATCAAGCCCAACTTTTTAAAAACGTGGGTCCTGAGAATCAAACTCAGGTCCTCTTGCTTGAAAAGCAGGCACTTTACTGACTGAGATACCTGCCATGTCGGTGTCTTAATTTTGTTGTTACTGTTGTTACTGTTGTTGTTGTTTGGTTTTTCGAAACAGGGTTTCTCTGTTTTAACTCTGGCTGTCCCGGCACTCACTCTATAGAACAGGCTGGCCTCGAACTCACAGAGCTCCTCCTGCCTTTGCCTCCTGAGTGCTGGAATTAAAGAGATGCACCACCACCCTTGGCCTGTGTCTTAATTTTTAATTCTAGATTTTTATTTGACATATAGCATAGACACAGAAGAATGCACAAATTCAAAATCTGCAGCTCTATAAATTTTCATGAAAATCTCCATGTAACCAGCCCCCAAGTCAAGAACCAGACCCATTGCTTGAACTCCAGCCCCTCTTGTCTTATTCCAGCTGCTGTGCTCACTCCCGAGCTGTCACATCTCTGACTTCTAACGATGACACCTGCTTTGCCTGTGACTGAACTCCATGTACATGGAACCATCCGGTGGGTACGCTCCTTTCTCTGGTTCCTCTCTGTCTTCCGTTTGTGGGATTGGTCCATGTTCTTGCAGGGAGCGATAGTTCAGACTCATTACTATACCAGATATCCTTGTAGAATGTACTACAAATCACTCCATTTCATCCTCTGTTGGTGGACATTTGAGTCATTTCCAGTTTGAGTGGCACGAATAGCTGTCAGCTCTCTTGACCATTCTTAACACACTCCTACCAAAAGCCATGCCAAATATGAATATGGAGTTCGAGGGCTAATAAACTGTCCTGGCCTGTGAGAAGCAAAACTAACACTCTTCCTGCTCTGAAAATGTGACTATTCTGTGTAATTCAATGATATACCACTTCAGGAAACTATATGCAATTTGTGGCGTAAAGCTAACTCACTGGTCAGTGAGAAATGAGATGCACAGATGAGAGCAGAGAATATGTGGGTTCATGAGGTTGGTTGATTTGCCCTGTGCCATTAGCAACACTTGGTAACTCCTTTTGTGAACTGACCACACTCCTGGGATTAATACAAACCATGCCAGTGGACTTCAAACTGCGGGGTAGGTGGCAAGCGGCATAGCTATTCTTTTCCCACAGAAAGAGTTCAGGCAGATCGCCTCTGTCCCTCACACTGGACTCAGGAGCATGATGCTGTCCCAGCTACAGAACACATGGGCCCCTGACTGAGCTGAGAGTCTCCAACTGTCCCCCACCATCAGGCTTAGCCTCTCAGGATACCCAACACGTGACCAGGAAGGCTGTGGGAGGAACTACAGCCTTGGGGTGGGAGGAATTCTATTAATATCTTCTGCGTTTCAAATCCCCTGTCTCTAGAGTACTTTAAGCATCCTCCCAGAAGAGCTGGCCAGAGGTAAGTGACTCATGCTGGCACGCAGAGAAATGTCACTTCGGGTATGAGCCTTCACATGTTCAATTTCCGGGGCTCCATCCAGGGGGCTCATCTGTGGTTATTATGTTCAAGAAACTGACAAATTAATCAAAGCACATTCTTTGCCTCTAAAAATGTCACACATTGACTCAACCGTAAAGCTTTCCGGATATCACCAAACAGAGACAGGCTGCCTCCATTCTAAGGGCCCTCGGCCTCCTGAGCTGTCTGCTGAAGCCCATGGGTTCCTTCTCAGAATATTATTTTTAAATGTGCCAAATAAAATGTGCAGGATTACAAAGAAAATAAGCACAACCACATATGCTCTCCAAACTGTGAGCACAGAACAAATTCGTGGTAGTATAACATGTGTGCTTAATCCTGCGAGAAGACAGTGTTCAGATATCCTCCGTTCTGCTGGTGGCAGCCACAGACACTGTTAACATGTATGTGGCCTACTGTGTTTATCCATAGTGGAAAATAATTGGAATTTTCATCTAGAAGTTAGTAAAAACTTAGATATGCCATCCCCATTTCAGATCACAGGACCCCAGAATTCTGTTCCTGCTTGGCTGCCCCAAAGATGGCTCCATCTTTACCAAGCTACACACAGGCATGTAATCAGCCCAAGGTATCGCCTCTCTAGAGTTCTATCTATCTTCCATCTGCAGCATTAACAGGTTATGCTGCATGATTTCTGATATACATGATCAGAAATATGCATGTCACCTTTTTGTTGTTGTTTTTATACAGGTAAAATACATGCACTAAAAACTGGTCATTTTAATTGTTTTCAAATTTTATATTTATTTTTATTTATATATTCATTTCTATGTATTTTATATTTATTGTGTGTGTGTGTGGTGTTACGTTGTGTGTGTAGTGTTGTGTGTTGGGGGTGGGTATGTGTGGTGGTGGTGTGTGTGTGTGTGTGTGTGTGTGCTGTAGCCTGCAAGTGGAGGTCAGAGACAGCTTGCAGGAATCTGCCCTCTCCCTCCATTTTGTGAGTCCCAAGGATCGAACTCGAGATTGTGAGGCTGGGTGACAAGCTCCTTTCCCTGCTGAGCCATCTTGACAGCCAATAATTTTTGCATTTTTGAATGCAAATAAATGGTTACTTCACTTTTGTGATACCAAGATGAATCCACACAGTGAGGTCTACCGATGCTAGTTAATTTGAGGCTAGTTTTATTTTTAATTCTGTGTATGTGTGTGCGTATGTGCATGCGAATGCAAGCACTCTCGGAGTCCAGAAAATAAAATGATCCTGGGGCTGGAATGGGTGCTGGCAACTGAACCCAGGTCCTCTTCCAGAGCAGAAGGGCTCCTCCTCTGCGGAGCCATCTCTCCAGCCCTGTGCTGGTTTGCTTTGTCCTATCTTTCTGCACTTGGGAGGCCTTAGATGGAGACTGGACTTCAGTCAGAAAGCGTTGGTTCTGGGATATCCTCCTTGGCCTTTAACTTCCAGCTGAGAAGATAGTGGAGGAAGGCTCGTGGGCCTGGCAGAGCTGGACAGCATACCCAGCAGTGGCCCTGAGTGGGCTGAGTGGGCAGGTGTGGTCTCTGAGTCATTGGGCAAATGCCTCACAGCTTAAGGACAGACCCCACAACCCCCACATTGAGCTTCCTGTTTCCTGTCACGGCATCCAAAATTCCACCATCCCTGGTTATTCATACTCTGAGATCTCTCATGGTTCCCAGTTAATGAATAATTGTTTTCGTTTGGTATCTGTAGCAGCTTCTGAGATGGGGGCAGGGTTAGATGAGGAGGACAGAGACCGAGGAAATGGGAGGGGAAACAGACAGGGTTTGCACTCTCTTAGTCAGGACAGTACTTTCTAGAACAAAGCCTTTAGCCCTTCCAAACTACCCAGGCAGCACTTCGAACCCTGGGATCAGGACTTTGCGACTTTTATTCTTACGTATGTTGGTGTGCCACACGTGAGTTTGTGTGCACCATAGAAGTGCAGGTTCCAGAGGAGGCAAGAAGATGTCTGATCCCCTGGAACTAGAGTTACAGGGAGTTGTGAGCCTCCAGATGTGGGTGCTGGGAACTGAACCCTGGTCCCTACAGGAGCAGTAAGTTCTCTTAACCACGATACCATCCCTCCAACTCCACTATTCAATTGTTAAACTCACTTTCTCTCCTAGCCACGCACATGGGAGAGGGAAAAAGAGATCACAATGCAGTGTGCCCTGCCCAGCACACTCTGTGTCTCGGCCCGATGTCACCAGCCCCACTATCAGACTCCCTTCTCCTTCCTGAGAAGACCTAGGATCTGAGGAAGAACCATTCTCCAGATGAAGACTGAAAACTTCGAAGGAAACACACTGTTTTGATTGCATTGTTTTGATCCTGAGTTAGAATGGATACTCACATACGTGGGTGCATTTCTGTACAGAGTCTTTTAAGAAAGAGAAACAAATCTGTTGCCTTAGTTTACATGGAATAAATCATTAGTTAGTGGGTAACTTCAGGAGTGCCCTGTCAATCATGTTGTCCATTCTGTCAAAAGCACTTGAGGAGTCAATATTTCCAACCACTGACTCCGAGGAAAAAATGCAGAGATTGGTCCCAGGAATTTTCATTTTCATTGACTTCTATGGACAAGTGATTTACTGTCTTCTCTTTTCTTTCTAAGTAAGTATTCACTTTTCTATCTGCTATTATTTGATACAGTTTGCCCCTTGACAGCCCATATTCTGAGAGCCTGGGCCTCAGTGAGGTGCCTTTAGAAAGCAATGGAGCCTCTCAGAGGTGAAACATACTGGTGGTGAGATTACCAGGGACATTGCTTCCAGAAGGAGTTAAGTCCTCCTGAGACCCCAGGTAGTTCTCTGGAGAGCGGTTGTTATAAAAGCCAGGCCAGCCCGTCCCTGCTGTCTGGCTTCCAGTTGCCATATGTCCCCACTACCAGGGTGCCATACACTGGGGCACCAGACCAGAGTCAAGCAGAGGCTGCTGTCAAACTCTTGGGACTGCAGAATTATGAGCTAAATAAACCTCTTCTCCTTACAAATGATCTGCATTGGGCATTTTGTTTCTACAACTTAAAACAGACTAACGATCGACCTGTTTTGAAGTAGTGATTTGATATTCCCGTTAATCAAAGGAGCTCTTCTGTTGTATACACTTCACCCCTCCACAGTTGGGTTCATGGGGGAGGGGTGTTTATACGTAATTATGCAAAAAGGCTCAATTTATGGGTGTTCTCATCATCATAATTCCTGATTGACCAGATTGTTCTCTGAAAAAATGCTCTAAGAAACAAGTAAAATTGCTGAATCCTCCCTGTGGCTCTCAGCATATTCTGGTAAATGAAATCATAGTTAGTTGCTTTCATTTTCTCTTCTCTTCAACTAGGAAAGAAAGAGAGGTACCCCTGGAAAGCCAAGATAGTCTGTCATCTCATACGGGGTCACGGTAGGCTGACTGTTGGCCTCCAAGAATCTGTTTGAAAGCCCTAGAATCTGTGATTATCGGTCTATGCGGTACACTTTCCAAGGATTTGATTACATTAGGGATTGGATCATCCGAACTACCTGGGTGGGCCTGAAATACCTCAAAAGAAGAGTGAATGAGCGTGAGATACACCAGAGAAACAGCAGTAGAGGTGAGAGGGAACCCTCCCAAGACCCTGCAAAGAGCATGGTCTGTTGAAGCTATTTTCAGACTTCTGGACACTGGAAACGTTGACATTTCTGTTGCTTTCAGTTGGCAAGGTAATAGCAGTTTGTTACAGCACAAATAAGAACTAATTTACTAGTTGATACTTAGAGGCCCATGCTGCCAGAGTCTCTGTGAGTTCATATATATATTGGTCCTGCGTGTTTAGAATGCCTTGTTTCCTTGGTGTCCTCCGTCCCCTCTGGCTCACATAACCTTTCTACCTCCTCTGCCACAGGGCTCACTGAGCCCTAAGAGGAGGCATTTAATGGAGAAATCCCTTTCAGGACTGAGGGTTCTCACACTCTCTGCTCACTGGGTCTATATGCTCAAGAGTATACAACTGGACATTGAGGTAGGTTGATTCCCAGCTTCCTGAGGAACCACCACACTGATTTTCATATTGGCTGCACAAGTTTGCATCCCGACCAGCACATCCTTGTCCGATGAGCTATTGTTTGTTTTATTGATCTTGGCCATTCTGACTGGTTTGAGATGAAGTCTCAAAGCAGTTCTGATTTGTATTTCCCTGATGACTAGGGGTGTTGCATATTTCTTGAAGTGCTTCTCAGCCTTTTGTTTCCTCTTTTGAGAATTCTCAGTTTAGATGTGTACTCCATTTTTAAATTGGGTTGCTTGTTTCTTGAGGTTTAGGGTTTTGTTTTTTGGGGAGTTGTTTTTGTTTTTGATTTTTTTGTTTTTTGTTTTTTATGTTTTGATGTCTCTATTTGTTTTAGATATTAGCCCTCTATTGGAAGTCTGTTGGTAAAAACATATTTTTTCATTCCGTAGCCTGCCAGTTTGTCTGAATGATAACATCCTTTGCCATACAAGAGCTTTTCTGTTTCGTGAGGTCCCATATGTTAACCGTTGTTCTTAGGGCCTGTGCTATTCGTGTTCTTTTTAGAAAGTCTTTTCCCGTGTCAATGAGTTCAAGGCTATTCCCCACTCTCTCTCCTCTCAGATTCAGTGTATCTGGTCTTATGCTGAAGTCGTTGATCCATTTGGAGTTAAATTTTATGCAGGGTGATAGGTATGGATCTATTTGCATTCTTCTACATGCAGCCATCCAGTTTGACCAGCACCATTTGTTAAAGATGTCTTTTTTTTTTCAGTGTGGTTTCTTCATCAAAAATCAGGTGTCCATGGTGTGTAGACTTATGTCTGGGTCTTTGGTTCTGTTGTCCAATGTGTCTGTTTTTGCGCTAATACCATGCTGTTTTTATTACTGTGACTCTGTAATATAGTTTAAGATTGGGGACGATGATACCTCCAGCAATTCTTTCATCATTCTGTACTGTTTCAGCTATACTGAGGTTTTGTGTTTCCATATATAAAGCTGAAAGTTGTCCTCTCAAATTCTGTGAAGAACTGCAGTGGAATTTTGATGGGGATTGCATTCAATCTATAGATTTCTTTTTGAAAGATGGCCATTTTTACTATATTAAGCCTACTGATCCGTAGGCATGGGACATCTCCCATCTTCTGATATCTTCTTCAATTATTTCTTCAGTATCTTAAAATTTTATCATCCTAGTCTTTCACTTGCTTGGTTAGAGTTTCCCCAAGATGTTTTTGAAGCTATTGTGAAAGATATTGCTTTTCCCTGATTTCTTTCTCAGGCTGTTTGACATTTGTAATAGGAAGGCTACTGATTTTGTGTGTTAATTTTGTACCCAGACATTTTGCTGAAAGAGTTTATCAGCTGTAGGAGTTTTCCTGGTGGAATTTTTCTGGTAGCTTATGTATACTATCATATCATCTGCAAATAAAAGTACTTTGACTTCTTCTTCCTATTTGTACGCCCTTGATCTCCTTCAGTTGCCTTCTTGTTCTAGCTAAGATTTAAGTACTATATTGAATAGGTATGGAGAGAGTGGACAACCTTGTCTGGTTCCTGATTTTAGTAGAAATGCTTTGAGTTATCTCCATTTAAGTTAATGTCACACACCAGTTCCTAGTGCTTGCCGAGAGTAGATGTAGTCATTCAACCTCCCCTTTCTGCTCATACAGCCTCTCCCCTTTGGTTATTTCCTGGTTCTTAGCACTACTTTAAAAATGTTGTACAAAGGATTAGCTCATCTCACGAAAGAATATACGGAGGCACAGAGAGCCGAACTCTCTTTGGGGTATTCACCGCACAGGGCTATGTCCTAGAAACCACATGTTACTGCTTTCTGCTTTAAAGCAGAATCTTGGTCTCAACCAGTAAGATGAAGATGGCATTTCTTCTTCTTCGTCTCCTTCCTCCTCTTCTTCTTCTTCTCCTTCTCCTCCTCTCCTCCTCCTCCTCCTCCTCCTCCTCCTCCTTCTTCTCCCCCTCCTTCTCCTTCCCCCTCCTCCTCCTCCTCCTCTTCTTTCCTCCTTTAAGTGGCTTTTAGTATCTGGAGAAGATGCACCAAAGGTTAATAAACCACTGGAAATGCACAGGACAGACACGCTTTGTCTCCATGGTAATGAACTGATAAGTGACTCCTGCTGAAGATGAAGCCTGTGGCTCTGCTGCTGCTGGTCCATTGGCATCTCCTGTTCTAACAACATGCATTTTTCTCTCTTCATGGGAGACATCAGGTCACAAAAGCAAACCTCACCTGCATCTTTGCAATGCTGTTTATCTTCTTCCTGCATTTGAGAGATAGATCTAAGGATGAACAGTCACACTGGGTTTCAGGGACTTACAAGGCTTGCAAAATCCATTCAGAATGCCTCGTATTTATTATTAAGCCCCCTGAAGCCATTTAGCTGGTGTCAGCTTTGGGGGGGTTGAGACATACATAGTACACTGCTGATTGGGAATCATAACACAGCTAATAAAGCGTGACAAGTCAGAGATACACGGGACTGCCGCAGACCATAGGGCGGTGTGGGGGAGGAGCAGCTAATGTGCTGCAAATGGCTGTGAGCAAAGAAGAGAAAAAAATATGGAAAGAGGTCACATCCTGCTACCTCACATCTCTCTTGTGCTCTTTTCTTCCGATTTCATGAGTTCCCACACCCACAATTACCTTTACCCACCCTTGCGGGTTTTAAGACTCCTTCGCTGTCCTTCAAGCAAGGATCACACAGAAGTAGGAGCAGGCGTAGAACTCACCCACAGCTGCCTGCGGATCACCAAATTTTTGGCTCTGAAGGGGCGTGGTCTAGGACGGCTCCCCCCCCCCACCCCCCCCATTCCTCCCATGCCATGGAAGCGGACTCCTTCCATAAGCTGGGCGTGGAGCTAACCTTTCCATTAGATGCCGGCAAAAGCAGACTGAAAGCTCACAATGTCTACTGCTTTCTGACCATGTTCCTAACAAGTACCACTTTCCAGAGCTGTTGGTAAAATTAGCCTGTGAGTACTGACTTGCCTCTGAAATCACTGCCTGGGGGAGGAGAAGGCAAAGGAGTGTTCTTTTCTCTCAAGATTTGTTCTCAGTCTAAAACATGGTAATTAGATCTTTCTTACTTTAAGAATTATGTTATTGGGGGAGGAAGGGAGTATCCTTAACAGTAAAGGCTACTTTTGACACTCTGAAACAATGTCTTCAACTCAAAGAACTTAACCTTCTGAACCTTGCTCTTGGCGTTTGTGGAGTGGAGATAGGCAGAGAATTAAGCCCAGCGTGAACAGAGACCTACAGTGCCTGCCCCCACATTCTGACATTTTACATGGTGTCTCCATTCCATTGAGGGAATTCATTTTTAAAGTTTCCTTAAAGATGGAACCATCTTTACCTCTCCTAGGGTGTTACCCTGAGCTGACACACATCATTTTCTCTCTCCACAGCTCCTGGTTAAAGAAACTTGGTGAGAAGTGGGCGAGGATCATAAAGATTACCACAGATCCAGACATTAAAAAAGAAATACGTTGGGTGCTTTAAAACCATGCCTGATAAGGTTATATCGGGTGTTACACATGGCGTATAGAAGAGAGGCTCTACACGGCCCAGGATGTAATTTTAAAGCTAATTCACAGTGTCCACATTGGCATAAGGAACATTAATAATTTTTGACTTGTAAATGTTTTGTCATATGATGTTGGATGTATTTAGAAGTACCTAGAAAGTATTTAGTTAGAGGCCATCCTGGCCTACAGAGGAAGTCCCAGGATAGCCAGACTACACGGAGAAACTGTATATTAAAAAATCGAAAGGCAGACTGAGGGGTGGGGGTGGGGGGGACGGGGATGGGGGCAATACGAGACAGCATAAATGTTTCATAAATGAAAATACTAAAGGCAACATGGGACAGGTTTAGTGAAGTCAGCGGTTTACCAAAGGCTTCTAGGATTCCAGGGCGTACACACCTGCCTTTTCCATCCTAGGTAGATTACCGATTTAAAAGGGGGGGGGGGATTTTTTACTGCCGTTCAGCTAGGGAGAGTTTCTAGTATTCTGATAATATTGTAATTTATGTGTTAATATCACCCCACACTACCTGGAGATTTTAGAATGTGGAATAGGAATAGATACAGAGACTAAGAACCATTACAACACAAATCGCAGAGCCAGAGATAGTGCCGAACCAGCAATCACAAGGCCAGAATCCTCTATCACATCTTGAAGGCCAAGTTCAAAGCCGGGTCTTTATTCCGAGGTGATGGGAATTTCTGTAAGCTCTTTAAGTAGGAGAGTGTGGTGATGAACCTTTACAATCTACCTGACCCTGCTCAGAACAGCACAGGAATGAAGGCCTGAAAGACAGCAGCAGACAAGAGAAAACAAGGTGCCAGGGTCCTCTGGGTAAGAGGGGGTGGGCAGAAACCACCGTCTTACCCCACCCGCTGTGCCCCACCTTCTGGCTTTCTCCCAGGAAACTTGCCTTCAACGCAGGCAAACCTTTCCCCTCATTCCCTCTTTCTGGGTCTGGTGATGTGGTCACATTCTGTCCCACTGCCCTGTTGGCCAGTGCACCTGCCATTCAGCAGACCACCAATCCCAGCACGATCCTGCAGGAAGTGCCCCGCCTCCCCTGCCCCCTACTAGCTGTTGGATCATCTACCCACTCAATCCCCAACACTTTCTCTCTGGAGTCTCTCTAAGGCGCCGCTGCAGGTTCCCCAGGGCCTTTCAACTTCTGGTGTGGGACTCCTCAAAGGTCTAGAAATTAGGGGAACTCAAGGACACATTCAAGGGGTTTAGTGAGTTCTCACACAGGAGAAACACTATGGAGATGATCACTTTGGCAATAATAAACACTGCCCTCATGGCAACCTACAAACCGTGGTATCAATAATTTGATAGAAACTATTCTAAGTGAAACATAGATTTAATCTTCACAGTCACCTGTGCGATAAGCTTAATATGCTACCCCCATTTAATAGATCGATAGACTGAGTCACAGAAAGGTTAATTAACCTATCTAAGATTTAAACAGATAAAAATATGTGAGACGATATGCATTACCAGGCAATCTAGCTAATAAAGTGGCATGCATCAATATATCAAGCTTTCTACTATAGCAATAGGGTGCCTCGTGCAAGAGAGATCTTTGGTAAGGATGTTTGTACCATCACCCAAAAGATGCCTATGCCTTTTTTAAAAACGTTCCAAAGAGGGTGGAGTGAAAACAGAAGCAGGAAGTGAAAGTCTAAGTTGTAGACACACCACATGCCCAGACAGATTATTGAAAACACGGGTCATGGGTGCTATGCATGGAATTCTGTTTGAGCTGAGTGCTTTAGACCATCGCATCCCTCCGAGGCTCCATGGAGCTGTCCACTCAGGAAGAGTGACTGACTGATGGGCGTGGAATGGAATGTGGTGGTCATCTTGTCTCACCTCGCAGACAGCTCCCAGGAGGAGCATGGCTCACCTCCTCGTGATGACTGTAAAGGCATTCTGAGAAAGTGATAATATCCAATTACCTCACAGTCACAAGAGAGCAATGACTGCAGACCTCGTGTCCCCCAGCCAACAGGTGTCACAGAACAAGAGAGGGTAAGGGAGATGGGGCGGCTGGTCTACTGGAGGAAACCAAGGACTTTAACTGAAGGTTAAAATGGGAAATGCTTGGGGATTTCTTTCCCATTCAGAAGGAAAGGGATAACAGACACAGGGGAGAGCTGTAAGCAAGTGACCCTGGGTACCACATGAGATCACCTGCTAGGGTGACAAGCATCAGAATCTGTAATAGCCCTGATACATAACTCCTACCTGTAATGAATAGTTCTTGAAGTTGCCCGAGGTGGAGGTGGGGGTGGGGGATAGTTCCTTAGGCTTCATTCCTCCATTCTGCCTTCTATTTTTCTGCCTTTCTGTGTAGCCCTGAGAAATATGGGCTGTGAGGAGGTAGCTGAGTGGAGGCCGAGTTCTGGCTAATGTCATATGGCATTTAGATGACAGTAGCAAAAGGAAAGGTCTTTGGGAGGCAGGCCTGTGCTTTCCTCGGTCACTCTGCTCCTTTGAATCCACTAGGCCTTTCTGTGCCTCTGGAGCTGGTAGGGAGAAGAGAAACATTGGACCAGTAAGACTAGCACAGGGGGGACAGACCTCAAGTGCTCAGTCAACATCCTAAGATAAGTGACCAGAATAAACAGTCTCTAGTATAGAGGGACATCTGGGGTGGTTCCATAGAAAACACTGGATGAAAGTGCAGCCCTAGACCGACAAGGGAAGAAGCACAAAGTCAGGGAGATGGAGCAAGGTCTCTGGCAGAGGCTGTAGAATGGGCTACAGAAGAGATAAAGGGTTATGGACACGAGACACAGGCAGTACAGTAAAACCCACACAAACACAAACAAATACAGATTTCAGGGGCTGCTGGACATGGAGATACACATCTGTAAACGGAGATTCAGCAAAGGCAGGAGGATCACAAGTTCAAAACCAGCCTTGGCTACATAGTGAGAGCCTGTCTCAGACAGATAGATAGACAGATAGATAGATAGAATGAAATCAACCAACCGAAAAGTCTTACAATGTCTCCAGTTAAAAACCTTAACTTACTCATTCACTGGAATAACAACAGACCATTTCCCACATGTCAGCAACTGTACTAGAGACGGAATGAAACCATGGCCTCTCTGCATCGCAGACTAGTGCGAAGGAGACGAGTTGTGGGGGGCGCTACGGGGAGGGCCTCAGGAGAGCAGAAGAGGAGGCACTACAGGAGGGATGGGGGTGACAGAGGGCACCTATAGTCTTAGTCGATAGAAGACTTTGATGTTGGAAAGATAAGTATTAATTAGCCAAGGGTGACGGCAGGAAGGGAAGCTCCAGATAGAATCAGGAAGAGGCGATCCAAGACGTCGAGTTGTTTTAGCACGAACGTGGGTTTGTAAAGGCTGCAGAAAAACATTTGTCAAAGGCTTCTGAGGACCTCCAAGTCAGAAACCACGCCACGTTTCACATACGTTTAGCCAGCACCTGGAGGACAGTGCCCAGAACCGGGTGGGCACTCGGTGTGTGTGAAATGGGGCTGAAATGGAAATGAACTCCACATTTAACAGTCCCTTTCTCCTCTACTCCGTTAGCCCACTGGATGAGGTTTCAATGGAAGGCTTGTAATTTTGTACCAGCAAGCATGCAGTACCAATCCGTCTACGGAAAGAGATGTGTGGCTGTAACCTTTTTAACTGTGTGGCTAAGTGTGTTGCATGATGCTGTTAGGGAATTTGAGTATTTGTCATGGGCTACCTGTATGGAAAAATCTGAATCAGAAACCAATATGATCGATGGGTCAGTGTGCTCTGAGAAGAGGGTAATGGAGGCTAGTAAGGTTGTGATTCAGATCAGTAGTCCATCACGAGATACATGCTCAGGACATGGTCAGGACCGGAGAGGAGACAGCGCAAAAGAGATGCCGAGAGATGCGGCTGATAGGCTTTGAAGTGGCGGCAGGGCCCAGGGGAGTAAGTGGGATGGAGAAATCTGGACTGACCCAGGGATTCAAGAGCTCACCGTATAGTCACCAACAGAACTGACTGATACCTAAGATCATGGGTTTCTTGAATCATCAAGTCACTCACGTTTTTAGGATTTCACTGCCTGATACCCGAGGCATTTCTTTTACTAAGAAAAAAATAAATCTCAAGAAAAATAAAGTATACCCTGGGCCCCAGCCTCTCTCAAACACCCCCTCCTTTCTGAGCCCTCCCCCACTGTGGAGTCAAAGCAATACTAGCCCTCCTGCACTAAATCATTATGATCTGTAGTCAAATCACTCCATAACCACAAGAGGGCAATGAAAATGCTCAGAGAGGCACAGGGTGGTAATTACTTTCCCATTAGCACCAACTGCACTAATAGCGTCACAGAACGATTAGCATTCCTAAAGTCATGCTTAGATATAACCTCTGTATGTCTTGCAGGAGGAGACTGATGCATGGCACTGGAGGAACGGGCGCCAACTGTGCAGGGAGCCTGCTGCCTCCCGGCCATGTCTGTAGGCCGTCAGCCATGCATTTAGGTGAAAGGGCTGTGGCCGAACTCAACTTTGATCACCACTGAACTAGCCCGTCTCAGGCCAAATGCCGGATTCAGCTGTTCCTTCCCTAGGCCTCAGGAAGCGAGCCTGTGAGTGGGAGAAAAGCTACAGCAGTAATAACACAGCGCCGTCCTTTGCATTTCTCTCTCTTTCTTCTGCCCATCACTAAGCAACCATCCTTTGTGCTTAAACCTACACATCTTTGCACATTGTAACCTGCGGTTGTTTGAACCAATGGCTCTATTTTGTAGTGTGCCGGGGGATGTCTATTCTATTTATTCCTGTTTAGGTCAGCCACAAGGAAGGACAAGTCATTTTGACCTCTATTGTGATTCAGGGGCCCCTCCTCCATGTTCCCACAGCATCGTATTACAGCATAGATCACAAACTCCACTGCATTCGCCGATTTTCTTGTTCCTTTTGCCCTCTAGATTGTTTCTGGAGTACCGTGTCTTGTCTGTCTGTAATCATATCCTATGCATCCAGCATAGGCTATAAGGTGAACGAGAGAATGTTATCCTGGAATTCAAGCCTCAGTTGTTAAAAGTGTCATCTTTTGGTTTAGAGAGTAAGCCAGCCAAATTGAATGGACTTGGCCAGGAAGAATTAAACAATATGGAAGAGCTTGGCTTTGGATGAGTCAGGTGTGTAGTAACAACTATAGAGCCAAAGCTATTTTCTTCCTTGAGCTTGCGATGGCGTGTGACAGATATGCTCAGTGTCAGGACAGCAGAACTCTGTTGGGCATAAAGGACTCATTATGGCACAGGCAAAAGAAGAAGAACTGTATCCAAGTAATTGTGTCTAAGTTAGGCTCCGTCAGAGGCAGAACCCGAGACAAGGACTCTTAAGTAATTGTCAAGGGATGTTCTCAGGAGAAGGAGCAGTGTAGGGAAGCCAGAGGGGAGCCCAGTTAGAGAAAGCTGCAGCCCACCACCACGAGCTGTTGTAATGGTCTCAGAGGGACCAGGGAGGTAGGCTGGTCCTTTATCTCCCCATGAGGATGGGTCAGTAGTTATGAGCTGTCCCCTGAGGCTGGAACCATAACTTCCCAGGGAACATAGTCCTAATTGCAGTGAAAGTGCACACGTGGGCTATTTGCACTCAGCCCCAAGAGCTAAGAGATGAGTGCACGGCTGGCAAAAGGGCTCTGGGTAGGGGCCAGTGAGATGGCTCAGTGGGCAGAGGCACTTGGTGTTGCTTGACCTTCCAACTTAGTGAATCCCCCTGTAGTGCTCACCTCCTGAGATTGCCAGTCCAGACTGTGCGCCCACCGGACTCACACCTATACCTTTGTTAAGACTGACTGTCAGTTTTGTGTATGCACTTGGCTAAGCTGTGGCTGCCTATTCTACCAAACACTCACCAGGGTTTCACTTGGGAGCTATCTTCTGTCCCTTGACTTGAAGTGAGATCATCCTCAATGACCCGGATGGACCTCATGCAGTCAGTGAAACAAAAGCGTTAAGAGCAAGACGGAGGTTTCCCCAGGCAGGAAAGCATCCACCCCTCCCTGTCATGTGACTCCAGCTCCAGCTTCAACTTCAGACTTTGAAGCCTGTCTGCCTCATTCCAGACTTGCTAGCCACCCACGCAATCAGTCAAGCCAGCTTCTTGAAATAAACCTCATCTCTTAAAATCTCTCCTTCTCTCTCCCCATCTATCTATCTATATATATGCACACATATGTACAGATATCGATATATAGATATATAGATAAAGATAGACACGTCTGATCTCTTGGTTCACATATAGGTATATATACATATACACAAACATATCTATATAAATACAGATAGACAGAGCTATGGATATGTCTGTCTCCTCTTGGTTCTGTCTCTCTGGGAGACCCTGAGTGACAAAGGGACCCAATGCGATCTTTGCTTCTTGTGCTGTCCTCAGTGCTCTTAGACCCACTGTCTGGAATGCTCCTGGGTCAATGAAGGCTGTACACACAGCACCTACTAAAACAAGGGAAAAGTTTACCATGTCAACAAACTCACCCGGAAGTTTGTAATCAGAAAATATATGACTTCATAGTCACTTAAGCTCTGTTTTATTTTTGATTTTGTTTTCTTTTGTGATCTTTGTATAGGCAGGAAGGACTCTATCCCAGATTCTAGCCTCTACAGGCACTAATCGGGTTTTATCAACTTGCTGTAGAGTGTAAGCTTCACACGGTTAGAGGCTGTTCTGCTTTGCTTTCTGTTGCTGTGATAAAACACCATAACCAAAACAATCTGAGGAGGAAAGGGTGTATATCACTTAAGAGTCTTATCAGCCAAGGAAGTCATGGCAGGAACTCAAGGCAGGAACCTGGAGGTAAAAACTGAAGCAGAGACCAAGAAGGACACTGTTTACTGTCTTGGTTCCTCTGGCTTGCTCAGCTACTTTTATATGTAGCTGAGACCCACCTACTTAGGGATGGTGCCACCCACAGTAGGCTGGGCCCTTCTACATCGATTAGCAACTAAGAGAATGAGCTAGGCACGGTGGTACACACCTTTAATCCCAGCACTCTGGAGGGAGGCAGAGGCAGGCCTATGTGAGTTTGAGGCCAGCCTACTCCACATATTGAGTTCCAGACTAGCAAAGGTTACATAGTGAGACCCTGTCTCAATTTAAAAAGAAAGAGAGAGAGAGAGAGAGGGAGGAAGGAAGGAAGGAAGGAAGGAAGGAAGGAAGGAAGGAAGGAAGGAAGAAGGAAGGAAGGAAGGAAGGAAGGAAGGAAGGAAGGAAGGAAGGAAGGAAGGAAGGGAAGGAAGGAAGGAAGGAAGGAAGGAAGGAAGGAAGGAAGGAAGGAAGGAAAGAAGAAGATACAATAAAGATAAACCCACAGGCCAATCTGATGGACACAGTTCCTCAGTTGAGATTGCATCTCCCCAGATAACTCCAGTTTGTGTCAAGTTGAAGAAAACTAACCAGCACACAGACCAAGTCTTGGTCCCTATGGCTCTCCTGTAGCCAGTATAAAGACTGTTGTCTCACATCCCCTGTCAAGATATAGGAGGCTGTACAATCTGACATCTCAAAGAACCCATGTGGTGCATAATCGATCGTTTTGTGTTCTTTTGTTTAATCCAAATTATGTCATCTTTGAGAAATGAGAAACAGGCTTAGAAATATGTAGGCTTGCTTGTTTTTAGCAAATGAATTTACCATCTCTAAGGGAGAGGCTACTTGCCAGAGATTTAAAAGCTGCAAAACATTCCAGAGACAAGCCCTTTTCTTTTTGTGTCCCTCTGTAGGTTGCTGGGAGTCCATATGACTGGTGTGCGTCAGGCCTTGCAGGTGGCTGGAGAGACATTCATTCTTACAGTAACATGTAGGCAGGCTGTTCTCCAAGCAAGAATTGCTGCGAGTGGGAGGGACTGGAAAGGACGTTTGGTGACTCTCAGAGTCTAGACTTTCTTGAACATGATTTGGAATCGTTATGAGATACATGTGGAAACAGAAGGAATCTAAAAATCTGAGTTTGTAGGTAGGCTAACTCTCAAACCCTATTGTTTGTTTGTTTTGTTTTGTTTTTCGAGACAGGGTTTCTCTGTTGTAACTCTGTAGACTGGAACTCACTCTGCAGACCAGGCTGGCCTGGAACTCACAGAGACCCACCTGCCTCTGCCTCCAGAGTGCTGGGATTAATGAGGTGTACCAACATGCCCAGCCAAACACTGGGTTTTTAATACCTTTGATGGACAAAGTAGGAAGAGATACATGTGCTCAATCAAACCATGCCAGCTTCAGGTGAGAATCTAGCAACTGGAAAAGGGATAAATCAGTGGGTTGTTTAGACCTCAAAAGAAGGTGTTCAGCCTGCAATGCAAAACTTCCACCAAGTGGATTTAGCCCATTTACCCTCTTCCCCAACCAATGACACAGGGGCTGCGAAGCCTGCCATCTCAGTTAGGATGGAGCTCAGAATCCAAGAGAAACACTCAGAGAGAGGCTTTCAGAATAAGAGCTCAATGAGTTAAATTTTATAGCAGAACCTGAAACTCACCAAAGAAAAGAAGTCAGAAACATGGAACAAACCTCTGGAAATGTTTCCAGCTCCACTAATGCTCCTCTGGCGACTCCACACCTCTTCATCTAAGCCCTTTGATATAAAATCCTAAGTGCTTCACAGGACACCCAACCTCCCAGAACTCACCCCTGCCTCTCTCTAGTCACGGTCTTTCCCCCACGTCTCCCTCTACGTGTTTTGTTGATCAGATAGAACCAATTAACACTCTGCCCCATGTCCTTCCAGCTTCAGGCCTGAGACACATTCAGCAAACGTTCCAAATCTCACCAAGACTTCCAGACACAACTCAGGACTGGCCTCGCGTCCTCAGGCTGAGTTCCCCGGTCTCCTGGTGCTTCTCAAGGGTCTTTATTTTCCAGAAACCAGTGTGTTCTCATATCTTTGTATATTAGCCCTTTAATTCTCATCAGAGCATGAGCCACTTACAACCATGCCCAATGGCCTTTCGTTTTAAAATGTCTCTCTTTCTCTCTATCTCTCTCTGTCTCTTCCCCTCTCCACACACACAGGAGGGATAATAAATAAATCAATAAAGTACGATACCAATTAAATCTGTATGTGATTGTTTTAGTACTTGTTACTTAGTAAGACCGAAGTAAATATCGTTGGATAAATGAACCAGTAATCAGTGGAGAACCATACCTCCAAACCTGGCCTCCAGCTCACACTGAAATATTGCATTCACGAGTTCCTTTTTTGATGCCATCTGAAAATTGACTCTCAGGACTATACCTCACACCTCACCTCAGAGCCCCACACATGTACTGCACCTTGCGCACAAAATTGGTATTCATCCTCACGTTGCAGGAAATCAAACTGCTGAAAGACAGCATAGCATCTAGTACCAATGAACACACAGTAAGTACTGTGAAGTCATGCCAATGACTTAGGACCCTTCCACACCATTCAAATCTGTGCTTTGAAAGGCGATAATGAACCTGGGGTCAAACGCTGGTTTTAACCCCAGGGAAACCCACTTGTCTAGTGGTAGAGTCTTAGATTCACTCACTCCTTCCTGCAGTCATTTTCCACGCACTGCTGAGAAATGCTGTTAAATACTTGGAGGCCCCAGTACAAGGCTCTGTTTAGGAAAAGAGGTTCTCAACCTATGAGTTGTGACCCCTTTGGGGGTCCATTGACCTTCTCACAGGGCTTGCCTAAGACCATCTGCATATCAGATATATTATGATTCATAACAGTAGCAAAATTACAGTTGTGAAGTAGCAATGAAAATAATTTACGGTTGGGGGTCACCACAACACGAGGAACTGTATTAAAGGGTCGCAGCAGGAAGAAGGTTGAGAACCACTGGCTTAGGCCATCTCAAAGTCATAGACAGCTGTTGGACCAAAAGAAAAGCAAAGAGTGCACTGGGATACCCCAAGCCAGGCTTCCAAACACTCTGCTTCACTGAGGGAGTGAGATGAGACGCAGACGGGCTTGATCCTCAGAATGGACTGATGTGTATGACTGGGGCATCGTTCAGCTTGTTGGGTTCCCGAACTGGACCCCAACTTGGTGATGCGCCCACAGAGAGACACAGTCGGATAATCGATGCAAAAAGCAAGAGGTTTATTAACCAGCGCTGGGGCCGTTCTAACTCGCAGGATAGAAGCGGCGCCAAGGAACAAATGGTAAAGCTTTTTATACATTTGTTGGGCATAAACCGAATTGGTACAAGTTGATTAGTTCCCAAATTGTTTTCTCATTTTGATAGGTAGGGGCTAGTTAACCTTTAAGTTGATGATAGCAAGGCCACGGGCACCAGGAAATGTACACTTAGGATAAAGTCCCTTGCCTAAGGCTATTAGGCGGTGCCTGTAGCCGCCGCTCATTTTAGGAATGTGGGCTGGGTCACAGTGCTCTTGAATTAAGCCTGACAATAATTGTTTTGTGGTTTCTGGGGTGGGCTAGTTCCTGGAACAGGGAGTTCTGGAATGTCCTGTTAAGGGTTTAAGATTAATGATCAGGGCCTGGGGTCTCCGGCCTCACATTTCCCCCATTTTCTTTGGGAAAATTGATTCCAATCATGGAATCAAGGGCTTTCATCTGCAGGAACTGTCTGGTATTGTTGTCTGAGTACCAATACTTGCACTGTACTGATTCGTTCTTTAATAAAAGTAATTAAGCGATTAAGAATGCAAGGGCCAAAAGTAAGCAGCAAAAGCAATATTATAAGTGGCCCCAGGAGTGTAGAAATTAAAGTTGTAAACCATGGGGACTGATTGAACCACGATTCAAACCATCCCTGGTGCTGGTCTCTTTCTTTTTGCCTGGATGCTAATCTTTCCCGCAACTTAGCCATTGAGTCTTTAACTACTCCTGAGTGGTCTATATAAAAACAGCACTCTTCTCTGAGAGCTGCACACAATCCTCCATGTTGTAGGAAGAGGAGGTCTAGTCCCCTTCGGTTTTGTAAGACTACCTCAGAGAGAGAGGTTAGGGATTCCTGAAGTTTAGAAATTGAGTCTTCCATAGCTCTGATATCTATGTCTATGGCATCCCTTAGTCCCCTGTAGTAGGAAGGCTGGAGGGCTAAAGCGGTGCCTCCTGTAGCTACTCCTGCAGTCACTCCTACCCCCAAAAGTACAGCCAGGGTCATACTTATAGGCTCCCTCTTAAACCTAACCTGCCCCTCCCAGATATCTAGTAATTCACTTTCTTGATGGTAAATAAGTCTAGGCACCAGCTGCACCATAACACAGAAATCTTTGGTTAGATTTAGGACACTTAGTTCAATACAGGGTGTTAGGCCAGTCCCGCATACCCACCATCCATCTTCTGGCGGAAGGAGGTTTGGGGTCCAGTTCGGGAACCCAACAAGCTCAAATCAGAACAAACAGGCGACAGCTTTTCCTTGCTGCTGTAGTTCCCTAAGCAAGAGGTCTGTCCAATTAGAGGGTAATTACTGTCTCCAGCCGGGATGGAGAAGTGTCAGAAGGCGGCAACAGCAGTGGTAGCCGAGCTGATAATTTATTAGGTGCCGAGTGCTTGTTTTGTCTCTCTAGACCTTTGTGAGGAAAACATACAGATGCCACAAACCCATCCCCGGGGAGCCACAGGGTGGAGAAGCCCAGGATCCAGGGACAGGATTGCCTTTTATGTCCACTGGTTCAAGCTTTTTCAAACCTCTTGGCCTTCAGAGCATCTTACTGTGAAATGGTGAGGGAAAAAAAAAAAAAAAGCACAGAGTCCTTTCTCACCTGGTGCACTGAGGGCCAAATGCTCGGATGCCTCCAGCCTCCGGCCCTGCCCATCCCTGGATCTGGGCCTAGAGTGGCTGATCTTCCCACACAGCTCTGGTTGGCATTCTCCCTAAATTCTTCTGGAGCTCTAACCTTGACTGTTTATATTTTGTGATGATCTCTCCCAACCCCCGGGGCTCTCTGTACAAGTGTATGACTTAAAAGTGACATAAACAAATTAAAATTCATCATAAAAGTGAATTCCTCTTCTTAAGGCCAAAACTGTGATGCCTAAGGGCTCTCTGTAGGTCTTTGAACAACCATGTACCTGTGCATCTAGTAAAGTTCTCTTATCCTGGCTCAGCTCAAAATAATGGAAGGTTTTGCCCTGAGCTAGTGCATAGCAGAGAACAAAGTCTAGAAACCATGTAAGTGCTTCAAAAGGTCGTTACCCTCTCCCTCAGTCAGGAGCCCCAAGGAAACACACAGCACCCACACATTCCCCAAAGACAAACCATCAGTTTGCATGTGGGATTTCAGCTTTCAAATCCATCCTCCAATTCTACCTCCAATTCAAACCGGATGAGTAACAAATGGCTTTGGTGCCTCTCAAAGACTTGTAGGTGGCCATGGCCCCTCCACCCGCTGTGCAATTATCCTGCATGCAAGTCTTTTTCTCCTCCCCCTTCTCAACTCCTGTTTGCTCCCTCTCCTTTCCTTTCCCTCCTGTTGACTTTTCTTTCCCTACAAACAGTTCCAGGCACTGCTTAGCATCTGCCACTTTTGGCTCTAGAAAGCTTTGCTTCCCCTCTGCTCCCTGGATGTCTGGGACCCAGCCTCTAGTGTGGACAGAACTGGTCCAAACCAGTGTTCCTCGGAGTGCTGACTGCCGTATTCCATACCAGACTGTCTGAAGTCAGAGAGCCGAACCACGAACCAGCACTTCAGGCCTGGGCCATAATCAAAAGAGGACCAGCGGGGAAGAATTATTGCTGCTTTTTATGCTTTGCACAGAAAAACTTACAAAATATTCAGCTTTGGACAGACTGCACAGTAGGACTGAGAATGGAGGCTGGGCTTCTCACGCACTGTCTCATAGAGAAATGAATGGGAAAAGGACAGCACTGGTTTTTGGGTTTTGTTTTTGTTTTTGTTTTTTTTTTTACCCAGTGTGTGCAGAGAAACTTCAGCCCAACTCCACCCCCCTACCCCACCCCCACCTCGGCCACACACTCACCAGCCCTGCCCTACAATGATGAACTGACTGCTGCTGCCCATTGGAGCAGAGGGGTAAGAGGAGCAGGAGTGCTCAGAGTCAATGTGGGAAGAATACACCCTGGCCAGAAAGGGAGCCCCCGTGGTCCCCGGGTGGAGCATACAACTAGGATTCTCAGATCTAGAGGGCTGAGGAGCCAGTACAAGGAGGAGGTGTCGGAAGTGCAAAATCAGCGGAATGCTTGCTGTATTTTAAATGTCAAGAACAAGACAGGGAGGAAGGAGAGGGGGAGGGCGCCTTTTGGTTTGTGGGAGGCAGGTTACAAAATGCTAGGAACACAAGTTCACATTCTCGTGTGTGCTGGTTGCACGTCCGATCCGCAGGCTGCTGGGAGGTAGAAGAACGGATAGAAACGCAGGAGTTTGAGCCCTCCTCGGTGAGCTCCCCCTCTGCCTTCTTGGGCTCTGGAGGACTCTCCACTGCTGCATCAAGAGACATTTAGAGCATCAGACACACCCGATGTAAGCAAGAGCTCAAAGATGGGGCTAAGGGGCTCACGGCATTAGGAAGTGCTTGGGAAAGCAGGAGTTAAGCCATCCTCTTAGTATTACTGACTTCTACAACAGGGCTCAGAAGGCTGGTTTTTCAGGGAATAGTCTCAAGAAATACTGGGAGGGAGGGAGAAGCAACACAGAAGACAGCAGAGCTGAGGAATGCCATGTGAATGAGACCAAGCCGGGCTGGATTCCTCAGGAGACCCTCTTAAAGATTCAGTCAAATACATCTCCAGGGTATACCATCAGGAAAGATGAATGCACTCCACCTGTACCATCGCTCAGAGGCGATTAACTCCAGGTGCCATCCTGAATGAAAGGGACTCGGCAAACCTCTGTACCGGCCAGAGATGCTGCCTGACTGGACACAGAGACATCCACGAAGCTGCTCTTGCTATCCAGAGGGATCCATTCCAACCAATCTGTTCCAGCCGTCATGGCAGTAACAACCCCTCCTCACGCATGTGTCTGGGCATGTGTGTGAGCACAGGTGTAGATGCACACATTTGCACTACAGCCTTAAACCTTGAACCCCCAGGTGGTTTCAGCCCTGCCGAGCAAGGGGATTTTTGTCTTGCCCCAGGAACAAGTGGAAGCAGCCTCCTCCAGGTGCTTAACCACTCCATGGCAAACTCTTGCCCGTTCTCTGCTCTGCCAGCTGGAAGGGCTGAGGCTTGCATTGGCTGCTTGAGCTTCAGCCCAAGTGAAGAGTAACAAGGGATCACTGTGAACTACGTGGCAGAAGTTGGGAATTAGATATGTCTTGTCTGCAGTTTACTTAGCTGACACCAAGAAAGTTAACAGACCTTCCAGAAATCCGTTTCCCTCTACAAAGACTGAGAGGGGCCTATTTATGTTCCCAGAAGCACCTGCAGCCCTAAGGAGTGTTATTTAAAGAGCCTTCTCCTGCCCGGCCATGGCCTCGGGCATTAGTTTCAGGATCTATGACAGGAATCTTTTCTGGTCACTTTTCAAAGCTTCCCTTTCCCTCCCTGACTGGTCCTTGTTGATATTTGGGAGACGTCGGGTCACTCTGTCCGCAGAATAACCTTTGGTCTAAGAGACACTAGAGCTTTGTTAACAATAGGTCTGGTCTGTGGCAGAAGTTTGTTTTCAGTTATGTTTAAAATGGTTGTTTTGTGTATCGTTGGGTGAAGGGCTGCCTATGTTTTGGCATTTCTATTGTCTGCAGGTGTTGGCTTCATGTAAAACATGTTTGATTGCTCATGATCTGCACGTGCTATCAATAGAACACCTAAGGAACTTAGGTATCAATAAAACAAACAAACAAACAAACCCACTGAGATGAGACACTAGGGGTTCCACTGTCTAGTATGGGGCTGGCCATGATAGTGGTTCCCTCTGCAGATGTCTGTCTGGATTCACACTATGACAATGCCTCAGTGTCCTTCTTGCTGAGCCCCCCCCCCCCCGCCCCCGTAGGTGTACCGCTACACTGGGGACCAGGTCACTCCTAAAGCACACAGAAAACCTGTTTGCCCAATACACTTCCTGGGGTATGATAGCCCTCTAGTCTCGGTTTGCTCTCCGTCAAGCAACAGTTTCTGGACTTTCTATACACAGTAGTGACATCACAACTTCCCTAACACATCAGTGGAGTCTGACAAGGGCACCAGTCACGTGGTCAGTGTGTGTCATCTTTGTCTTCAAAGAATCGAGCAGTTGGCATCTCACTCCAGCTAATCTTGGCACGCTTGACGTGACTAGGGAGGGCTGAAGGGTGGACATAGTGCCCCAGGGTTCAAAGACTGCCTCATCTGGAAAGGACGTGAGGTTTATGGACTAATCAGACACCGGAGAAGATACTCAAGTTTGTCACGATGGTAACAACACCTACTGTGATGTTCACTGTGGACCCAGCCAAGGTCCTTGGGGATGCTGAGCCCTTTCTGCACAGACACAGATAGAAAAGCTCTTTTATCAGCTAGCCAGATACAATGAAGGCAAGCGACTCCCTCGGGCACAAAAGCTCCTTGGTAGGGAAGAGGCTTGAGGGAGACACCAAACTGTTCTCAGAATAAATCTCCACAAGAACTCAAAGGACAGACAGGGAGAGAACCCGCGCTCTCTTCTGAGGCGAATGCTAGCCTCCAGTGGGAACAGGGCTGTTCTTGGCTCTTCTATGTCAACTCTGGGCAGGGGGATGCAAGTGGGATTGCCTGAAGAAAGAAACCCTAAGATCTTCAAAAGGCAAGGGCCTGTAAACAACAAAGAAATGGATCCGAGCCAGAGAACAAAGATTAAATGTACCAGGGGAGGTGGCGCTTTGGTTCTTAAAAATAGAGATGAGAGGAAGTCTCAAGTGGGGGGTCTTTGGCACCATTCCAGAACTGAGAAACTGGACTCCGCCCAGTGAAGGCCAGCATGGGCTTCAGGGAGCCTATCTTGCTTGAATCTTGAAGGATTCTCCCAAGGCAGCAGACTTCATCTTGCAAGGCCAAAGCACCCCCCCACTTATGAACAGCACGTGTAGAAAGTGCTGAAATTGGCTAAAGAAAATAATCTCTCAGCTCCACCTTTAATTACTCTGAAACTGCCTCCAGGGGACTGTGGCATCAAGTTTGACAAACAGCAGAATAATTAGTTTCTTCCCTGGCAAAGGACATCGGTAATTGCCCACAACCGTGCTGCCATTGTTCCTTGCACGATAAAACTCCAGATCACAGTTTGAAATTCCAGATTCCTTGTCTCCTCAGATCTGATTCCCCAGGAATCTGATCCCAAAGCACTTGCATAACCAGACTTAGGCTCCGTAGTTGCCAAAGCGGTCACAGAGCACACCACCACTCCAGCCAAAGGCTGCACTGTATGAATCACAAGGCCCGCACGACCGCTCTGGCCCAACTTTGCAATCCTTGACTCACAGAGGACTCATCTAGTCTGATGCCCACCATTACGCAAGCATCTTTCTCCAGGTGGCCTGGGGCGGTTTACGAGATGCTGGCTCACCCCTTGTCATGTCACTTGGAAGGAGAACAAAAGCTTGGAAAATGGGAAGGGCATTTTTTTTAATGGGGAAACTGAGGCTCCAATAAGCCCTAAAGTGAAATGTGTGGGCATTTCTGAGTCAGACACACTAGAAGAGCCCAAACCAGTTCTTCTGAATCCTAAATGGTCTATTTCTTGCCTAATTTTATAAAGCTTCTGTGAAAGGCTGTTTTGACGCAGCAAACTCAGAACAGGTGAAGCCAAAACACACATACTCACCGCCTCTTGCTCAACCATTACCCTGCCTCTCCGCCCATCTCTTTCCTCACCTGCAGATTTGATTGGCTCCGTTTCTCTTTATAGGCTCCAGTGGTCCTGTGGGCCTGACAAGCTCCAATCCCGACAGTCACACTACCCCCAGTGCTCACGCCATCCTGACCATTACCTGGTTCTGGATATTCTCTGATCATTCCCTCAGCTGTACCAACCTATACCCCCTTGATGCCTGAACATAGGCTAGACCACTGATGAAAACCAGGCTTCGGTAAAGTTCGCAGATGGAGTGTAAAATGTCCATTTTATTCGTCTACTTAAAAGAAAAACTAGACACTTACCAGCTAAGTGAGCCCCAATTAAAACACTTGCACATCGAAATAGCCCCACTGAATAGTCCCTATTAAAATAGCTGCCTCCGAAGAAGAGAGAGTGGTGCTGGCACCTGTTCCTGCACCTGACTTGGACCCTCTTTTGCGTGGCCTTCTGTTCTGCTGTATGCTGGCGTGTAGCTCATCAAAAGAGACGTGAGCACACAGGCTGCTTTTTCATGCTGCTATTCCAAGCAAGGACTATGTAGGTGTCACCAATGAAACTCACACAGAAGCAGAACAGGACACTGGTGGCACTGCCACGTGTCTCTATCTCCCCGTGAAGCAGCCTGGCTGGCATTGGCCTTCTGCCAACCTCTTTCCTGCCCCCATCCACCCACGAGCTCTTGTTGGGTCAGAAATGCGATTCTTTGACAGTGCCAGACAGCCAGATGATGCTGGGAAGAAGAAAGCAAAAGCAAAAGCAGGTTTCTAAATTAAGCATGGGCTCATTTATAAAAATACATAGCCACAGCCTAGCAACGTGCTCACAGCTTAGCTTTCTCCTGTTACGAAACCGCTGTGGCTGGAGCCCAGGATAATGGAGTCAGCACAGGACCCCACGCACTGACCCCTCCCATGTGCAGTATTCACCGGGAGAGAGCTGGCAGTGGCTGTTGAGTGCCTTGTTCTTCATTCGAGGCTGATCAAAGGCCAAGCTCTGAGAGCAGAGGGGATCCAGAGCTTCCCAAACATAATCAGACCCCTTGAGCAACTTCAGGCTCTTGACAACAGCTAACACACCAGAGGTAAAAACAAATAAAGTCCATTCACCAAAGAGGCAATGCCCCTGTGCTGGTTGTTCACATCACCCCCACAGTCAGGGAGCACCTACAAGTGGTTACTAGGTACCGATTCTTCCTGAAGGTGCTGTGGTTGTCATGGTTGGGAGGGTAGGGAGCATGAGATACGCTGAGATATATAACTCTCACTATCCCCGAACCCTCTCTCGCTCTTGAGTCAACAGCACTTCCAGTGGTGACTTTCATTTGAAAGAAGGGCTACGAGACAAAATCGTGGATGATCTTTTGATCTTAGTCTTGCTGGGCACACACAAGTAGAGCCCACAATGTCCTTGTAGACTCTGCAGGAATTTCAGGGACGTGGTGTGGTGTGGAGGATTTATTCCTCTTACCAGCTCTCTCAAGTTATGGAATGATATGTTGAGTCAGGGACTATGACCCAAAGACTATGAGTATCTATTCTGAGTTCCCTTAGGATCAGAAAGATGGGGCTTCGTCCTGATTCATAGGAGCAGAAGCTTCTGGGAGATTCCAGGTTCTCCCTAGAGACCATAGAATGGCCAAGGCAGCACGCCAAAATGAGTTCAGAGTCAGTCCCGTTCCTCAGTTACAATACTAAAGAGATCGGAGAAATCGGTCGAGAGTGTCCTTCAAAAGTTGGTCTTCTCCTAATCTGGCTTAGCCAGAAATGATGAAACCACATCCTTATCAGTAATTAAAAAAAAAGGTCTCGATCAAAGCAAATATTATTTTTGAATTAACAATATGCATGTGAAAAAAACTAAGCATCAATAGAATATAGTACAATAGCATCCAGCTTGATCTGGCAGAGTATGATAGTTTTCCTAGACCCTGTGACTATTCCCATTAGGATCCAGCCCTAGGAGAATCAGCATACAAACTGAGCAGGCTACCTCTAGTCTATAGTGACGGCGCCCTGGTGGTGCTCAGGGATGCCTCTCCACAGCAGGCAAGCCACAGCAACAACTCTGCAGGATGTACTCCAACCTGATGAGCCCACCATGGGTCACTTAATCCTCCCAACCCAGTCCTCCTGTGTCTGATGAGGCTGTTCGGTGATAAGACCCCACTGAGAAGTTGTGTTGGATATGGTTGCCTGAACAAGACCAACAGCATGACACCAGTTGGCATGCCAGTGTGGATGGGAGAAATCTCATAGGAGCGCCAACCCTCGATAAATTGCTTCAGGCAATAAATGGCTGCCAAGAGAGGGAGACTATGTTTTCTCCAGGATTGGCTCCTGACGGATCATCTAATCCAATTGGTCAGCCCTAAACATGTGCACATGTGAGCAACAATGAGTGGACTCAACAGGTTACATTGTATGTAAAAATAATTAAAAGAATAATAATTAATAATAAATAATATAGTAATAATTAAAAGGAGAGGTCATTAATATGAGAAGGACACAGGAGGAGCAGGAGGGAGAGGGAGGGTTAGAAACAACCTAAATATAGTACCTCAGGCATGAAATTGTAAAAAAGAAATGATAATTTATAAAAAAGAGAAATTGTGGTGATTTCATGAAAACAGAACCTAAGACTCATCCCTGTGACCTTACCATTCCGGAAACTCTGAACTGACCTACTAAGCAGGGGCAATCTGACTATGTGTTCTGCACTGTGTGAGGGTCCACAAAGCTCTATGATAGCACACTTCCCAGTCTCCAAGCTCATTCTATGTGGCAGTGTTTTGTAATTATAAAGACATATGATGAGTTTGCTTCTGATGCCAGAAGTAAGTAAGCGTCTTTGTTGGAAAACTGAGGATAGTGTCTGATTCTCGATGCTGTAGGCTTTGGTCCATCTGAATCGTAAGCCTAATTGTGTCAATTCCTTGGCTTTGTATATCAGAGACCTCTAACACTGATTTCTGTAACTATTCCTCTTCCTGTCCAATCCATAGAAGGGTCTAGGGTGCAGTTGTACACCGCTGTGTGGGCTCCCCAAGGAAGACAGAGAGGCATTTTCATAACCGCAAACCCTGCCAGACCTCAGGAGAGGGAACCACCATCCTGCCCAGCACTGTACTGGACAGTGGAGCCCTGAGCCTCTAAGATCAGGTGTTTTTATTCTTTCAGAACTCCTCAGGTAGTCTACTGATAGCACATGCAGATCATTAGCAATTAAACATTCCACACAGAAATCCAACACCTGCCAACAATACAAAAACATAATACATAAAACAATTATTTTATATATAACTAAAACTAAACTTCTGCAACACTGGGGTTCTAAAATTCATGAAGAACCTTCAAACTCACATGGTCTCAACTCTTCCCTTTGAAGATGGAGGCCCAGAGGCAGGAAGGGCCAGGTGCTTGTCCAAGAACGTCTGCTTAGTTTCACTCACCCTGACCTCACTTCCCCCTACAACTTAGCAATATTTTGCGAGTGGGTTTTCTAGGACAGTAGCTCGAATTCCACCCTTCTGGAGCTTGGACAACCATTTTCTTCTGGACATCACACCTCTCAGGCCTTTGGACTTCAGCATATGTATCAGAAGTCCCCTAGATTCTCAGCCTATAGCACATGTACCAGAAGCCCCCTAGGTTATATACCTCCGGCACAGGTACCAGAAGTGCCCCAGATTCTCAGCCTTCAGCCTTAGACTGAATTACACCAGGTTCTTCTAGATTGAAGACAGTGTGGGTGGGACTTTTTAATCTCCACAATTACATGAGCCAGTTCCCAGAATGAGCCCCTTGTATGTCTATATACTCATATACCAAACAGTTCATTAACCAATTAGCTGGCAGGCAGATAGCTGATAAATGGACAGATAATTAGGGAGATGGGTTATAAATAGATATAGATATATGATTGATTGATTGATAGATAGACAGATAATATCATATAAATCATATTGGTTCTATTTGTCAGCAGAACCCTAACTAATACAGAGTCCCATCAATTATAATCACATTTCCCTGCTGTTATTTAAGCTAGGTTGCTATTCAGGATGTGGGGTGGAGACCAGAATAGCAGTAGAGGGATGGGAAAAGCGTGGTTAATAAAGAAGGGCAGTTACAGGACCAGGAGTCTCACGTGACCCCAGTGTTAGTGGATTACAATTTTGGAATTTGATCTTCAGTCTTGAGAAACAAATATGTAATTAACCTCGTATTGTTTGCATTAATTTTCTTTCTCCCAGAAATGACAGACTGTAGTCATGCAAAGTATAGATGTACTTAATAGAAGCTGCCATCAAGTTTTGTTAGAAGAATATGTTCAGAAGGGAGCTGGGGCTTTGTATCTGAGTGGCAGGTCTCCCCCAGCCACTCACCTTTTTTCAGCAGATTATCTCACATTCAGCTAATAAAAACGTCCAAGTAATTTTATGTGGAACCCCTTCCCCTTGCCTGCCTTCACATCTACCCACATGCATGAAGCCAAAGGTCTCTCCAGTTCCATTATTCCCTAAGCAACTCACCCATAGGAAGAACAGTTTTTCATTTGGTGCATAACAATTTTTCCTACCTACAATAGGTCTTTTGTGACAACCATCTTAGTGTGACCAGGCCTTAAGGGATTACTAGGAAATGGGATTTTAGATGCCAATTAGAAAATTTCATGGCAGGCGGGTAAATTGATCACCCTAATGGGTTTCCTGCCCCTTTCCTAAGGACCTTTCCACACAAATAACAAATCAAAGAGCATATGAGTTGAAACCAAAAAGCATTACATTGCTAGGTGGAATTGGAGATCAGGAAAACAACTGGAATAGATGAATGAAGCGAAGTGATTGGTCTTTAATGAAAAGATCCAAGAGTAAGATAGGAAAACCAGGTGATCATGGAGCAAAAGTAACCTGTCCATATCAAGGGATTCATGTAAAGGCATAGACCCTGTTCATCAGAAAGAAAGCTGGAGAGAAGGCTGGGTAAAGGCGTGTGTCACCAACCAGATGATCTGAGTTGATCCCTGTGACTCACGTGGTAGAAAGAGAAAGCTAACTCCCACAACATGTCCTCTGACTTCCATGTATGTGTCACGCCATGCTCATGAACACACACACACAATGTAGTTACATCCAATATTGTTGAAGAAAAAGAAGCTAGATTAAGGAAAATCACAACAATCCACATTACATAAAAATAGAGCACGTGAGTTAAAGCAAAGGATGCTATCTTAGGCCTTCCCGGCCATTGAGGATTGAGAGGCTCTGTGTCGGTTCACGGGTGTTCCATTGACCATATACTACAACATGACTGGCTGAGACTCTCTACGGTTGTGACACTCTGGTCTCAACTTGCAGGTCTATATTACTCATTATCCCTAGGCTTTGGATTAAATTGTTAAAGCCTAGACTCCAATATTGTTTTTGTAATACTTTTATTAATAATTTGAGTTTCATACACTGTATCCCAATAACATCCTCTTCTTATTCCTCCATGTTCCACCCTCCCAGCCCCTGCCCTCAAGAAAGAAAGGAAAAACAAAAATACACACACACACACACACACACACATACTCAAAAAAAATGAAAATTAAATAAAGCTTGTGTGGCAGGATCATGGATGTTGGACTTTACCGTGGTCTTTGTAGGCAGAAGGCTGCTCTGATTGTGAACTTTGACCTGGCCCATACAAGCCCAAGATGAAGCATGACAGAGTTCAACCTAAAGTTGGGCCTCATCACACCCAAACCCAGATACTGGTATCTTTCAAACATCAGGGCATCCCACAGACCCCATCGCCATCCCTCAGGGACCAGGACCTCACACCCATAGACCCCCAATATTGTAAAGTATTCTCAAATGGCATTTCCCAAAGTGGAACTGATGTGGGTTCCTATTTACATTTTTGCTTAAGTCCAGGTTTATCCCATGTGAACTAAGCTGCCAGTTAAACAATACCTTAATGACTGCCGTCTAGAACTCACCCTCCATTACGCTCGGGCCCCGTGCAATTGTTAGAGTCCACTCTAAAGAACCTTTTTCCATCAGCACCAATTTAAAATGCAGAAATTTCTCATTGCAAATTTTAGCTAAGCTTTTTTTTTTTTTCTTCTTTTGCAAAAAGGTATGCTAGGGGCCATAAATCCCTCGTGGTCCTAGGCGTGTGGTACTGAGAGCCTAGATAGTACAACAGATGAGCGTGTTAGACGCCAAGATCCAAATCCAAACCGTTCTATTTTTAGGTAGCAGTATTCTTGAACGTGTCTTGGCATCTCATCTTTATGGATAGTTAAAGCAATCATATTTATTTTTGTGTGCAAAAAATGCTTTGAAACACTGACAGCCTCATAATAATTGTCTAATAAATGTCAGTGTCTATCTCTTCCTCTTACATAGGTAGATTTGCTATTTGTTTTATCTTCATAACCCTATGGGCATGACCATTAGCCTAGATGCATTAACTGAATGACCTTGGAATCTATGATATCTTGAGTCACGAGATGACAGCTCAAGCACACATCTCCCTGAGTTGATTAGACCCTATGAGATGTCAAGTTCCTAGCTAGTAGCTCAAATCTACAGCCTTTATTGTATGTGTGTATGTGTTCACACGTGGGAATGCGTGAGCACATGCCTGTATGTAGAGGCCAGAGGTCAACTTCAGGTGTCTTTCTAAGTTGCTTTTCCATCTTATTTTTTCAGTAACGGTCTCTCACTGAACCTGGAAGTCACCAGTTTGTTTAGATTGGCCTGCCAGGGATCTCCCTGTCTCTGCCTCCCCCATGCTATGACTACAGATGTGTGGTGTTACACCTAGCTTTTTACATGAGTACTAGGGATAAAACTCAGTCTTTTCCTGTGCAGCAAGCACTTTAATGACTGGACCATCTCCTCTTTCTCTGAGCATTTCCTGTGTCCTGGTAGAAAGCGCCATGAAACCTTTTCAGGGCAAAGGATGCATAGACAAGCTGAGCCTCAAGTTTCCTAATTAGAGGATTGGGGGCAGAAGACACATGGTCCCCTGTCTGATATAAGCGCCTTGCTTATACTCTGTAGCAAGTCCTGCCTCCTGACCTTACCTTCCTGATCCTCCAATAAGCGTAAGAAAATCATGTGTTGAAATTTAGTTACTAAGTCAATCAATCCAAAGACACAGACCATTAGGGAACAAGGAAGGGACTCATCTTACAGAAACTTGTTTCTAATAACCGTATTTTGTTGCTAAGCAACTCTGATGATGTCTACCGGGTATTAAGTAAATGCCTGTGAGTCAGAAGAAGGCATCAGAGAAAGTTTTACTCAGGCTTCAGATGAATGAACAATATTGCGTATGGAGCAAAACGGGAGGCACACCATGTTTTACTCATGCTTTGAGGTTCGACACTTGTTTGGGGAGTTGGCTGTGAAGAGCTTGATTGTTCATTCATCACTTCGTGGATGGAGTCATGGTGTAGCCTGTCTCCATGGTTCACTGGAGAAGACTAGTAATTAAAGTTATGGTGAGACCTAACAGCAAACTCAGGGAGGTAGAGTGGAATTCCCCAGAAGTAAGAAAGAGCTTTTGAGGCAAATTAGATGTTGCAACTCTCAGATCCCACAGCGCAGTCATTATGCTAAGGAGATGAGGTGAACTGTGAATCCACCAATGAGAAGAGCACAGAGTGAGGCCATTTCCAATGGTCCTGTCTCCGGCTTGCCTGGAGAGGCTGGGCGGGGATGAAGCCAATTCCACAATCTCTTCCACCAGAGTTAACATGGAGCTATGCCTCCCATTGATGAAATCGCAGAAAACCCTTTGGTGTTATTTCCTAAATCTCAAAACATGTATTTCCTAATAAGTAAATGTGGCGTTTTCAACAAAGCAACGTTTGGAGGTAGGAAGGAGGATTTCCAATAATATTCAATGTCTTCTGGATAGCCTTTACGGCACTATCGTTTTCATCCTGAAAACAGTTTAAAATGCCAACCAGGAGGAACCAGGTGGCTCGGCAGGTAACATTTGCCAGGAAGCCTGAGGACCTGTGTTCCATTCATGCAGCTCAAATGGAAGACGGTGAGAACTGATTCTTACAAGTTATCCTCTGATATCCACATGTGCACTGCGGCATACACACACACACACACACACACACACGCACACGCACACGCACACACACACACAGAAAGAGAGAGAGAGAGAGAAAGAGAGAGAGAAGGAATTGAAATGACAACCCACAGCCTGGAAATGTAGCTCAATGGAGAACGTACTGATCATGTGAGGTCCTGAGCTGGGTTTCTAACACCACTAGGAAGTAAAAATCTTTCAGTACCAAGGAGGCTGAGACAGGAGAACTATGAGCTCAAGGCCAGCCTCAGTAGGCTACAGGAATAAGATCCTGTCTCATTGAAGGCAAATCAGTAAACAAATCAACCATAGGACTGATTTGCTGGAGCTCGAACTGCGAGAAGCGCAGAGGTAAGCTGTAAGCTGCGTAAAGAGCTGCTGGCAGGACAGTGTCAGGACCATCTTTGCTCTGTTCTTTGCTCCTAATGTCTAAAGGTATCTCCAAATCCAGAAGTATGTCTCACAGATCTGCCAGTCCCTTTGCACTGTGTGGCCTTGCTACGGGCCTCTGCTTCCTCATCTCTGCTCAGGAGGTAGACTCTCAACTAGGGTAAACAGCGGAGCAGTTTAAACACACAACTGTCTCCCCCAACTCCGTCATATCCTTCCTTCCAGCAGAAGGAAAGATACCACAAACCCATAGCACAAACGGGGCCGTGTCATTTTGTGTTGATGTCAGCTTCCTTGGCCAGGAAACCACTACTTCACTTTGCTTTAAGGTTTCCATCCAAATAAATGCAATTGTGTGAGCCTTGTTCTCTGCTCCTGACCAGGGCAGCAGGGACAGGCTAATGGGCAGAGGATTCTGGTGGGAGCAGAGAAACTGAAGCACCGTGTGTGTTCACCAAAGAAGGGTTACTTGAAACTAGAAAGCCGCCAGTGGTTTCTGGGAAGGAGAAGATGGAAAGACTCTCCATGGCAGTGAAAGACATCGCCTCCATCTGGCTGGGGATGTAGCTCTGTGATCGAGCGCTTGCCTGGCTTGTGCAAGGTCCTGAGTTAGATCCCTAGCACCGCAGAGCAAACAGGGAAAGCAAAGTCAGTGAAAGACGATGAAAAGTGTGCGCGGTAGGATCAGCAGAGGGAAGGAGCAATGAGCAGCAGGGGGAGGGGGGAGCTGGAAGCACAGCAATGACAAGTGTGCCATGGCCTAAGACCCAGCAACCTGGAGGTTGGCAGGCTGAGCATAGTCCCCAGAGGCCAAAAGACCTTTACCCACACCAGCTCTGCTTTGTAAATGTTGCATGTCAGTTACACGAGTGAATATCGTTTCTTCTGTATTATACCTCTGAAGGTTTTCTACAATGAGTTTGATCACATTTACCCTCTCCTCAAACTCCTCCCAGACCTCCCCCCTCCCCGCTCCCTGCACACCCAAATCTTTGTCTGTTTTGTTTGTTTGTTTGTTCGTTCATCTTGTCTCCCGTCCAGCCCAATTAGAGATGCCATATTGTGGTGACTGTGTGGCCTTTCACTGGAGCACAGTCCACCTGCCAGTGGCAACACTCACGAAGAAAATTGACTCTCCCTCTCCCAGCAGCTATGGATTGGCAACGGCTCGTCAGCCAGTTTGTGTTCAGCTTCCCTCTCTATGCTGGGATCTGTGCTGACTTGCACTTGCATGGGTCTTGTGCAAGCTGTCACAAGGCTCTGAGCTTGTATGTACAGTTGCCCTCGTAATCCCTAAGACTGGTTCCTTGTAGTCATCCACCTCCTCTGCTTCTTACTGCCTTTGCTCCCTGTCTTCACAGTGACCTCTGAGCCTTGGGAGGAGGAGGTGGGGTGTAAATGTTCCATGTAGGGCTGAGAATTCCGTAGGCTTTTGTTCTCCGAATCCTGGCCAGTTATGGGTTATTCAGCATCTACTGCGAATAGAAAGCTTCTGTGATGATAACTGAGAAATGCATTAACCTATGAGTAGAATAGTAAGTCAGTTTAATATCTCCACTTAGCGGGATGTATGTAGTTTTCAATGTCCATCACCTCTATACTTAATGTATGTGATTTATCTGATTTTAATTATCTATCTATCCAGTCCAGATCTAATCCATGAGTGTCACATGCCCATAAGCAGCTCTCCTCAATTACCAATTTTATAGTGATTCTCACATTTATATTCAATAAGATTCATGACTAAAACCGCGGGTATATTCATGCTCATTATACCTTATAGTCACAGATACACACAGATTAAAGCTGTCTTTATCTGCCACGCTCTGGCAACCGTCATTTCTGCACGTTTGTAATGCATGGAGAACCTCTTTAATGCCAAGCGTCTTGGAATTTCCAAAAATGAAAGTAAATGTGTGTGTCAGACTTCATGTTCATGCATGATCCCCAGGAGTGTCCATGGTAAGAGAGTGCTGTGCCATTGAGATCCGTGCCAAGTCCTGTCCGTTAGCCAGAATCTCGATGTTAAACAACTTTTTAATATTCCAGTCATTAAAATTTGACAAAAATGCAGAGAAATCTTATAACCACTCATCAGAATATTGACTTACCTCAATCATCTTATATTTTAAGTCTAATAATGATGATAAATCTAAGCTATGACGATACATGAGATATATTTATGACACACGTTTGGAATTTGAGATAAGATGTTAACAATAGTTTATGTAATTTGCAAATTAGTTGTTCAGTTTGCAGTTATAGTATTTTTTTTTTAAAGAATATTTTTTGACTCCATGGCTTGCTGAGAACCATCGACTTGCTAACAACCACCACCAAAACTGAGAGATAACATAGTTGAGACTAAGCGGTAAATGCGACTTAGTTAATCTGTGTGTTACTAGTTGACTATCCCCAACAACATCTGCTCGGGGCTGGTTTGAGGTGTAATCTAGCATCTTCCTTCTGATCCGTGCAGCTTGAGTCGTGGTGGTGCATACTGCAGGTTTATTGATGGGTCTTCAGTCTCCTGGAAGCTGAGCCCCCTGTAGTGGCTTTGTGCTCCTCTTCCTAGAAAACCATCTTTAATGTGAGCTTCTCTGAAGCCAGGAGAATGAAAGCCTGAGACCCAAAGGTGAGTTTAGTACCTCGCCAACATCTTCTCCAGTCTCCCTTGGACAGCGTCCTTTCTACAAGCCTGCCTGTGTGTCAAATTGTTTGCATGCATTTTCTAATTCCCACTGGAGTCCTATGAAGGAGAGATATTTTCATCCTTGATTTATAATTTGGGAAACCGAGGCATGGGAAAGCGTAAGTAACTTTCCCAAGACCACAGGTTGTTCTTAGTAATACAACCTATTTTCAGAACCAAGCTCCATGTTTTCAAAGCCTTTGTACTCTGCCATTGTACTATTAAGAAAACCCTGGATAGAGAAAACCAGAGGCTACTAGTATATATATTGGCTCACAGTTCTGGAAACTGGAAAATACAAGAGTCAAGCATCCATGTCTGCATGGCTTCTGGCATGGGCCTCATGCTGCCGCTGATCCGGCAGAGGAAAAGTGAGCAGGTACAGAGCTTCTTTGTTTTTTTTTTTTCTTTATTGTTTTGAGAGCACAGGGGTGGGAGGGTGGAACGGGGAGGGATGGCAAGAGGGTGTTATCGAGATACATTGCATGAAACTCAAATTATTAATAAAAGTATTATACATTTAAATGAGGTAGAAATGCAGCGGTAATCTTGCTGTCTAACAACCTGCTCAAGTCCTGTGAAACCACTCCAGCAAGACCTAACCCAGTCTCCAGAGACTTGGCTCAGCCTCTCAAAACAGGCATTTCATTCGCTGATTTATGAGGCTGGACTTCCCAAGACCTAACTGCCTTACAGGGTCCACTACCTTTCAACAGTCTTAGATTCAGAATCAAATTTCAGCTTTCGTGGTCTGTGCTATACACAAAACACAGCGGCAATCCCTTGTCTTTTCGCGGAGGAGCAGATGTTGGGAAGAGTATATAATGAATGGTATACAAAACAAAAATTCCTTCGAAAAGAGGGCTGTTGTCATGTTAGTCCTCTGCAAGGACACCTATCGTTCTGAATTAGACACCATGTGTGGTCTGATTAGGAGCACTGAAAAGCATAGGGTAAGTGCTTGGCAAATATTTATTGACCTAATACAACCAGTTATATAACCAAGCAAGCATAGGTGGGGCAGCATGGGGAAGGGAAGGGAAGGGAAGGGAAGGGAAGGGAAGGGAAGGGAGGGGAGGGGAGGGGAGGGGAGGGGAGGGGAGGGGAGGGGAGGGGGGAGGGGAGGGGAGGGAAGGGAAGGGAAGGGAAGGGAAGGGAAGGGAAGGGAAGGGAAGGGAAGGGAAGGGAAGGGGGTGGCCAGGGCTGCCCTGCAATATCTAGGCATGAGGAAGCTAAGCCTCTGCCACTGCTGACAGCTGTACTCAAGATGCTTGGCAATTCAGAGGAGTCAAGCCTGCTGGTGGAGCACCATCACAGCCCGAACCAGAAGAGCCAGGGCTGGCCAGCATTGTCAGTGGGTCATTGCTGTCCCTAGTGCAACCCTGCCTCTCGTTTGGGGACAGCTTATGGAACGAGCATGGGATTTGAGCGTCACTCAAAATCCACATTCTTTAGCCTAAAGCTATGAAGACGCTAAGGACAGAAGTTTTCCTTACTATGGGACTTTAAGTTATGCCTCCACGCTATCATCGGTAAAGGACGGTGAATAATTCCTGCTCCCTGGGCTATTAGAGATTAATGAGCTCACTGTAAACATTATTACAACAGAGTTTGGACTAGAGTGAGCACTACATGTAGGTTTACCAAATCACTCTGAACCTTGATTTCTGAAGAAAGTGGCTCTATGGAGAACCTCTTGGTACAGTATTGCACACATGGAAAGCTCTGTGACTTTTACTATTCTTGTCTTTTCTAGTACGCGTTCTTCTCCAGGAAGCGGAAGATAAATATCCTTAGGGTAAAGTTAATTGAATATCAACAAGCTATCCGGTGAATATTTCTTGTTTCTGTTGACAATTTTGGAAGAACAAGAGCAACTTCTACATGACTCTGGACAGGCCACTTTCCTTGTGTCTTAATTGTCACTGCACTGGCAAAAGTGGAGCTATTCTAAAGAGAGACACTTGTGCCCCTTTCCTGTTTTGGCTATCAGACTACTGCTACAGTGGATCCCAAGGAGTTGAAATTTCCTGAGGAGTCTGATGCTGAAAGAGAAAAGGCCCTGATGCCTGCCAGATCGGGCACATGCAGAGTGGGAGTTATCCCCCAGAAAAAGGTTTACATGGCGCTAACTACTTATCAAATCACTTCCTGGAAAAGACTGGAATTGAGACTGTGCTGAATCACTGATGAGCAGGACCACACCTTGACCAAGACTGCTCAGTTATGCAATCCTCTGGCCTCCATTTAAACGTGAACCTTTGTCAGGATGCCGAGAATGGGCTTGAGGCCATGGTCTATATTAATTTGTTCCTCTTCCCAATGTGGCCATATTAAGTACACCTCCTTTCTCTGCCTTTCCAACTGTTTGTCTCTTCATTAGCCTTTTGATGATGGATTGTCAAGACTTATTTATTAGGGCTTCTGGGGCCTGGTCTCTGACCCTAACAACCCCAGGGAGATTACCTTCATTCCCCAAGGTTCTGGTGAAAATCTTCAGGGGTCCAGATGATCCATATTACACCAGAGAGTCCACTTCTCTTAAAAAGTCAACAGGGGGTACTTGATTCTTCTGGGACTACCATGATAAAGCAGCACAAACATGGTGGCTGGAAACACAGAAATTATTCTCTCAGTGGGACCAGCTCCATCTGAAGGCTCCAGAGGACTATCCTTCTTCATCTCTTCCAACTTTGAGGGCTTGAGATATTCTGTGGCTTTTGACATTCCTCTCTCAGGTTTTATCTTACTGGCTTCTTCCCTCTGCATGTCTGTCCAAAATTTCTTTTTGCCTTTTTCTTTTTAAGCCGTCACTGGGCTTAAAATTCATTGTAATTAAAGATACTTTAAATACCTTTGATTTAATTACTCCGTAAAGACACGGTTTACAAATCCGTTCCCATTCACAGGTGCCAGGGATTAAGGCATGACCATATCACCTGGGGTCAACTATTCAATCCGCTCTCAGGAGACAATAGAATCCTCGTTGGAGATATATAGAATCTGTCTTCCTACCTTTTTAGAAACTACCTACATGCTTCATTTTCTGTTTTTTTTTTTTCCTTTTCCTTGAATACTTCTTCCAGTCTTGTGCATCCTGCCAAGATGGATGGATACAGCTAGAGGGGCAGTGAGCCATCAGTCTTTCTGTTCCCTCCTGGGCTCTTTTCTGATCATGTCTGTACCTGCTTCCTTGCACGGACTTGCTGTGAGCTGTGCTTTAGATCCTCAGCCCTGTACTCACCTGAATGCTGCTTCTTCTTCTCATTCCTCCCAGCAGCCCAGCAGGACAGCCAGGAGAACTGGATGTCACCCTGAGACTTGGCAGTGCCAGCTTGCCCTGCCTGGCTCTTTACCAGGGTTACCTTAGGCACACACCATGTTTCATAGATGAGGCCAAACTGGAGACCCTGCTAAGCTGGAACAAGAAGAGGCAGCAGATCTGGGTCAGGGCAGGGATGGTGTTTACAGTTGGACCAGGCAAATAGGCTCAGAAGGAATCTGGGTTGCACTCTTGGCAGAGTGGTGGGAACATGAAGCCTGGTATACCGGTGGCAACAGACCGGCCTTCCTGCACAGCTCCTCTGATTGGGTAGGTCTGTGACACGTGGCATGTTGTAGATGTCAGGAGCCAACTACGTTTAGCATATCTTTCTTGATGGTTTGTTTTATACCAGGATGTAAGGATACAGAGATAAGACACTGTTTGTCTTCTATGTAGACGAAAGTATATCAAAGGTCACATACATATAAAACACCAACTGTTATAAAGTGATAATTAAATGTGCAGTGTTAGAGGCGGTCTGAGGACTGAGAGAGGGAGGACTTGGTCTGTTTCGAGCAAAGGGGTAAGGAATAGGTCAAGATAGGAGTCCAGAAGAGGTCACAGTTAAGCCAAAGTTTAAAAGACCCAGTAAGTAGGGGAGGGGAGGTCGGCGGGTCCCTTCACAGCTCCCAGTCCTTTTCCGTTCATCTCATCTATAGCCTGGCCTTATAGGAACAGCAGAGTGTTCACAGAAACCCTTTTGTGTTTTATTTAACCACCTATTTGGTTGGCAGTAATGCAACCGGTATTAAACCTATTCTAAAATGAGTCACGGCCCAGGGAAAGAACCAGCTAAAAATGACTCCACTTCAAAGTGATTGGTTGTGAATAGAGACCGAATGTCAACAGCCCCAGTCACTACTGCTACTGCTGACCCTTCACAGCGTCCTGCTCCATAATGTGCTAAACCTTAGAGGTCAGCGTGTTTCAGTGGTCACTGTTGAGAGTAGCACAGGGCCTATTTGGTACACTCGTTATTAAAAACATTTTTCTGGGGGCTGGGTAGACAGTATTTGGAGAAGTCCACAAGCACGTGGACCTGGGTTCAGTACTCCGGTATAATAAAAACAAAACCAGCGTGGCTGTTCATGTCTGTAAACTCAACACCGGGGAGGCAGAGATATGCGGATCTCTAGGGCACACAGATCATCCAGCTTAGCCTAATCGGCAAGCCTCGAGACCAGTGTGAGACCCTGATTAAAAACTGAGGGTAGATGGATACAGAGGAACAACACCCAAGCTCCCTGGCTTCCACTTGCACACACACCCCTGCGTGTGTACACCTAGATGCACAAACCAATGTTTTCCACTGACTTTGCGTGCAATGTTGCTGTGTCTTGGTTACCAAGAAAGCAATCCCCAATCTCTGTTGAGGCGACAAGGCTCTGCTTGTTATTTCCTGCTCTGCATGTTTCAGGACACAGTGAATGTCTCTTTGACTTTAACTTTAACATGTTTTAAAAATTACTGGGGGTATCTGTGCAAATGTATATGCAGGTGCCCAAAGAGTCCAGAAGTAGGTGTCAGATCTCCTGGAGCTGCAATCACAGGCAGTCGTGAGCTGCCTGACTTGGGTGCTGGGAACCAAACTAGGGTCCTCGGCAAGAGCAGTCTGAGCTCTTAGCTGCTGAGCCACCTCTCCAGCCCTTTCTTTGTCCCTCCTTGGCTGTGTCTTCCAGCCATCACCTTTGTGACGACTATCAATGTATTTGAGTTTAGAAAGTGATGCGTCTTCATTAGTATTCATTTTATCCAATTATCGGGTTTTATTTAAGTAACTTAACTGGATAATTTACACATACGTTTTAAGTATATTCCAAAATCAAAGCAATTATGGATATACTGGTCAGCATTTGATGTGTACAGCATATATGTCAGCATTGAATATGTAAGTCCAGAGGTTTTAGGATCAAAACACAGACCTCAAAAATATAAAGGCCGTCAGACATAAAAGGTTGTCTGAATCCATTTATGTTCTGACCAAGGGGATTAAAATCAGATCGGGGCTTGCCAAAGGTTGGATAGGAGAGGGAAATTATTGCAAAGAAGTGTAGGAAGTTTAAGAAATGCTCTGTACCCTGATCACAACAATGTTTACATGCCTGAACACATGTAAAATTCAACCAACTGTGTGATCAAAAAGCACGAAATTTAATATAATCCTATCTCCATATGTTTTAAGGACAGTCAGGCTGCTTCTGACTCCCTTCCCAGGAGAATTCACGTGGCCTCCTGTTTTTTTACCTGCTGTTTGGAATGCCTGGGAAGGCAAGCTTGAGTTTTACCGTCTCGCGCCTCTTCCCTCTAAGAGAGGGGTTCTAGAGTATGATACTGCGTGACTCAGGCACAAAGAAGCTGAGCAACTTAAATGTGAATCATTAGGAGAGAAGCATAGCACATTTGAAAATCCCACAATATAAAGTACCGACACACATGTATACAATATTTTAGAGATACGCAATAATTTTCTACATGATTTAGAGATTTTGTTTCTGAAATGATTCTCACTACTCTCTACCAATAGGCATGTGAATCAGTAGCAAATCACCAGGAGGAATGTCCTGAGCCCCAGACTCTCTCACTGTCTTGGAGACAAGTCTGAGACCAAGAGAGCAGTTGGCTTCTCGTCTTCTTAGACCTCTCTTCTCTCCCTGTTTCTCCATGTGTCTTCTTGCTGTAAGCCTGCACTCTAATTGATTCTTATAAGGATGCCAGTCTTCCTGGATTAGAAACCACCTTACTGATTTCGTTTTCACTCAGTTACCTCCATAAAGCTTTATCACCAAGTGCGGTCACATTTGGAGATGTTTTGGGCTGGGATTTCAAAATAGGAAAGGATGCGCACCATTCAGACACCATAAGTACACCTGCCCCTCCTTCCTTCTCCACACGGGTCCTTTCCTATGGTAGCCACCCGCCAAGCAAACTGCCCCTCCCATGATGGAGATTTCTGTATCTTTTTCACCTTAGTTACCTCCACATCTCCTTGGTAACCTTCTGGGTTGTATCCATGTAAGAAAAAGGAGAGAAACCAATGCACTAAGAGATCCCAAGGGTGTAACAGTATTGCATGCACAGTAGGAAGCATGTCCTGTGATATTTTTGCTTGCTTTTTTCGGTTTAAAACACCTATCTTTACACTTCACTTTTATTTGTGGTATATCTATGTGCTCATGTGTGTGTGTGAGTGTGTGTGTGTGTGTGTGTGTGTGTGTGTGTGTGTGTGTGTTCCTATATAGGTAAAGAGTCCCAGAGGTTAATATTGGGTGTCCATCTATACCTTACATTTTGAGGCAGGGTCTCTCACCAAATTTAGAGCTTACAAATTGGCTACTGGCTAGCCAATGAGCCCCATCACCCAGGATCCTCCTGTGGCCATCTCCTAGTGTCAGGATTATACACACAGGTAGCCATGCGTAGCTTTTACATGGGTACTAAGGATCGGAATTCGGTTCTTCATGTTTGCAAAGCTAGCATTTTACTAACTCAGCCACCTTCCCAGCCTGACTTGGTATGTTCTCACAGGTCCTTGCCTTGAGAGGTTATATAAAGCATCTGTGAACACTTCAATTCACATGTGAAATATGTCCGTAGAAACAAAAGTGCTGCCCACAGCACACACGTCTTCTATTCGCCACCACCACCACCACGACTATAAATGGGTAAGGAATGGTTGAATAGCAGCTGTGAAGCAAGGCAGCCTGTTCAGGTTTAACACCAGCATCTGCAGCTAGCATGAATAATGGATGGTGAGTCAGGGCCTTACAACAATTTATCTCTGAGTAGCACAATCTTTCAATCTGCAAATGCATCTTCCGCTGAACGGCAGGGGGGCTTATTGAATGTTGGGAGAAAGCACTTGAGCTGGCTCTACTTCCTGACACAGTACTCCCAGGGAGCCCAGCAAGCACTGCAAGCAAGCCTCTCCTCGAGTATTCTCGCAGTCTCAGAGAGCAGCAGACAGAAGCCTACGTCGCTCAGACCGTGCGCACAAGAGCAATTGCAGTCTCCACTTTAAGGTTCAACGTTTCTTTTAGATTCTCTTGAGAATTCCATATAAGTATATAACAAGATATATCATATCTACCCCCCCTTTCCCCCTGCATCGTCCCCCATATCTTCCTCAGCACACCCCCCTCCCAACTTTCTTTTCTTCTTCTTCTTCTTCTTTTTTTTTTAATAACCTACCAAGTCTAGTTAGTGCTGACCTTATGTGCGTAGATTGGGGGTCATCCGCTGGAGCACGGGAATCTTACCAGTGTCCACATCCTCAAAAAAGAATGTTTTTCCCTCCTCCAGCAACCATCAACTGCTCCTCAGTAGGGAGAGAGGGGTGGAGTCCTGCAGATCATCTACCCATCCGGGCCTGCAGTCTGGCTGGCTCGAGCTTGCGTGGGTGTTGTGCAGGTGAACACAGCTGCTAAGAGTTCATGAATGCAACAGCCACGGCTTGTCCAGAAGGCGTCATTTCACGGCACTCCCCCCCCCCCCCCCGCTCCCCACACCAGCTTACACTCTTTCCGCCTCCTTTCTGCGATGCTTCCTGAGCCTTGGAAACAGCAGGAGAGGCCGATATAGATGCTTATGAGTGGGCATTCAGTCTCTGTTTCTCAATACTTTGACCTATCACGCAACTCTCTGTTGACTGCTGCCTACTATAAAAAAAGAAACTTTTCTGACCAAAGTTGAGAGCCTTCCAGATTTATGGGCATAATACATAATACATAGAAGACAATTTGACAGCATGATCATTTAGCAAAATAACAATAGACCTAAGGCCTGTGACCTCCCCAGCTATGGGCTTTAGACCATGAAGGACTACAGCATCAGCCATGAGATTCATTCCTGTGGAGCAGGCCTCAAATAATCAGAAAGCTATGAGTTAGCACCATACCAGCTGTGCTACTATTGCACCTGTGAGTACATCCTGCCTGGCAGGTCAGCATGGCAGCATGTAGGGTCCAGCACTGGTTAAGACCATTAATGTCTTTTCTCCCTTAGCAGCCTGCACAGCACCTTCCACCACTAGCAAACAAAATATAAGGTCTTTAGAATGGGTACTTAGCCCGAGAATCAATAAGTCCATCAAAGTTGAATAGGAGGCACAGCTGATAATCAGTGAACATCACAAAATTAGGATGGTGACAAATGAACATGGTTAGATAGGAAGGTCATGGGACCACACATCAAAGGGAGGGAAATGGACCGATCATCACAATTCTGGATATGAGAACCAAGTATCTCTCTCGGACTTGTGCAAGTCCTGTACCAGATGCTCTGCATATTCTAGGTCAGTGTTGTAGCAGCACTGCCATTTGCTTCTGACAGTCTGCAGATGAGGATGGCAAAGCCCTACACGGTACTCTGGGGGGCAGTTAGAGTCTGACACCCAAGCCTGCTCCCTTTCACTACTCACCACGCTGTAGATATGAGCAGGTGCCATTCATCACAGAGATGAACAGATAAGATGGAGTTTGAGTAAATGGAACATTTCTGAGTATGCTATTCTTTCAAATTATTTATTTTTAATTGTCTTCACAAAGTTCCAAGGTGATCTATCATGCAAACCTGTGAGAAAAAAAATCCACTAAGTGGGGAGTGGGGGGCGGGGACATAACTGATTTTATACTCAAGTTTCTGATGCTCACAGGATGTCACATGAATTTACCCCTTGGGGAGGGCTAGGCAATGTCAAGCCCTCTTCTCTAAGATCCCAAAGACAAGCCAGAGTCCAATTACATCAAAGTTCCCCTAGGAAAATGAGTTTATTGAGCATACTTACAGAGCATGGTTGACCCTAAATTAACCACACTGGAAAGTCTCCTACCCAAGTGATGATGAATTTCCAACAGCTTGAATAGATGGAGTCTCCTTCCCCTCCCCCTCCCCAGCCTCCATACTCTAGGCCCTCAGAGATCCCTAGGTCAGTTCAATTAGAGAATAATTTGCATATAACTAGTTGGGAGGAGTAGCTGGATACTCAGGTGAGGGTCCCCACCCCTTCTTCTGTGAGGGATCTTCAACAGTCAACAAACCCAGCTGTGATGATCTTCTGCAAGCAGACACAAACTGGTCTTATGGAGGCGGCATGTTTGGCTCATAGGTTGGTACTATACAACACGTGAGATGGCTATTTTGAAGTGCATGGCTCCTTCATTAAAGGAAGTCAAGTAAGATCCATTCCTGCTCAGTTTTCAGCAGCTAAGAAGGTGTGGTCTGCCTACAGATGAGTTACTGTCCAATGGGAGACAAGACAGAGTAACTTTCAGAGCAAAAAATATTCAGGCAGCATGCATTTGGTTGCAATACCATTGGTGATGCTTAAAGAAGTTGCCATGGTTTGGTAGAAATTGGTAAGGTCAGTAGGGACAATTGGGAAGACTCCAGAAGGAGCAAAGAACCTGGTGAAGGAAAATGAGTACAACGGAGGGAACCTCCGTTGATAACAGTGGTGCAGTGCTCAGTGCTCTTTGACCCAGACACTTGGCATGAATGTACAAGCAGGAGAGCATGGCTGTGTTGCCTGCACAGAGTCCAGACCTCCCCAGTCAGGCCTGCCCTAACCATGGTGCCTCAGCTGGTCATGTCTGTGACTCAGACTTGGTGTTTTCTTAAGTAGGAAGGAGGCAGTGCGGGTTATTATGTTTGAGGAAAGGATGACTGGAGACCATTATACATGCGTCCCCGGAGGTAACAAACTTCTGTCTGCCTGGCCCTGCCTCCCTCCCCAGCTCATCTCTGCTGTCATAGGGCCTTTGATTCATCACAGGACTGAAGAACTAACCTGACACCTCTAGTCCTCATGCTTCAGACCTGATCCCCAGCACAGAGAGGTCTTAGCTCCAGACTGTTTAAAGAACCAATCCCATGCCCATCACTCTGCACCTACTTCGGATCAAGTCCTCCCTCCCTTTGATCTGAACCAGTTGGAGATCCCCTTTCTATCCACGACAGTCTGTTCTGAGCGACTCTTTCTTTTGTCATTCCTCTGTTTCTTAATGCCCAAAGCATGCATGCCTCTAACTGGAAGATCTTCTGAACCTAAGAATCCTTTCAGTAAAAGTGGTCAAATAATATCTATCTGCTCAGTTTTCAGCAGCTAAGAAGGTGTGGTCTGTCTACAGATGAGTTACTGTCCAATAGGAGACAAGACAGAGTAATTCTCAGAGCAAAAAATATGCAGGCAGTATGCATTTGGTTGCAATATTATTGGTTATGCTCTAAGGTGTTTGGGCTCACAGTTTCAGAGGTGTCAGTCCATCATGGGGATAGAGCACGGCCACAGCAGAGTAGTTCACTTCATGGTGGTCAGGAAGCACAGGGAGAGGATGCCCTCCTTGGACTGGCTGTCTTCTACTTCCCCTTTAAGTTTCCAAGCCTAGGTATAGACACCACATTCAGGAAGAGTCTTTCCCATTACTAAATCCTCTTTGTAAACTCCCCCATAGATACACTCATAGGTGTGCTTTACTAATCTCCCATGTACATCTAAATCCAATCAAATTGACAGCAAAATTAATCAATAACTTCTGTATCCATTGATCCTTGGATACAGCCTGGCCTCCAGGAGACATCACCAGCTGTAGTCTCCTTAGGGCTGTCCTTCTAGGCTTCTTAAATCTATCAGACATACTTCCAGGCAGTACTTTTGCTTCATCCCAAGCATGCTGAGCCCACTCTCTGCTCAAAGCCATCATGTAGCACCTGTCCCTGCTGGAGCTCTCTTCCAGTCCTCCCACGGCACAGTTCTGTTCTCCATTGGTCAGCTCCTTCTCAATCTCTCCTTTAGGTAGAAAAATACGACTTCTTCTATATGTTTTATGTACAGTTCAGCTTAGATCTGTTAGGAGAACAGAAACCTTTTTTCGCTACATATCCAATATTAGCAGATTTCACAGCCTAATGTGTGCTGTTCAATAATGACCCAAATACCAACCTGTCCCCTTCTGCAGTGACCACAGGATCCCGGTTCTGAGCCCTGGAGCCCACTTCTCAATCTCGAAGTCTCTGGAGAGTCCCTGACAGTCTACTGGAGCTGGCTTTTGAGAAGACATTATTTGCCATCCTAGGGTTAAGTTGTATAAACCATCCAAAGTCTTTTATCTCTGAGTCATGTGTTTCCAAGAGAAAGGCAAGTGTCTCTCAGGAGTAGCTTTCTTTCTTTCTATCTCCCTCTCTCCCTCATTTTTAACATGTGCAAGGACCTATATTCAATTCTAACAGAGACCCTGCATACACACATACATACACACATAATACACACACACACACACACACACACACACACACACACAGACTTTTTCCTCTAATCTGTTCTATAATGAAGGGACGAAGTTTGATCATCATTTGTAAAGTAAAGTAAATACCAAACTGTAAAATTTCCACTTCTTCGACCTGGTATCTCTCCCTTTTTCTCAAAGGAGGACAAGCTGTCCTTGGTAATCTCCTTACCCAGGCTCTGAGTGGATGCTGATGCAGGATGCAGTGCTTCAGGGAGTCAGTAGGTGGCGTCTAACGAAGATGCTCTAGGAAGCTTTTTTTCTGAGTCCTCCATGTTGACTGCCATCTCTGGTGGGCGGGTTAGAGTTAATCTGCCATCTGTCTTTATTTTGCTAACTTGCTCAGTCGGACACCACACAATTGGGTTGTGCAAATGTTGGCTCTCCAGTAGAGCAATTACAGAGTTTCTTTCTAAACAGTATCACCGCCCAGCATTCTTCCTGAATCGTTCGTCTAGAATCATCCGGGCTCCCTTTGACTTGATTTGCTCACAGGCCTTGTTATCTTCAAAGTTTAAGGAAAATTGGTCTGAATTTGAAGCCACAAGGCATGGCTTTGCTTTCTAAGATGAGACTCTGTCAATCGACATGTTCCTATTACATAAAAATCCCAGGCAGCATGGGCTGTTCCCGTGCAGCACATGGAGACACCGCTTCCTGCGGTGTGCGGATGTCCGATGTGTGATTGACTGCCGTTGATGTTCGCTTAATTCCTGAGGGAAGAGGTAGGAGTGAGTAGTGAGCCGTGCAGCCAGAAAGAAGTAAAAAGAAAGGGGAAGAAGGAGGGCGGGGACCGATGTGTCATTTGAATGGCCTGCTTCCCATTGCAGGTCCGTGATTAGCTCACAACTCAGTGGCTGGGACTGGGGGTGGGGTTTCTTCTATCATTTGTTCTTTGGTCCACACATGAGATCTTTTACTTACTGTGTACTAAAGACCTATTCTCTGAGTCAGGGACGGGACTGTTGGCATGCACTGGGTACAGGATCAGCTCACAACAGGCACTGTTCTCTTGGAGCTGGTGATATGGCGGAGACATATTCACTGAACAAACAAAAGCATGATGTCTACAGGGAAAGAGGCACACTAGATGCTACTTAAGCACAGGATGGCGCTTTCCCCTGGTCTGGGGGCTCTGAAAATGGTACTGGAAGCTGGTGATGATGAAGAGGATTTTACAGTAGGATTCTTTGTTTAACTGTCATGGGTCAAACATTCTGCTCTGTAGTTAGCTGATGCCAATGTGGTATGTGATGATCAAACAGCAGGTTGTATTGAGCAAGGAATGAAGAAGCTCTCTTAGAATGAGAAACAAGAACACAGCCCAGGCCCTGATTTAAAAAAAGAAGGCAAGCAATTTTCTCACAGACCCATAGACTGCAGCTTTTCCTGGTTCTTTGCTGTCTTAGCTACAATTTATCTTCTCTTTCAGCCCCTGTCTTCTTCAATCGCTGGCTTTTGCTTTTGTTTATGCCACCAAAACCATGTTGAGACCATTTTGCATCTGTAATTACGTTTTGTGCAAAGCCCACAGTGTCTTCTGATCAACCAGGAGGGCATCTAACGTTAATGTATCAGTTTACAGTGCTGGCTGGAGTCATTCTTCAGATTCCATTCACCGCCTAAGTTTTTTATTTTAGAAGATGCACAAGTTGGAAAACAAAGAAGAGGCATGAGAAGAAAACAGGAAACACCCTCTGTGTCTGTCTCCTCCTCCGGACTGAAGGTCTTTGAAGTGGAACATCCCTCTTCAGGGTTCAGTTACAAAGTATAGAGAGCCACTGCTGTCTTTGTGCACTGGTACAAGCCAAGGTCAAAGTAAGCCATGGCAGAAGTCAAGGCTGAACTAGTATGTAAGAGTGTAGACTCATGATGATTCGTTTCAGGCAACAGAATAGATGGATTGTGTAGGGTTTTTATGTGTTCTCGATACTTCCCTAGGCATTTGCGAATGACCTGGCCTCACAAGACTTTGCCCTAAAACCCAAGTCTATTTGCCATTAAGTATTTGAGGTCTAAGTCCTTTAAGGTCATTTTTTTTTTTAAAGAGAGTTGTACTATCAGGTAGCATCGGGACCGAACCCAGCTACAGTCTTGCCTTCTGGATGCTTCACCAGGCTCCCCACTGAGGCTGACTCTGAGGGCGGGCAGCTCCACTTTGCGATGGTGGGGTTCTCCTGGGTGAAGCTGGAACCCGCCAGGTGGGGACATCCAGAGTGTTAAGAATGCATGATGGTTTGAGGTTGGAAACACTCACGGCCTCCCGCCTCTCTAGGATCTGGTATCCCCCTGGACGTGGCAACTTACAAAGGGCACATGGAGATGCCCCAAGAAGAAAAAATGTAGCCTGGGCTTTGGCAGACATGGGGGACCCAAGCCTTACCCAGCAGCCTCTACTGTCACCTCAGGCACCTCTGAGGAGGATGGGTCTTCCCCCCATTTGGGAGGCCTTTTGTTATAGTTGATTTAGCCAACCAAACTCTTCATGAGACTTCTCCTTCCTCAGCGTGTGTGGCATGAACCCCCTGTTTCTGTCCATATCAGAACAAGCACCCCTTGCCAGCCTCTGGCTGCTCTCTACCCTCATTCATCAACCCTGTCTGAAAGCCAAGCAAACAGAACCTGGTCTTGTGCTATGGGTCTCGTTTGTGTCTAAGGAAGCGTGAGGAAATTCACATGTATTTGATAAAGAACTTGCCATGCAAAAACAAGGTCTGGAGTTTGAAACCACCCCCCCCCATCCACACACACACAACTAACCCACACCTAGCTGTGGCTCTATAGTGATTTATTAACTGACAGAGGCAAACAGGCTGCATGAAGTATATTCCCAGGAAAAGCAGAGCAGTCGCCACAGGTCACCTAACTGGGCCCTAGCTTCACTTCCATCCTGCCGGACACATCTTCCATCTGGAACCTGGCTCTAATGCACCTCACTGATGTGTTTCATCGGATCCTGTTTACTCCCCCACCTACGCCCAATATTTGCATTTTTTACTCGCAGATATCAGTAGCCACCCTCCAATGAATGGACCTCTTATGAAACCAGCATCTATGCTTCGGGTTTTTATTTTCAGCTCTAGCACGTTCTTCTCGGGCTTGTAAGCTCTTTCACAGGACCCTCCTGCAGCCACTCTTCCCTGCTTAGGTCACTTGACCCTTGGACGAGCTAATCCCTGGGGTGAGAAGTCTCTACTCATCTCCCAGTTCCAGTACTAGGAGCCAGCTGTGAACTCTCTCCTGGCTTGGTGCTGTCTGCTGTTCTGGGGCTAGCCAATGCCGGAGAGTCTCCCTCTCACCTCAGAGATTTCATTTTTATGTCAGCATATTTGCAGGTGAAGAGAGTGATAGAGATAAGAGAAATATGAGAGAACGGAATGTTCCTCAAATAGACTCAGTATGCCTTTAGGACAGCAATGCAGAGATTTGGTCCTGGTCCCGAATCTAAAGGGCAATGCACTTACCAAATATGCCTATGCTTTATGCTAAGCAAACAGGTTCTCCATCTCCTTAGCAACCAGAATACAAACACGTCTTACCTGATTTATCCAGTCTCTGCCAAAGCCACTCGCTGAGAGTGGGGGAGGAAAAACAGGTGTTGGGTGAACGAGTCCACGCAATGCTCAGACCGCATTCACCCCTCTGTCTGCTGGGGCGCTTACCTCCTCAACCTCATCGACACCTCGCTCGTCTCACTCACCAGTCATGCCTTGACTTCCTGGGAAAAGGTTAAGAAAACCTCACCTCTCTCTGTCAGTTCAGGCCATTCAGGAGATTGATTTAAAAAGAAAAAAAAAAAAAAAGCGAGACTTTTTCTGGAAAGTTCTATTTATAGACACACACATAAATGGCCAAAGACAGTAACTGTAAATAGCCTCCTTCGCATGTGAGATAAGACCTGTGCTGTCACCACTGTGGACCTTTCCTCTCCTAAGGGACTTGATACTCCTGTTTGTTCTGTGACAAGCCAAGCCATGCCAGGTACAAAGTGTTTGACACAAATCATGCCGAGGGAACTGCCTGATCGGCAGGACTATGTCAAGAATAACTGGAGGCACCATCCCTAGCACTTAAGGGTCTGGGGGTAATGTCTCTAGAGAGAAGCAGCAAATGAAATAAAGAACTCAATCCTGGGAGCATGAGAGAATCTCAGCGCTCCGCCTGGAATGTTCTTCCCCCATGACTCTGATTCTCTTTGTTGCCTGAGGCTGGCTGAGAAGACTCTCAGTGTGGCCTGCAAGGTTGCTTTTAGAACACTGAATGCACACTTGCACACTCAGCCTGTACCCTCGTAGAAGATCTTTCCCACGGTGCAAGAGGACAAGGTGGGAGCCAAATTGGGGGAATGGGGAGCTAAATATCAGGATAGGAATCCCAGTTCTGCAAAACAAGAGAGACACAAACATGTGGGAGAATGAGGTGGCCTGCCTCCTGCCCTGAGCTGGGTCTTTGCAGGATGCTTGGCAACTCCAGGAAGGAGAAGGTACTTGTGAATGTGTGTGCACCCATGGGTGTGTATCACCTGATGAGGATCTGGCTACAGATGCTAGGACCTCTGTCACGCATGTGGAAACCCATGCAGTATTGCAAACCACAGAAGCACTACATGTTAGCCTGACCACAGAACAGTTGCCAAACCCAAGTCTGGAACGAAAAGCCCGCTATTTTCCACAAGTTGAAACGTAAGCTGTTTTCTTGCCAGTTTTAGCCCTTGGATCTCACTGAGCAGAGCTAGTAAAACGAGGGGCTGAGGCGGTGAAGAAGATGCAATGGAACAAGGAAGAATGCCTACCAATTGCCAAAGCTCTCCTGGTGGTGAGGGCATAATGTGGGAGGAAAGCAGGACCGTGAGGAATGCCTGGGGCTGCATCCCGGACAGCTTCTCCAAAGGATTCAGCCAGATGGCGTCAAGCAGCCAGATCCAGAGATGGAGATTGGCCATGTGGCTGCCTTGGCCCCTGCCAGGCCTGGCTTAGCATGGACTCAGGACGATTTGTTGACAGATACATTTCTTGGAAGTGGAAGAGAGAGATTTATGGGAAATTATTGCACAATAATATCTCTCCTGAACTGAGCTCTTGTGAAATTATCAGATTGTTGTACTACAGCTATTAATTTACATAGCAAATATTTTACACCTACTCAGAGTAACTAACATCTACTGACGGTGGATGAAAGCAAACACACGGTCCAACCCATCAGGCAGTTCCCTGGATTGATTTGTATCAAACACTTCATACCTGGCGTGGCTTGGCTTGTCACAGAACAAACAGGAGTATGATGTCCTTAAGGAGGCAGAAAGGTCCACAGCGGTGACAGTACAGGTCTCACCCTCACATGCAAAGGAGGCTATTTATAGTTACTGTCCCTGGCCATTTAGGTGTGTCTCTATAAGTAGAACTTTCCAGAAAACCTTCCTAGCAAAATTTTTTATTAGTTCCCTAAATGGTGTTGACCAAGAGAGGTGAGGCTGTACTAACCTTTTACCTAGAAGTTACGGCACAGCTTGTAAAGGAGACAAGTCAAATACCAGTCTCAGCTCGCCACACCTATCAACTTAATCTGCACCAGGGCTTTATGTGGTGGGCAGTGTTGTTTCTAGTCCCATTTCACAGGGAAGAATGTGAGGTATTGTTTGCCTGGTCTCCTAAGGAATGTAGGAGCCAGGATTTGAACAACAGAAGTTTTAGGTGTGTGAAGCCACTGCGCATATCGGTTTCCTGTGTTTACATTTTTTGTTTTGTTTTGTTTTTTGAGACAAGGTTTCCCTGGTGTAACTCTGGCTGTCCTGGAACTCACTCCGTAGACCAGGCTGATCTCCAAATCACAGAGATCTGCCTGCCTCTGCCTCCTGTATGCTGGGATCAAAGGCATGCGTCACCACCACCTGGTCTCTGTGTTTATTTTATACCAGCTATACTAAGCAATTGAAAGAGATCAACAAAGACAAAATCTCTGAAGAGGACTCTAGTCCAGCAATTCTCAACCTGTGGGCTACAACCCCTTTGGGAGTCGAACAAGCCTTTCACAGGGGTTACCAAGACCATCTGCATATCAGATATTGACATTATGATTCATAACAGCAGCAAAATTACAGTTATGAAGTAACAATGAAAATACTTTTATGGTTGGGGGGGGTCACCACAACATAAGGAACTGTATTAAAGGGTCACGGTATTAGGAAGATTGAGAGCCACAGCTCTAGTCTGAGAGGGAGACAGAGAGCATTGTCGTGTGGCTTGACCCAATATGGGAATCCAGAAAATACCAGAAATATCAAGTTCTTCTGGTGACTATGGAGTCACATGAGGAATTATTAGCCCCTTCCTTGTGACCTAAAAAATATTAAACTGACCATCAAACATACAGACATGTATTGATTCAGACACATTAAAAACAGCATTGAATTTAACCCACACTTCTGGGTGGACATACCTGACCCACGTGGTCCCAAAAGCAGCGTGTATATGAAAGACTTGAGCTGGGGCAGACATCATGCTCTGGATCCTGCCAGGATAGCATCTCCTGAGAAGAGAGAGACAGAATTCCTAAGGGCTGGCAGGGGGCTTCACTCTACAGGCTTCTTGTGCTTTGCTCCTAGAGGAGAATAGAGCCTGCATAATACTCCTAGCCTTTCCAATTCTCCACACTTCATCTTTCCAAAGAAACGATCTCATAAACAACAAGGTGATGCTACACAGGCCTCTGCAGATGCTGGGGCACAGCTGAGAACCTTCTGTGCCTGCTACAGACTCTGCGGTGCTGTCTCCTTGTTTACAAGATCCTCAAGGATCCCACGAGGCAAGCTCTGCGGTCCGCGTCAGCCCTATTGAGTGACTTCCGTCTAGTGTGCTTTTTCCATAGTTGTGACTTTGTTCTTAAGAAATGAAATATAACCCATAATATAGAAAACATTGTGAGCCAAGCCTGGTGGGGCAAACGTGGGATCCCTGCTTCTTTAGAGGCAGAAGCAGGACAACCACAAGTTAAAGACCTGCCTGGGCTTCAGAACAAGTTCTGGGAAAGCCGAACAATCCAGTGAGACCTTGTCTCAGAAAGTAAAAAAGGAGGCCTGAGCTATGATTGGTGGCACTGGCTTAGCATGTGTGAGGTTCTAGGCTCAATCCCTGGAAGAGAGAAAGGAGGAAGGAGGAGAGAGGAGGGGAGGGAGAGGAGACATTATACTCCGTAAGTAAACGAGCCTTTCGTTGTTTACCTACTATCCTGTGAGTATGTAGTTCACATCTGGTGTATAGCAAATGCTTAATAAACGTGAGTTTCCTTCCTGTCGCACCATCTCAATTACTTCTCATTACAAAATAACACTTTGAGAGAGCTATGATATTATCTTATTGATGAGCAAACAAGTTCTGAGTGGATGCAGTTTGTAAGGTGCTAAACCGAGGATCAAGATGGAGTCAAGGTCACACCACTATTAGGGTCACCACACCGATATTTGCATTTCTTAATTTAAGAAGGATTTATCAGTAGTTTTTACTCATTCAGCTTTTGAGTTGTCTGTTCTTTTCCAAATGACTATGTTATCATTCATCCTCGGTAACATATGTTAAATAGATTTTCCCAATGCTAGGGGCTTATTATTGGTGTAGCACAGGCTGATCTAGAACTAGCAATCCTCCTGCCTCAACCACCCAAGTGCTAAGATTACAAGTAGGTGCTACCAGAGCCGCCTATTTAATTTTAATGAAAAGATAAATAAAACAGGGCCAGCAAGATGGTCCAACGGGCAAAGGCATTGGCCACCAAGTGTGAGGGTCTGCTCTGGATCTCCTCAGGTCCCCCATGACAGAAGGAAGCTGTCCTCTAACAGTCACATGTACACTGTGGCCCAGGTGTACACCCCAACCCACTCCCACCCCCACACTCCAGACCCCACAAAACACATAAATAAATAAGTGTAAAAAAATAATAATTTATTTAATTTTTATTTTACGTGCATTGGTGTGAAGGTGGTAGATCCCCTGGAACTGGAGGTATAGACAGTTGTGAGCTGCCATATGGGTGCTGGGATTTGAACCAGGGTCCTCTGGAAGAGCAGCCAATGTCCTTAACGACTGAGCCATCTCTCCAGCCCCAAACGTAAAATTTTTAATAACTTATTTTTAAAATTTATTTCAGGTACCTTGATTAACTCCAGGGAGCCATCTTTGTATTTATACATAATTATTATAAGAAATGATACAGGCAGATACACTTGACACTTTACCCATCTTCCTCCAATGATAACATCTTGTGAAACTACCAAACATCACAGCCAAAGCTACTGATGGGATTCTTGCTGTTGCTCTTCCATGGCCACGCTCTCTCCTCTTGTCTCCCCCCTCATCTGTGACCATGGAAACCACGAATCTGGCTTCAATTTCTGTACATTTGTCATTTCAAGACAATGCTGTGGAAATGAAATTGAAAGGTATGTAATTAGGGGTTCGATGTTTCATTATGCCGTTCTGTTCTGTTTTGTTTTTTTCCCCACCGTGTGTGGCCCTGGAGACCCATCCAGACCGCCACCTGAATCTTTAGCTTTTTCTCTTTTTTTACTGAGCACAGTTCTGTGGCCTGGGTGTAGCATAGTTTGCTTAGCCATTAACCCATAGATATTGTCATGAGTTTTTTATTACTTTGCTACCTGGAGAGATGAGTAATGACGTCTCCTTGTGGCTCTAATTCTCATTTCTCTAGTGGCTGCCGGTGTGGGCACCTTCACGTGCGTTTACTGTTGTTCGTACATTCCCCTTGGTGCTATGGCTTCTTATCTCTTTTGTCCATTTTTTGACACAGCTTTTGAGTTTTATACAGTTCAGTTTTGAGACTCCAGAAATCAGTCCTTTTTCAGATACGTGTCTTATAAATAGTTCCTCCCACCATGTAACTTGCCTTCTCTTCCCCTTGAGAGTATCCGTAAGAAGAGTGACGTTCTTCATTTGCAATTAACCAATTTTCTCTTCTATGGATGGTGTCTCTGGTGTCAGAGGTGACAGCTCTTCTTGGATCGTGAAGGCACCCTGTGCGGCAGCCCGAGGATAGACTGTACTAGGTGACAACTGATTCCCTCCACAGGGCCCAAAATGGACACCATGATGTCTTCTTTATAAAAATTTTTATTTTAAAGTATGTGTATGCATCTTGTGGGTTTATGCATATAAATGCAGTGCCCACAAAGACCGGAAGAGAGCACTGGCTCCCCTAGAGCTGGAGATACAGGAGGTTGTGACCCATCCAACATGGGTGCTAGGAACTAAGGTCGGGTCCCCTGGAAGGACAGAAAGCACCTCGTAACTGCTGAGTACCTCTCCAGTGTCTTTTATGACCTAAATCTCAGAGGTGATATGTCATCCCATTTCTGTAATATTGCAGGGGCCATTCAGACAAACTCTGACGTCAGGTGGGAGAAGACAACACAGCGCATGCACACGTACGAAGAGCCGAAGGCCAGTGAAGCCATCTTGGGTGTTGACTAACACAGCCACTGATGTGAGGTCTAAACAAATATTACTGTTACTATTATTGTTGTTGTTATATTGTATTGTATAACATCATCATCATCATCATCATCATCGTAACAATAATATTTTAGTGGTTTCGCCTTTTTCCCAAAAAAACTAATTGATAAATGTATACATATCTTTATAAGATTTTTAATGTTTTTTTTATTTTTGCTTGTTTTGTTTTTGTTTAGTTTATAAGTATTTATTTTAAGCATTCATAAATTATCCATCTTTTAAAATATTTATTTACTCAGCATGTGCCTGTGTAGTGGGTCCTCTTCCTCCATCTTGTGGGTTCCAGGGGTCCAGCTCAGGTTGTCAGGCTTGGCAGCAAGCTCCTTTCCCCTCTGAGCCATCTCACAGGTCCCATTTTTTCCCCTTTCTGTTCTAAGAGGCGAAGAATAATCCATCCCCCTTCTACTGTCTTATACTGCGGGCCATTTGAGTTTGGCTGGTTTAATTCTTCTTGAGATGTTTTCATTAGCTCTGTGCAGAATGTCGGCTTGTGTATTTGAATCTAATTCCATCATTTTAGGCAGCGTTGATTTTTTTTTCTCTACTACATATGATTAAGAAATTAATTACTTAAATTTCTCCCAAACTTCATCTCCTTCCAGACTCTTGCCAATGCCAATACCATCATTTTCTAATCTTCAAGTTTCTCTTCCCTTTCCTTGAAGCTCAGTCCAGGGTCCCCATCCTGGTGTCCCCGATCCGAAGAGGCCATTAAGGAGCGAAGCAAAAGTAAATCTTGACAACAGAGGTCTTTGTGTCATCATTGTTGGCTTGTCTGAGTTGATCCAGCCCTGCAAGAACATGGCTAACTCCTCTTTTCCAAGATGGGAGCGAGACCAGCCTGCTGAGCTCTCCCTTTAAACCCCATAGATGCTGACAAAACAGGGGGAGGCTCATCACATAGAATACAGAGTAGAAATTAAAATTGAACTTCATGTAACAGTGGATTTTTTAATATATTAAAAAAAAAAACTCAGACGCCCTAGGAACAGACTCACTGTTCATCTGAGGTGGGAAGGTACCTAAGCATCCTGCGACTGTATTTGCTACATCTTGGAATCCTAGACAGGTGGAACTGAGCACCCCCCAACCCACAGAAACAGAAGCAGAGCCATGAGCCCTGCAAGGAAGCCCTGATGAAAAGCAAACCACCAGGAAGCCCCGTGTAACTTAGCTATGCTAAGGGGCGGCCCCTGGAGCAGGGGTGTCATCCACATGGATGTTTCCTATACCTGACCTAGATAGCCATATCTACAGACTCCAAAATTTCCCATACACAGACAACTCCATACCCCTCCCTCAGTCTGTACTCAAACGGTTTGCCTACAGTGCGTCTGTAGGTGCTGCTCTCTCCACCTTGTCTGGATCCTGATTTACTAAGTGCCTGTAATGTGACTGAGAACCTTGTGTCCCGTCTCCTTGTCTTCAACGACAATCCCCAGGGAAGCGTCATGTACTATTGTAGAATAACTACGTCCCAGATGAGGAAACTGAGCTCCAAGAGGTCCTCATTGACTGAGAAACTCACCAGAGATGTTACCAAGACCCCATAAATATGACAGTTAAGAAATAAGTTCCTTTCTAAACACAGATCGCACCCACAATGCCCCGAGGGCCCGCTGCCTTGTGTTATCTCCACCAGAGACACCCTCCACTCACTCTCCCACTCATCTCCACAGGAACTCTTGTGATAGCGGACCCTACGAAAGGGAGAGGTGGGGACAGTCCCTTCTAGCAGGATGGCCCAGGGAGCCACTGGGATTTGCTATGACCACCACGGGAATTGATACATTTGTCCATAGAAATAAGGTATATAAGGTATATAACACCACACTGTCTGAAGAAGCAAAGAAGTAGAGGTTTGACAGCAGAGAAACATGCTCAGCCTTGTAGTACAGTGTATATTGGCAGCCATGATTTGAAGCCGACCCATTGGCTCGGGAATGAACGTGCGTGGTTCACACCTTGGAGGCTGCACCTATCTCAAAGCTCAAGAGTCTGGCTCTGCGCCCCTCGCGCCTGCTCTAGGCTGCAAGTTCAACACGGACAGGCGTCTCTTCTTTTGTGGATTCTTATTTCCCTGTAGCATTTGAGCACTGCTTTAACCAGAGCTGAGTTTGCTGAACCTTTGCACTGATCCAGAAAGCTGATCCAGGGAACCCTCATTTGCTTTTGTCTGAATCATTTAGTTCTGCGCAGGAGATTTGCAGTCACTTGTAATCATTACTGTTACCCAAACTGAAAGGATCCAGAAAATCATAAGGAAAACAGGCAAGTCTAGGCATCCCGGAGCCCAGGGCCTAAAAATATCAGGCAGCTTGGGGAAAATTTTGGTTAGTTTCCGCTCCGAATTCCTTGGGTGCTGTAGCCCTTGGACAGAGGCTATCTTTAGTTTCGTCGTGGTGGTTGGAAAAGGGGAACATCTAACCCTGAAACCCTACTCCTGGAAAGACAGACATTCTTCCCTGATAAAATGTGGATTGCTTAGGCGAATGTCCCTGCCAGGTGGCACGTCCATCCGAGTCTGTTCTGCCACGGCTGGGGGACAAAATTGTGCTCCCATCCCTCAGGTTCAGAAGAAAGCACCCCTTTGCAGGCTGAGAAGCCAATTTCAGCGTTGGGAGAGAAATAAAGCATGCCATTGTCGAGGCTGTGCCCAAGAACATCAAGCTCTCAGCCCTACTGGCTTGGCTGGAGTCAAAAGAGTAAACAAAGCTGCCTACCATGAATCCCATCATTCTGGCCTGCCCAGTTGGGGCCCTCACACCCCTACCCCCAGTTCCACTCGCAATTCAAATGCTGTAGATTTTGTCCCAGGACAAGTAATAATTCCTGTTCATTTTAGACTTAGCAATAGTGCAAGTGTTTTTGTTCTCTTTGTGTGTGTGTGTGTGTGTGTGTGTTTGTGTGTGTTCATGCCTGTGTGTGTGTGTTTGTGTGTGTGTTCACGTCTTTATGTGCAGATACATGCATGCCACAGTGAGCATATGCTGTGCAGGTCAGAGGAAACCCTGGTGTCAGTCCTCACCTCTCATTGCTTGAGACAAGGCCCCCCACTCTTGTCCCACTCTAGGCTAGCTGTCCTGTGAACTTTGGGGATTCTCCTATTTCTGCCTCCCCAAGCTACCGCTCTTGGCTGCTATTTGGGCTCTGGGGATCCGAACTCACGTCCTCACACTAACACGGCAAGTGCCTTACCCACTAAGCCATCCCCCCAGCCTCCTTTTTCATTGTTCTTAACAAAGGGAATTCCGACTGTTGTAAGACCCTAAGCAGGCAGCTTAGCCTGAGACTCTTAAAAAGAGAGAGATGGAGGAGATGACATACTTGAAGCTTGAACGCTGAGCAAACCTCTAATTGGCTCTCAGGGCACAGAGGTCCTGGAGCGCCATGCTTGGCTCTGACACCTGTCACCATTTCTGATTGGACCCAGGGGAAGCAGTCTACTCAGAAAAGGTGGTGGGGTTCCCCTGTTAATCCCTCACCGTAGGACTTGTGCCTACTGTCCTATTCATTATGCTTTTGCTTCCTCACCTGTGACGTAGAACAGGAATCTGATACTTGGCCTGCAGAATTGGAAAAACAGAGCAATGTGGGTAGGCGCCATTCTTTAACAATCCATAGGACGAAGGGGCTGTGCCAGGGCATCGTCTCGAGCAGTCATAGATGTGCATGTGCACGTGTGTACACACGTGAGCTTGGTGATATCAGAGGAATCCTTTCTCACTTTTGGAATTTGTTTCATTATTAAATTTCTCTCTGAAAAATATCTGTTGCTAGAGCATTCTGTCTCAAAACTTCCAAAAGGGAACACTTGAGCCCATGCTGTATACAGAGCAGCACCACGCAAGGCAGAAATAATGAGATTTTGAATTGTGGCACATTCTTGGAGACTCATTTGAAGCAACTGTCTTTACAATACTGAACCCTCATTTCTACCCAATCTTTGGAAAATGGCTTAGAAAGTGTCATTGAGCCTGCTTCCCAAGATGATTGTGAGTGCAAACTAAAATACAAAGTGCACAGCAGAGAACCTGGGCGGTAATAGGTGTCTAAGAACAGAGAGAACTGACATTATTTAGCTTTTCTATGGCAGGCAACACCTTCAATGTGTTGATTAACTTAGTCCTCACCACCCCTATGAAAGGCTGACACTGAACTGATCCATAATACAGGGAAGGTTTGAGCCTTGTATGGCTCAACTCAAGAACCAGAGCTGATAGAAGCAGAGGCAGGATTTGAACCCGGCTTTTGCTCTGCCTTCTGTGGGCTGAATGGATGTTGTAAGCGAGTTTCGTTAGATGTGTTTGCTTGACTTGTGGAATTTTTAGAAATTTCTACCTAGTGCTCATCCTTTCAAAATTAGGAGAGATTCACAATCATGGGCTTTTGGTTTATATCTATAAATCTGATTTATATCTCTACATCTCTGGGTACCCCTGCGTTCTCACATGGCCATGAGGGGCTGCAGCTTTCCGAGGATAACGCTTTTGGGCAGACTGGAGTTTGAGCTGGTCACTGTCAACCCTCACGTTCATAGTTCATACAGTCACGTCCCCATGGGAAGTCGGATTCACGGGAGGTTGAGCTCTCTCTCATTGCCTTTCCATCCTTCTCCCTCACTGAGTTTATGAGTTTCTTGGGCAATGACCTGACATCCAGATGTGGTCCCTCTGTTGAGTAAATGCCTTGTTTCCCACCACATCTGTTGACTTCAAGCCATGTCTGCTTGCTGCAGCTCGTTAATGAGAGGCCGAGGTTGAGGGAGTCTTCTCTCTGTTCTGGGAACTGTGGAAAGCCCCATAAACATCCCTGAGTCTGAGTTCGTATC